>ML791507.1:196191-227536 GCA_009831015.1 Picea engelmannii | reverse complement strand
GATGATAATAAATGGGTTTGACATTAAAGATTGGTGTTAGAGAGATATTACCCATTTTATAGTGGATAGAATAAGGAATTGACCTTCCATGCAAAGAAAGGAATTATAACTTCTATGCATAGAGACGAAGACATTGTTTTTTTTATCTAGAGTCAAAGATAAATCCAAGAGACCAAATTGAATGAGGCCAATAGCTTTTTGGTCATAGTCTAGATCAAGGGAGCCACTTCTTAGGCAGTGTATTTTTTGTGGAAAGGGAAGAGGAGTTTTGATCTAGTGTTAGAGTCCACTATATAATCACATAAGCACCTGAAGAGCACCCTTTGAAAATGGAGTTATTTGCAGTTTGATAATGGAAATTAAAGCCTAAGATTGAGAAGAAGGGGAGATTCGAGTAGGCAGTGATGAAGAAATTATAGAATATGTGGATAGCATTAAAGTTTCCTTCTATGTGAAATAAAGAATTTGATATTTCAATAAAAGAGTGGATTCATTCCTCTAAGTTGTTAATTAGCTAAGTGGAAACGATTCCCAATAATCAATGGACATTGTTGAGAGAAGATAGAACTTTTGGAAAATATGTTCTTAAAAGCTCCATGAGAACCTTGGTAATTGTAATCGATTGCATCTTGAGTTAACTAATGAAGCATCTTATTCTAGTTGGATTTTTTCCATAGGGTTTCTCAAAGGTAATTATCTATGTACTATCATGTCTGATTGTAGTATTTATTGCACCAAGTTCATTACATTTCCAATACTAAGATACCATTAAATTCACTATAACATGAAAACATAGAAGAGTACCATGATCATACAAGTAACACAAAGAGATGCAACAAAGGTGAATTTGGACTCAATTCAGTGAAGTGGAAACTTATTGTAAGTTAGAGAAAAAAAAATTAAGATATGTGTTGATAAATTGAGTTACCCACATAGTTTGATTGATTATGGATCATCATCCCACTCTTTGTGTTCAATTGAATGATCTCCTACATTATTTGTTTTAACCTTGTGCACCTTATATCCCCATGTATTGAATGAATCTTCCATATCTAAGTACTTTGCTTCTTTCTTTTTTTATTTTTCCACTTTCTCAAGTTTATGTTCTCAAAAATTTGGTTTGTCCTTTTACTTGAAATTTTCCTCAAAAATAACTTCCTATTCTCAACTTTCTCACTTTTTCTAAGATTTCCTTCAAGAACTTCAAGTTATCTTTTTCCTTCAAGAAGAAAATCCTGGCAATGAAAACTCGACAAGCACTAACACAGTTTTGAAAAATAGATCTATCAATTTTTCTTCAACATCTTTTCTATGTGTTCCCATTTTAAGATGAAAACTCTTAAAATAAAATCCCAATAGCCTAAACAAAAATTTGGATTTTCCTTTATTGATTTTCTTCATCAAAATTATTTTTGTTTTCCTCCAAGGTGAAAATATCAACATAAAATCTTGGTATAACACACTTAGAAAAAAATTAGATCTTTATCTCCCTTTTCTTGAAATGTTTTACTCAAAATACTTGTTCCATTCTCTTGTATTTCCCAACTACTAACTTCTATGAATAACCTTTGGGAAGTGTGTTACTTGCCAAATTTGTTTGAATTACTCAAATTATTCTATGATACTCAATGAAGATTGAAATCATGACCTATCCAAAATTCTACAGATTGGCACACAAGGAGTTTCAATATGGTGACCTACACATAGATCTCCTCTCTACTTGGTGACTTCTCAAAAATGGGTTATCATGGATTTCCTCATAATATACCCACACTCACCATAGGGATTCTTTTTAAATTTTTGAATATTCGAATGCTCTCTACTAATATATGAAAAAATTTGATTGACGTTATAATATTCACTCCCTAGAGCCCATGGTGAAAAAATTGGAGTTTTGATACATCTTTAACTTTGTTTTCCATGGTTGCATATAGTTGTCCATATTCTCACCATGGAAAGAGTATACATAGTCTCATATCAGTACAGTAGAGGACTAGACCCTACAATGATGAAAATAAATAGTGAAACCTAGTTAATGGTTGAATGTAGCCATATTATTTCAATCATTGACACTATGAATCCATTAAACCCTAATCCAATAATGATGGTTGATTATGGTTGACCATGGTTGCATATAATTGTTCATGGTTGACATTACCCCACTATCTAACCATTAATGTAATGTCCAGTAAAAAATATAATTGACCAAGGTTGATTATAAGTGTCCATTATTAAATGTTGTCCTATTTAATCCAATGGTTGATGCTAGTAACCTATTATGCCAATGGTTGATGTTACTCACCGATTATTTCAATGTTTGACATTGATCACCCATTAACACCATAACACCTAATATAGTAATTATATTTTATTATGGTTGACCTTTATTAATTACCTTGGTTGTCCATGGTTACATATAGTTTTCCATATGCTCACCATGGCAAGATAGAACATGATCTCATATGACCATGGTAGATGAGGCCCTATGGTTAAATATAGTTGTCCATATGCTCACCATGGAAAGAGAGGACATGATCTCATATGACCATGGTAAATTATCTCATATGTACATGGTTTGATTCATGTTTGAGTCTGGAAACCCTCCCATACCGTCAATGCAGGTGTGTTGTCCTAGCATGTCAAATTTCAATCCATAAAATCACAAATTGAAAAAAAAATTAACATTGGCCCCATTCATAATATTACTTATTCTATAGGCTTGTTGTTTGATTGTAGAATTGTTGTGTGAGCCATTTTTTATTCCAAAAACCATCCCATACCATCAATGCATGCATCTATTCTATCCATGTCAAATTTCAATCCATACAAGCACAAATTGGAAAAAATTCAACATTGGCCCCATTCACATTAATTATTCTATAGGCTTGTTGTCTGATTGTGTAATTGATTGTGTGAGTCATGTTTGAGTCTGGAAACCCTCCCATACCTTCATTGTATTCATATAGTCTAACCATGTCAAATTTCATTCAATACAAGAACAAATTGAAAAGCTTTCAACGTTGGCCCCATCAACATGTCAGTTATAAGTAGGGTCAAGTACATCGGCAGGCGTGCCTTATTGTTGGCTTTTGATAAAATAGCCAAAGAATATTTGTTTTTCGAATTGTTTGTGTGATTCATGTTTTATTCCAACAACCCTCCCATATTGTCAATGCATGCATCTAGTCTAACCATGTCAAATTTTAGTAAATACAAGCACAAATTGGAAAATTTTCAACATTGGCCCCATTCACATTAATTATTCTATAAGATTTTTGTTTGATTTTGGAATTGATTGTGTGAGTCATTTTGAGTCCAAAAACCCTCCCATACTTTCAATGCATGAATCTAACCTAACCATGTCAAATTTCAGTCCATACAAGCACAAATTGGAAAAAATTCAACATTGGCCATTCACATTAATTATTTTATAGGCTTGTTGTTTGATTGTGGAATTGATTGCGTGAGTCATGTTTGAGTCTGGAAACCCTCCCATACCATCATTGTATGTGTCTAGTCTAACCATGTCAAATTTCAATCCATACAAGCACAAATTGAAAACCTTCAATGTTGGCCCCATCCACATGTCAGTTATAAGTGGGGTCAAGTACATGAGAAGGCGTGCCTTATTGTTGGCTTTTGATAGAATAAAAAATAATATTTTATTTTAGAATTGTTTTTTTACTCATGTTTGAGTTCGGAAACCCTCTTATAGCATCAATGCATGTGTGTTTTCCTAGCATGTCAAATTTTAGTCCATAAAAGCACAAATTGAAAAAATTTCAACATTGGCCCCATTAACAGTAATTATTCTATAGGCTTGTTGTTTGATTGTTGAATTTTTTGTGTGATTCATGTTTGAGTCTGGAAACCCTCACATACCATCATTATATGTGTATAGTCTAACCATGTCAAATTTCATTCCATACAACCACAAATTGAAAAAAATCCAACGTTGACCTCATTCACATGTCAGTTATAAGCGAAGTAAAGTACATGAGAAGGCGCGCCTTATTTTTGGATTTTGATAGAATAACCAAAGAAAAATTGATTTTTGAATTGTTTTTTTGAGTCATGTTTGAGTCTAGAAACCCTCCCATACCGTTAATGTAGGTGGGTTGTCATAGCATGTCAAATTTCAGTCCATACAAGCACAAATTGGAAGGTAAAATCCGATGACAAGGCCAATTTTCATGACTTCTTTCATGGTTTGGTCTTGTTTCTGTGTGTGCATGTTGTGTGTTTAGAAACCATATTTCCATTGTTTTTAACATGCTCATCACCTCACCTTCACATAAAATTTCTCAAATTGGCATATAATAAACCCGAATGAGCTTCTCTTGGTTAATTATATACTTAACAGGGGAAACCACATGAAGGTGGAAGATCTAATTATGCCCTCTCCCCCAACATCACTCTCAATTCCCCCATACCTAATTTAATGTAATAAAGAACATGTAACACACTACATACAAAAATGGCATAAAACTTTAAAAAACGTAATTAACTTGTATAAGTAAACACTTAAAAAACAATAAACCATATAAATACTAAATATATAATTAATAGAATAAATCATAGAAAACATTTAATCACCTACCTTGTACATTTCAACATTTAAAGATCATTCATCTTCTTCTTCATCCAAATCAACATATGTATCATGATCTACTTCAGAATCGATAATGTTGAAAGGATTGTTCATATCATAGTGATCATCAACGTCATTTTCGCTTTCATCAATGAGAACATTGTCTACTACATTTGGATGATCAACTTCTTCAACTTCTTCATCTAACACATTTGCAGCCACCTGCTCCTGATCTGCATCATCATCTTCTTCTTCAATATTATCTTCCTCCTCTACATGATTATACTTTACTGGTCTTCCTATTGGATCATATCTAACAACGTATGACCAACCTACTTTACCAGGTACCTCTGAGTAAAATACTTGCTCACATTGACTTGGAAGAACATAAGGCTATGTACTCGATTCAAATTCCCTTGTATTAACCATGGTAAATCCATTAGCATGATCAATAATAGTTCTTTCATGATCACGTTCATGCATCTGTAGCCTATACCATTTGACCTAAAACAAAACTATTTTAAAGGAATTAAAATCACACTTAATTATATCCTCCAAATACCCATAGTACCTATTTTAAGTTTCTTCCGGATGCCTGTCACTTCTAGAGGAAACATTAGTGACCTTAAACACTACATTTATCCCACAATCCAAGGCTTTCATCTTATCATCCAACTTTTTGATATGAAATTTACGGCCATTACACCACATAGCCTTGTGGTGTTTCAACTCCAACATGGACAACAGGTAAAAAATGCATTGTCAATTAGTAAACGTCATATAATATGGACTTAGTAAATATATATTTCAAAAAATAAACAAACCAAATACATTGACATAATGGGAAATAACTATAAAAATGTGGGTGAATATACTTTCCTTTTTATCTTTTAAACCAAAGGCTAAATCAATTACCCTTTGTGTAAGATCAGGAAATTCATGTTGATAATGATGCGTTGTTTTAATCATCTTACTGACCCCTTCCCATGATAACCTACCATAGTATTCTTCACATTGTTCTATCCAATACTCCATCCAACCAAGATTGTTTGCAATGTATAAATGTAGAGCATCCCACTCTCGACCAACTATATGAAAAAATAACAATTGAATATCAATAATTAGCTATCATTGGCAAACTTTAACATAGTTGATGGAATAAAAATAAATGAATGAGTATGATAATATAAAATTGAAAAAATAAATGTATAATATATTAAATATACAACATCTAATTACCTTTCACGGTACTCATTTTACCTTTCCCCAATAGGACCTCCCCTTCAAATTTGTTGATGGAGTCGAGATGCCAAATGCGAGGAACATTCATATTTTCCAATAATTTAGGAATATATTGACTAATATACACCATGCATTGATATACCATATATCCCTCCACCATAGAAACCCCATGACGTTCTCTTTGTCTAACAAAAGCCTTCAATGACTTCAACTGCCTCTCCACCATCCACATCAACCTTGTGTGTATTGGTCCACATAATTCAATCTCCTCAACTTGGTGTATGAGGTAGTGTTCTTGTGCATTGAAAAATTTTGGAGGGAGATATTTCCGCATTTCACACATTAGTTGGGGAATTTCTCTCTTTGAATACCTTATATCTTATTTATGGATTTATTTAGATGAAAGCCACCTACAAATGGTGCAAGAAAATAACAGGTTTGAACAATATCAAGGCATATATAAAATTTCATATAAAACACAATATGTCAATAAGTTATGCTACAAAGCACTAAAGAAATAGTTTCCATATAAAAATGCATTACTTACCTCATGTATTTTCCAATATCATATATAACTTGTTTTATGTTGTTGTCAAAGTTGTCTGGGAGAGATAGAGGTAGAACATATTGTAACAAAAAGAAAATCATTAATATTTATTTCCAAATTAAATAAATCAATTACTAAAAATATGTAAACCAATATGTTAATATACCTAATAATTACCTTAATGAATGTATTCCAGTCATGTGTTTTAACCCCACCAAAATCACCTTTTTCGTTAAGATATTTTGTATGTTCGATGAAAACCCCGTCGTAAACCTAATTTTCCGTATGACCTCTTTTACAACATTGCTCTATTGTTATGTCAATAACCATGGAAGACTAATATTTTTTTCTCGACCATCACCATTAGAATTAATAATCACACTTTGCAATGCGTGATTAGCTTCCTGGATGTCACTACAAATCTTTCCAATTCTTTCTTTGTCAATCCTTCCATCTAAGATTCACCATAAAAATTCTATTATATTCTTCCCGATATGTATTGTATCTAACAAATGAACTATTTTTAGGTGCTAGTAGTAGGGAAACCTACTAAATTATATGGGGTAAAATTTCATTCCTCGTGGAAGCCCATTCATGCCTTAAATACATTCATGAAACATAAACAAAATCACTTTAACACTAATTAATCAATATTGCTAGGTACTTCGATGAACAAAATTCATTGGAAAAAAAAATCATAAGATTTATAATATTATGATACATAAATAATTTGCATACCTTGACGATTTCTATTATATTCCAACTTCCATAGGTGAGGTATCATTATTCATGTTTTTGTTTTCCATTCTCTTCTTTACCATTGAATTTTGCTTTCTTGGTAGTTCGATAACTATGGTTCTTAGGAAGAAAGTGCCTATACTCATCAAACACCTTATTTCCTAAACTTCTTGAATGACGAGATTTTATCCTAGGACCACAAACTGGACATGCAAATTTACCCTTTGTTTGAAGACCTGCAAGATCTTTGAATTAATGTAGCAAATTAGGATTACAATTTTAAAAAATGCATGATATTTTCAAAAAATTATATAATATTCAAACGTAACGAAAAGTTAAATACCACAAAAACGTGTTAACCCAGGAGCATCATGAATTATCAATGCAAGTATTCCATGGAATTGAAATAGTTTTTTCCCTATTGGTCTAGAGATGTCATACATAGTGATGTCGACCCATAACTTCAGCAGCTCGTCGATAAGAGGATCAATATATACATTCATATCTTTAACTTGGTACTTACCTAATTGATTCAACATACATTAATTATATTTAGTTTTACGTCCTTATATATAAAAGATATAATTATCATGAACGAAACAAAGAAATGAAATAGTATGTCATACTTTCAAGTAAATAAAGATAAACTAATTAAATACCTAGAACAATCATTGCCAACATGGTGTGCTCTCTCTTTATTGACATCCAAGGAGGAAGGTTATTGTTTATAACAAAGACAGGCCACACTGAGTAGGTAGAACAAAGCTCTCCAAATGGATTGATACCACCAGTTGCCAATGAAATTCTAACATTATGAGGTTCTTCTTTAAAAATTGGCCATTTTTCTTTGATGTTCTTCAATGCAGAACCATCTGCAGGCATTCGAAGAAAATCATCTTCACTTCTCTTCTTTGCATGGAAATCCATAAATTGTGTTATATTGTGGTACCTGGACAGTCGTTGGAAACATGGAATTATGGGAATATAACAAAGAACTTTGTGAGGCACCTTTTTTGTTGCTTGATCGGTTCGATATCTACTTATTTGATATTGTGGACATTCATTTTCTAATGCATAATGTCCATAGTATATGATATGATCATTAGGAAATGCATCAATAGCTTGATGCTCCATTCCAATTTCTTTCATAATCAAAGATATTTCTCGATATGTGCGTGGTAAAATATTTGACAGTGGTAATAGAAATTCACCTAAAAATCTACACCATTCAAAAAAATAAGTCAATGTAAACAATATTAATCATAAATATCGCATCCCTACTTTACGAATTAATTAACAATAACAATATAGAAAAATAGTCAACCTTTATATACATGTCAGTATGGCATAAATAATAGATTACAGACCTTAGGATCTATGTGAGACAGGTGTTTGATAAACCATTCAAAACCTTCAAGTTCACCAAAAACAATATAGAAGATAGAAGATTTGTTGTTGAGCCTTAATAAAGAGGTTGTCGTGACTTCTCGAGTAGAGGATCAACATCATGAATATCATCCTGGTTGTCCTCGTCCATTGGAGAAAATGTATCTTGGATCAATCTATGTATCTCATCTTATTGATTTGTATCAATAACTTTATCTTCGTCCATATCATCATTAAGAACTGGATCTTCAATATTCTGATCTCCATGTTCCTCACCTTGTAAAGTAGTATTTCTGATACTACTTGGAAAATAATTCTCTGGTGGTTGACATTTTGGGGTCATTGTCTTTATACTTACAAACAATGTATTAAAATTAGTGTGTATAGAACATATATTAAAAAGATAAAACTGTTACACCTCAATATTGCTCGCTTCGATAAGTGTCGTAAGTGTTGCATGTTCCTCTCAACTGTCGCAAGTGTCGCATGTCATCCACAAGTGTCACAAACATCAAACAAAGCATATTGCCATGATGACGACACCAAGGAGACACTTGATTTGGAGGAGGGAGAATGATTAACTGAAGTCAAGAATCTTTTTCCATCTGAAAGGAGCTCTTAAACTAGGGTTTTGAGGGAGAGCGCTCCTCTACATCATCCTTAGGAGCGTCGGCGCTCCTCCACAAGCTACTGGGGAGCGTTATAACAACAAACCACCTCTCTGAAGGAGAACTATCCATATTTGGAGTGCTGGTGCTCCCCTTGAGCCTCCTAGGGAGCATTATAACGCCCTGATGCTCCTTTTGAGGGAGCGTTGTCTAATCTGGGCAGTGGTTGGCCCATTGAGGAGAATAAGGGGAGGATCTTTCAAGATTGGAAGGCAGTTGCATTCGAATTCTTGGTTCAATCAAAATATCCCTGATCTAAGGAGGGAATTCCTCAACCTACCCTAAATATACCTCAAGAGGTTAAGCCTCTCTTAACCTATTTAAGCAGGCTCTATGATGGTGAAAAGGGGGAAGAATTGCTAGCATGAAACCTATGATCTCATAGGAAACACACAGTGAAATAAAGGAGAGTGATCATTGAAGATGTTATCATCCAGGTTGTGAATCTTTTGAGCAAGGGTTAGACAAAGGGGACTTGACGAATCTATCACATTCGCATCTACGATTGTAAGTACTGTTGTCGTTGTTCTCATTAATATGACACGCTTGGCCTGTTTCTTTCTAGTTTGTGTCTGATCTTACATGAACTTATCTCTGATAGATAGATCTATTTTCAAGCTAATATCAATAGAGTAGGAAGTGGTCGTACTTTGTTTATCTACAGGGCTCATCGAAGAGTGAAAGATTGGAGCTCAACTCGGAGCATGCAGGGACAAACGTCGATAAAAATGTACTCATGTTCTCCTTCCTCCTCATGCATTAGTTTGTATAGATCTAAAAGGAAGTCAGTGTCCAAGTTAAGCACTTTTTGTCTTAGAGTTAAGGGTCTAGCTCTTTGAGGCAATCTACCTGTCCGCAGGGCGATTTTCCTACAACAGACACCAGTGACTCCACTGGGGCGTCCTCAAATCAAAACTTTTTGTTTTGATTTCTCCTCATAGACCTTGTCTCACACCTTGATTTTTCTCAGACCTGGTTCACCCCTTTTTCACTGATTTCATGAGCTGATTGACTCCCTACCCCATCACACTTAGCCTGATTGACGAGACTGGACTGCAATTTTTGGATTTTTTGATACTTTTAAGAGCTTTTTGAACCTGGCGCCCCTGTTCCTGTGTTAACAGAGTGCCAACGCTCCCTGAGTGCCTTACACAAAGCGCTATAATGCTCCTTTCCCTTTACAACAGAGCACCAGCCCTATTTTGGCCAAAAACTTTCCAGAATTGCTCTTTTCAAGGTTTTACCTCTGTGTTTCACTTGCTGAGCCTCTTTGTGAGTCAATGCTTCTTCCCATTCAACTTTGACATCTTTTCTTTTTGAAGAACAAACACCTTGTTGTTTAGATTTTGTATCTTTCTTCATTGTTGTTGAGTTTTTCTGTTGATTGGGAGTTTGAAACCAATGCATTTTTGTTCTCTCCTTTTTGACTGAGCAAGAAACTCTGGTGAAGGACATCAGAAGCCTACGAATATTTTCATTTGGTTCTAGTTAAGGTCATTGTTCTTCGACGTTTCTTTTGGTGTGAAGTTCTTGATCTTTCTTTGATTGTTTCTTTTCTTTCACTTCTTGTTTTGATTACAACGAGAGGGTGTATTGTTTGTACGAAACCTGCTTGTGTTGATCTGATTTTCATTGATCCAAAAAGATAATTAGCAAGACAAGTGTTGTTTTGAATTAATCGTTATTCATATACAAACAATAAAGAGACATCTTCATGATTGATTTTTCATATTAGAAGGTATTTCAAAAGGTTTTAGCACCACATCGGATTTGGTTGAAGAAAATTTGTTTGAGGACATTCCTTATTAGTGCTTGTTAGTGAAAAGAACTGTCTCTCTCTCCCTTAGATAGATGGTCATCGAAAATAAATGAATGCTTATCATCTTTGATGCATTTTTTGGGACTGAGTCACAATTCCATCCGTTTCACTTTCATGCACCCCTTTTTGAGTAAAGAACAACTATAAAATAAACGCTAATTAAAAACTATTTAGAGCATTTTCTTTTCTAGGATCCTCCACCAACAGTAGACTAGGCTTAGTACTTTGGATTAGGCTGTGAGCATAACTCTCCAAAGTTTCAAAAACAAACATTAGCATCTTGAGCTAGGGAGAGTCAAATCCAATTGTCGTATAAGTCTGCCTGGGATCCCCCTCTCACACAGGGGTTACACACGAGGTCGCATTCAGGAGAGCTATGGGGATTATACCTCCGTGGTTTGACTGATTGTAGTGGTAAAATCGTATTATGGGGATCACTTAAAGGTAAATCCACAATTACTGCGTGGAAGCCTTTCAAGTTGATTTCGGGCTAGATACCCTGCCCGTACGTTCGGATCAGACAGTCGACTGTACCCGCCCAGGGGCTGACTGCGAATTGGTAACCTTAGTGGCCATAATCTTTAGGGTCTTACACAAGGTGATAGTGAAGGGAAGTCTCACTGTACCTAGAGCAGACATTGGTCAAACTCACTCAGGCTCCTTGGAGGGTAAATCCGCAATTACTGCGTGGAAGCTTACACCAAGGCATAAGTCCGTTAAGCAGGTCGCCATTGTAATTGTTCCACCATATCCCCACCCCTTCTTGACTTGATCACGCGACGTTGGATTTCATCACCAACTAGTATGGTCATCGAGAGAAGTTCATGTTTGCTTGGTGGTGATTCTTAGATTCTATTAGCGTATGTTGTTTCTTTTTGGTATTTGGCCATAGATCTTTTCCGCCGACTCTTTTTCGCCAACATCGACCCTCCAGGTCGTTCGTGGAGGCTACAGGGACTTCCTCCAAAAAATATGGAAGGGAATACCCCTTTACCCCCTCATTCTATGGAGGAATCTCCTCAACAGAGCGAGGTTCAAGACACTACAACTTCCCAAGAAGAAGTTCCCACTCCTTTAGAGAATTTTTGAATTGTTTCAGAGTCTCCGGAAGCTTTCCGCATTCCGGAGGGATATGAACGACGTGTCCTCCAACTGAATTCAGTTGGTGAATTTGTCGTCATCAATCCTTCTGACATTCCGACTGGGTCTCGTCCAAACCCTTTGGCCGACGACCCCTTTTGGACCGCAGACATTGTTCGAAGTCCACCGCGCATGGTGCGGGATCTTTATGGAGCAGGAATAGGTGCCAACGCGCCTATTACCTACACCGTACCCCTAAACCATTTTACTAGTACCACCATTTTTATGGACACACCATCCGTTGGTCCAAACACATCGTCCATTGGCCCAAGGTCTACTTTTCCTCTCCAGACAACCCATTCCACAATGGTTCCTCATATTCTGACTATTCCCGCCGATAATGTGGTGGTTAGCCAAGATGCAATTGGCACACCAGTAACACCAAGACCTACATCATCACTCCCTTTTGGGTATAGAGTGTTAAATTTTACCACTTCCACTACTACCCAAGTTATGTCGAGAAGTTCCATACCTATCCAACAACCCGGAGGGACCAGTCTTGGTGGTGTTAATCCATTCAGCAGTATCGGTCAGTCATTTACGTCTGGTTCTCAAATTTTGGGAACTCTACCTCAAGATGGGGGGCATCCTCCCACCAAAGGACAACTTTCATTTGGGGGGCACCCTCAATCCGGAGCCTACCATCAACCGTATGGACAAAATGTGTCTGCCACACCTAATCCATGGAATATCCCTTTTCCAGGAAACCCACAGTTTTCGGCAGGACACAATTCTCAAGCTCCACAATAACCCCCTTATGGACAAATGCCAAATCCAGCTTATAATCCTCAAATCCCATCCAGTTATCCTCCTCTCACACATGTTCCTCAAAATGCCTCAAATCCTGTGTACCCTGGTCAACACCAACCTTACACAAGAGGGCTCACTAGTTACAATTATCCACATAACCCAGTGTATGGCCCTATTGGTGTCCCCATGCCACACCAGTACTACCCACATGTTAACCAACAACTACCTTTTCTAGCAACCTTGGACCTTCCAGACTTGTCTCAGTTAACGAATGATCCCATTTTTCATTCTTCGGTTTGGCCAGCTATCCCAACTAAACTTCCTTCTGATATCCCAAAATTCGACGGAAAGTCCGGAGAAGACCCAAACAACCATGTAATGACTTTCCATTTGTGGTGTTCATACAATTCCCTCATGGACAATTCTATACATTTGCATCTTTTTCAATGAACGTATACGGGTTCCACAGCAAAATGGTAAATTGAACTACCACGTGCTTCTTTTCACGATTTCAACTCCCTCACCATGTCCTTCCTCACACACTTCCAACTACCCATTCGATACGAGACGGGTATTGAACTATTAACCTCCCTTCGTCAGACAACCTCCGTACATATCTCCGATAATATTCATGAATGGAGACGACGACGAAGGCTAATCAAAGCGGTCATTCCTGACCAATTATTAGCGGAATGGTTCACCAAATCACTATTACCCCAGATCTCTCATGATGTTTCCATGGGTGGTGTAGTCACCGAGGAAGAAGCTATTGCTCGGGCTCAGTACTTAGACTTGGTTTATTCACAGTCTGGTACTCTGTATGATTTGATATTGAATGCTACCCGTCCCACTAATGATCCATCCAAACCATCGTCTGCCTCGCACGCGGATGGAGTTATTGGCTCCGTCAAAACCCAATCTACCTCCCAGTCGGCTGGAACAACTCAGCGGCCCGCTTCGATGGATTCTCCTAGCCCGACTGCACCCTCTTCTACCCCCCCCTCAAACTCAGGTCTCTGAGGTGAATGCGGTCCAATCGACCCCTTCACAACAACTTGGGGGCAAGAAGAAAGTGATAAATAAACCAAAGAAAAACAATAACAATGAACAACCAAAAAATCAACCGCAAACCCCTGCTGCTGGAAAAAAACCACAAATGAAAACTGAAATTCCCATGTCTCATTTGTGGTGATGATCACTACACTCGAGACTGTCCACATCGTGATGAAGTGGCCAATATTTTCAAGGGAAATTCACAACCCGCTGTGCTTCCTCATCCTTTTCCACAGCAGCAATCTTTGGTTGCTCAAACAGTCGCTGCAGGGGGTAGTTCCAACCAATCCCATGATGAGGCCTCGACGAGCGCCCACATTTACATGTTTAACAGGATTAATCTAACCACTCGCACTGCGACATATGACACGCTAGTTAAACCTAATAAGCCAAAGAATACTAACGGTTCCGTACCGGACCCGTTACCATCTTCCGTTAGTCCTCCATCTGCTAGCCCTCCATCCGAGCCACTTCAGATTGAGAAAGCTTCATTTGACTCCATATTACACCCTCCTAAGAGCACTATCCAAAAATCTACCTTCAATCCTAGTTCACGGGCTGCCCAAAACTACAACATTGTTGAATATTTGGCTCAAGCACCATGTGCTATGTCTGCTTTGGAAGTTCTACAACACTGTCCCAGCCAACGTAGAACACTCTTAGCTACCATCAATGCTTTTGACCCTGATTCATATAATAACCTCATGTTTAATCTGGATGATCATCAACCACGACTCTCCCACCAACTACATTTTCAAATCGATGTTGTTGTTCACAATCAACAAATCCACCAAACTATCTTGGATGAGGGAGCCTCTACTTGTGTCATGTCTTTAGCTTGTTGGAAAAGCTTAAAATCACATGCCCTTAACAAATCCCCTATGATGTTACGCGCTTTCTATGGACGAGGTTTTCATCCTCACATATTGTTACAATCCTTAGCCGTTCAGTTGGGCGGCAAAACTGTTACCGTTGATGTCGAGGTGGTCGATGCCCCCTTTGATTACAACCTACTACTCGGAAGAAGTTAGTTCTACGCTATGACTGTCGTCGCCTCGTCAGTGTTTCTATGTGTACAATTCCCCCATCAAGGAAAAATTTTCACTATCGATCAACTTGATTTCTGTACACCCAACGCTCCCGTCCCTGCCACCAACAACATTCCTTTTTTGGGAGACCACCTAGTTACGTATGAAAGCATTGGTGTTGGCTTGTTAAAATATTCTAGCCTTATGGGTACTTTCCCTACACCACTTCCATCTACTGCGCATCATATTTCCACCGTCAATATGATCTCGACTATGCCTTGTCAATCCTTGGAATCATCTGATCCTTGGATTGTACCTAGTCCTCTGGAATTCGATGTGATCGATGACACTATGCCACTTAGCCCAGTCAAGGCCGCATACGTAGCTATTCAATCTACCTCTCCCTCTCTGAACAACCCACATTTATTGGCACCTGATGCCTACTCGGTGCCCTCATGGTTGGATTCCCTATCGTCTACCGTCGATTGCATTTCCCAAATTTTTCCCTCTGACGAATCTATTATGGAAATGCTTAGTATCGACGATCTACCTTGGGATGATAACCATCATCGATCCTCTTTTCTTTCGCCTTTGGAAGAAATTCACCAAGACATACACTTTGTCTTCCCTCTCGATGTTACTGATGCTCTGCAATCTCCTATCCTCACACAAGATACTCTCTCTGAGGGGAATATGGGTAACATCTCTACCACAATTGTTATTGATATTTCGATCAAAGAAGGTGTCGTAGAAAACATTAACCTCGGTGCTAATTGCACACCTGATGAATTGGTCTCTTACACCGCTTTGTTTAAAGAATTATGTGATGTCTTCGCTTGGAGCTACGAGGAAATGCTAGGGATAAACCCTTTGATCGTCATGCACGAAATCAAGACTTACCCTGGCACGAAACCTGTTCGACAAAAACTCCGCCCGGTTCATCCCAAGAAAATCGCAGCTATAAAGGCAGAAGTTAAGAAACTTCTAAAATCTAGCTTTATCTATCCCATCCCTTTGACATAATGGGTCTCCAACCTTGTTCCGGTTGCCAAAAAACAAGGGACCATCCGTGTTTGTGTTGACTATCGGGATCTCAACAAAGCTTGTCCAAAGGACAACTACCTTATGCCCTTCATCGACCAAATCATCGATAATTGCGTTGGGAGCGTAATCTTCTCTTTCATGGATGGCTTCTCTGGGTATAACCAGATTGAAATCTTACCTACTGATCAACATAAGACAACCTTTATCTACCCATGGGGAACTTTTGCCTATCGAAAGCTACCTTTTGGTCTAAAAAATGCTGGTGCTACTTTCCAGCGAGCCATGTCGTATGATTTCCATGATATCAAGCATATTGTAGAGCCTTACCTTGACGACTTACCCGCCCACTCATCCAACCGATCTGATCACGTTGATCACTTACGGGCTATTTTTCTTCGATGTCGGTTCTATCGTATTCGCTTGAACCCACATAAGTGTATTTTTGTTGTCGAATCCGGTCGCCTCCTCGGTTTCATTGTCTCTAAAGACGGGATTAGGGTGGATCCCTTAAAGATTAAGGCCATTCTAGCCTTACTCCCACCTACCAATTTAACCCAACTCCAAAGTTTGCAAGGCAAAGAAAACTTCCTTCACCGTTTCATTTGCAACTACGCCGAGATAACTAAAGGATTTATGTGGTTGCTGTAGAAGAACACCCCTTTCATCTAGGATGACACCGCTCAATGGTCATTTGATGCTCTCAAGCACGCCTTGACCCATGCACCTTTGTTGCACCCTCCAGAGTATACAAAGGAATACATCCTTTACTTGGTCTCTTCCACTTCCACTATTGCGATGGTGTTAGTTCAAGAGGACCCCAACGGTGAGGAACATATGATCTATTATCTGAGAAAGAGTCTATCTGGACCCGAACTCCGATATTCACATGTAGAGAAACTGGCTCTGGGAGTCGTCATCACTGTCCATAGATTCTGCCATTACATCTTATTACGCACCACCATGGTGATTGCGGATTCCAACCCCATGTACCACGTCTTGACACGTCAAGTACTTGGGGGCAAATATTCTAAATGTATCGTCATCCTTCAGGAATTCGATCTTGAATTTACGAAATCCAAAGCCAAAAAGTCCCTGGTGTTTGCAGAGCTCATCTGTGCTCTCCCTCGTGCCGATGAAGACATCGAACCTAGAGATTCTCTCCCTGATGAATCTCTTTTCCTCATCAGAACCTCTGATCCTTGGTACGGAGACATCCTCCTTTACCTCCAAACCCAACATTTTCAGCCTAACATTTCCCGTGAAGAGCGTCAACGTATTCGCCACCATTCTCGTCGTTATCTTATCATCGGCGACACCTTGTATCGTCGTGGTATTGACACTATCCTTCAATGATGTCTGATTCATGAGGAGGTTGAACATGTTCTGAACGATTTTCACCTTGGCGCCTATGGCGGTCACCTTTCTGGGATGGCCACAGCCCAAAAAATCCTACGTGCCAGCTACTTTTGGCCCTCGATTTTCAAAGATTGTATTGAGACAGTCAAAAAATGCCCACCCTTCCAAGTCTTTAACAAGAAGGCACAAACCCACCCTACTATGCTACACCCCATCCTCGCCATCGGCCCCTTTGCCAAGTGGGGTATCGATTTCATGCAATGTAAGCCTACCTCAGCTGGGGGGCATGGTTATATAATCATCGTCGTCGACTACTTTACCAAATGGGTTGAGGCTATGCCTACCTTTTTGAACGATGGTCGTACTGCATCTCTGTTTCTTTTCAACCATATCATAACTCATTTTGGTGTACCACGCGCCATTGTCACTGATCACGGTGCACACTTCAAGAACCAGATGATGAGCGAATTGCATGTCAAATTGGGTTTTTTCCATGAAAACTCATCCCCTTACTATCCTCAGGCCAACAGACAAGTTGAGGCCATCAACAAAGTCCTAAAAACCATGATTCACCGCATGGTAGGGGCAAACAAGACATCATGGCATCTATAACTTTTTTCCGCTCTCTGGGCTTACCGTACTTCCATGAAAACCGCAACTGGATTTACTCATTTCCATAATGTAGCATCTGTACTTTGTACATTATTGTATTTTAGTTTGGTGTGTCTATTTCTTTCGCATGCTCGAGTCTTTACCTTTGCCACTCATGACTGTGCTTGTGTTTTCATGCGCAGATGACGTCTTCCTTTCCTATCTTTTTCGGGTTTGCGGATGGTGCTAGTCGAGATACCCGGAACATCGCTTCGGCAGCATGGGTCATTTACCAATTTGACAAGGTGGTGAGTTCAGGAGGTATTTGCTTAGGACCAGCAACCAATAACATGGCAGAGTATCATGCTGTCATTAGACTTTTGACCCAAGCCTCCTCCCTAGGTATCTCTCGTATCATTGTTTACTTAGACTCCCAACTCGTGGTCTATCAACTTAACCGTATCTACACTATCCGTAGTCCTATCCTACTATGTCTCCACCTACAAGTTCATCGTCTTGACCGAATGTTTGATTACATTGAATATAGACACATTCCAAGAGAACTCAATAGTGTTTCAGATTCGTTAGCTAATTACATCATGGATCGGTATCTCGCCCATATATAAGATTTAACGAAAGCAAAATTGTACATCACATGTAAATCAAAACACATCACAGACATCATCATGTACAAATCTTTTGGCACTGTAAAAAATCGGAATTGTATATATATATAGCATGACTGAAATGTTTTGTTTACATCAAAAAAGTATATAGAAGAGAAAAATGTTGGGTTTTTACACCCATACAACATCGTCTGACAAGGCATACAAAAATACGATCACCAGAGAAACTCTAATCTCCCTACACTACATTGTGATGCGAGTAACATATCACTGCGTGCACTACGTGTCTCAGTAGAGAATTGACATTCTCTGGAACTCCCACAGTGTGCCTCTGTATATGTAAAGGCACTTCTCCCCTCCGTAGAGGAGGAATGCCCATCATGAGGCCTTGGAGGTTTCTTTCAACCTCCCAGAGACCTATCACGGGTACTCCCAGATTTTCTACAACCGGAGCACCCCCACGACGTCCTAGTATCGGTATATCGGTTAGGCACACTACTCCCTTGTCTGCATGTTGAAAACAATACATCTTTTAAAAAAAACTCTTCTATATACCCAAAAAAAAAAAAAAAAACTAGACAAGGTGTTGCTCAGTCTCTTACCTGACACATCCCAATTTTCCCCCGTGGGTAAAATCAAATCCATGCTCCCGCGGAAATCTACCTCAGCGTATGGGAAATCTTCTATCCATAGATACTACCATCTCAGCCAAGCAAATAAATCGCCAGTGAAACGAAACTCTGACTCCACTACTAGCCTCGGAGACAGACTAGTCCACCTCTCCATCCGTGGTTCGTCCACTGGTCGCACCGCCAGTGCTATCTGAGGCTGCATCTGGGTAATGCATTCTAAGAAAAATGAGACCAGAAAAGAGCCGTAACCGAACCGTTTTTGTCCCATCCTGCACCGTGAAACCTGTTCTTTCACATTTCGAAGGAACCCTACACTCCAGTTGAACAGTGTTGGTTCCAAGCACTGTACGCCATAAGCCACCTGTGATATTGATGCCAGATGTGCGCTAGTACTACCCGTCACGCTCGTGATGGTAAAAAAAATGGGCCAGAGGGGTAGCTCTCAGATATCCTTGATAGAGATTCTACCCCTTACCAGTCTTGCTCCTGGGACGCAGTGACGTGCCAGATACACGCCCACTTGCTCAGGTAGCGCCCTCTACCCAGAAAAAGATATGGGAACCCCTCTTTTCGAGAGGCCAGTCAAGAAATACACGTCTTCCAACTCGATAGAAGTTGTGTGCCAATCTGGAATCCTTGCTCCGCGACATGCCATAAGCCGATCATGTGCTCAAGAAACAAAATCTCCTTCTTCATTTTTTGCAATTTGAAGAATTTTAGTAAGCCACATGCTCTTAATTCGGCCCGTTTGCGAGGACTCCGCAAGGAAACCAAGTCATCAATATCATGCTCTTGTTCTTTCCACTCGATCATGGTCACCAAAATCACCTACAAAACAAAAAAATAAAGAATTTCATTATTTCAATATTTTGGCAATTTATTAAATCAATTTAAAAACATGGAATCTAATGCCCACTTTGTTTAAAAAGACCACGCCCTCTTTTATAATCATCACACTCTCTCTTTGCCATCCAATATCCATCACACAACAATAAAACGTTTTTAAAATGAAAACAATTTCCCTTATGGCTACATGGGCATATGTGAGAATTTTTCATAGGTTCTTTGACAAAAACGACCCATCCACTTAGGTATCAAGGCATTGGCATGATGGCTATCACTTTCTAAAATGTTTTTGCACAAAGAATGTCTTACTCCCATCACTTCTAAAAGAGGCTGATTTGATCTTTTTGGGGCGACGTAGGGATTCATTTTTTAAATTAAATGCTGCTATGAAAATGAATATTAAACCATGTGTTTGAAAGAAGGGGAGATTAAGATCTACCTGGTCCAAACGATGAGAAAAACGGTCAACCGTATCTCCGGTATCAAGCGAAACAAGATCCACCTCCAAAATGAGAATCTCCACTGCTACAAATCCTTATGCAAAATGAAATGGTAAATGGAATTTTTATTGTATTACTATTTATAAATTTCCATTTTTTATAAGGTATAGTCATTTATGGGTTTCTCTAACAATATAATGGCTTCACTAAACCTCTTGATTGTAGTTTTGACATCGCAGGTTTCTTGGTAGTTCTAATCGATTATTTACCTTGTCGCACTCATGAGCATAGTCTTGGTTCGTTCTCAAGCTCGAAAATATGAGAACGCACTAGGTAGACTTTTATCTCTTTTTCGGACCCGTATGGACACATGAAAAAGGAACCCCCCTGGAGTCATCTTTAAACTCTTTTCAGACTCTATAAATATGAAAAGATTGTCAAGTGACCTTGCTTCCTTTCACACTCGTTAAAAGGTTCGAAAGGGCGTCTTTCAAGCGATAGTTTATCTCTTTTTCGGTCTCGTTAGACTACTGTACGAAAAAGGAACTGAGAGAGTTCTTTTTTAAGTGTTTTTCCAAACTCTATAATCCTAAAAAAACCTTCGAGTTTTTTGTCTTTGGACTCGCTAAAACACACATCGACAGGCCCATACGGGATCAAACCCTTACTTCTTCCAGTTTGTTAAACAAAGGAAGGGGAACTTACCGAAGGTGATTTATATCGAGCATGTGTTATCCTCCTCGAGCTCATTAAATCAAAAAGAGGTACTCGTCTATCTGGATGGGGGAAAATTTGAAAGAAACAATCCAGGCAGTCTCTTGAGAACATTACCAAGTAATTCTTAGAGTCACCCTTGAACACGGCACTTTGTCATTTGCACGCATTATAATCCACTGAACCTCTACATTGAGCCAATCCTTTAAGTTTCTTTCACTCCTTTGGGTCAGCTGACATAAGTCACAGCATCCACTACATCATCAAGTGTTGGTCTATGTCATGTTTTTGTTGTTGTGCCTCAGTGTTCAAGGGAAGTATCCACCTCTAGAGTCAGCCATCCCAAATATCTTGTCTTAAAACCCGTGTTAGTCCATGTTCATTTGATCTGCCAATTACATCTCTATGTTCATTTCATGTCATTGATGGGGGATACATCAAGGCCCTCCTTCGACGAGCCTATTCCTGTTGACCTCAACACATTATCCAGGAATCAGGCTTAGAAACCAGTTAGTACTTTGGGACCTACATGCCTCAATGGAAGGCCTCCTCACATTCTACAGTAGGTTTACATCATTGACCTCTAATTGTATGATTCCACGGATGTTCAACTCCATCTCATCCATTCACATTCGTTGAAATGTACTAGGGTACCTTGGGAATCATTGACATCAATGGTGATCTCCCTCGCACTTGTTAACGATTCACACTATTGACCTGTAATCAAGTGGTTTCTACCGTGTTCGACGTCAGGACATCTATTCACATGGCTAAATTTGTACCACATCGGGATCGGTAAGAAGACCCTGGGTTGAGTGATCACTTTGATATGTACTTTTCCCAGGTTGCGAAGGAGTTTCTCTTGGACAAATGATGCATACACTGTTACATAGATCCACTTTGTATTGATTGTGGCTATGTCTTGTTATCTCATAGATCCACTGTGTATTCTTCGTGGCTACGATCAGTCTAGGTCATCAGATTATAGATCCACATTGTATCCTCGGTGGATATACCTTTTCATCAATACAATTATGGATCCGCAGTGTATTTTATGGTGGCCATATCTTGCAAAGTCTTGATCACCCAAGAATAGGTATGCCTGCCTTGGGTTTTGAAACATGTCATGATATTTGTTGGATGTTTTGTGTGCAGCTTCCATCAGGTTCTCCAATTCTATACCCTTGCTTGAACGTCTACAAAGCATTTCAGTTATTGGTTCGCATCTTCTAACTTCATACTTTGGGGGGAAATCTGTTACACCTCAATATTGCTCACTTCGATAAGTGTCGTAAGTGTTGCATGTTCCTCTCAACTGTCGCAAGTGTCGCATGTCATCCACAAGTGTCGAAAAAATCAAACAAATCATACTACCATGATGAAGACACCAAGGAGACACTTGGAATACCTCAAACACTTTATTTGGAGGAGGGAGAATGATTAACTGAAGTCAAGAATCTTTTTCCATCTGAAAGGAGCTCTTAAACTAGGGTTTTGAGGGATAGCGCTCCCCCACAAGCTACTTGGGAGCATTATAACAAAAAACCACCTCTTTGAAGGAGCGTTATCCATCTTTGGAGCACTGGTGCTCCCCTTGAGCCTCCTAGGGAGCGTTATAACGCCCTGATCCAGGGAGTGTTGTCTAATCTGAGCAGTGGTTGGCCCGTTGAGGATAATAAGGGGAGGATCTTTCAAGATTGGAAGGTAGTTGCATTTGAATTCTTGGTTCAATCAGAAGATCCCTGATCTAAGGAGGGAATTCCTCAACCTAGCCTAAAGATACCTCAAGAGGTTAAGCCTCTCTTAACCTATTTAAGTAGGCTCTATGATGGTGAAAAGGGGGAAGAATTGCTAGCATGAAACCTATGATCTCATAGGAAACACATATTGAACTAAAGGAGAGTGATCATTGAAGATGTTATCATCTAGGTCGTGAATATTTTGAGCAAGGGTTAGACAAAGGGGACTTGACGAAGTTGTCGCATTCGCATCTACGATTGTAAGTATTGTTCTCATTGTTCTCATTAATATGGCACGCTTGGCCTGTTTCTTTCTAGTTTGTGTCTTATCTTACATGAACTTATCTCTGATAGATAGATCTATTTTCAAGCTAATATCAATAGAGTAGGAAGTGGTCGTACTTTGTTTATCTGCAGGGCTCATCGAAGAGCAAAAGATTGGAGCTCAACTCGGAGCGTGCAGGGACAAACGTCGATAAAAAGGTACTCATGTTATCCTTCCTCCTCGTGCATTAGTTTGTATAGATATGAAAGGAAGTCAGTGTCCACATTAAGCACATTCTGTCTTAGAGTTAAGGGTCTAGATCTTTGAGGCAATCTACCTGTCCGCAAGGAGATTCTCCTACAACAAAAACATTTGAAAAATACATGACATGATCACTATTACAAAGAATACATTATATATTGAATAATGTCTTACCAAGGGATGATATTCATAACCCCCTTCAGTGTGCCCATTCTCCCTACAATGTTTTTCAATTGTTTTTATTAAAATTCTTCTTGTTTGCAAGCCCCTTCAATCATTGCAAGGGAAATAACATTTTCCATCGCCCTTTGCCTCCAATGTCGCTCTAAACTGAGAAAGCCTCCTTGCATTTTCATTCATAGTATATATTAATTTGACACAACAATTGCCTACAAGAACCAATTAAATATTTTAAAAACTAAATTTTGTTAAAACATTGAAAAAAAATTAAAATTAAAATTTCATATACTTCGAGGTCCAATCACAGGAGATATATGTTGCAATGATAAATTTTGAAAAAAATAATAATTTAAAAATTCATATACTTCAACGTTCAATCACATGAAATATATGTAGCAATGCTAAATTTCGAAAAAAAATAAAAAAAAAATGAATTTGGTTGAAACATTCATGTTAAAAAATTTTGAAATTAAAATTTCTTAACATAGCTTTATATTAAAAGAGATAGAAAAATTAAATATACTAACCTTTCAAGTCTAAAATACGAGCTATGTAGATCAAGAATTGGATTTGTTAAACCAGTACGTGACAGAAAAAAATCAGGGCTCAAACAATCACCAGCAAAATTGTCGCAACTGTAGCAAATTTTTTGAAATTTGTCTCAAGGACATGTATTTATAGATCGATTATCGTCAATATAGCAATGAAAATAAATCAGTTTACCCCGAAAGAATTCAATACCTGTTGCATTGCACATGTGGTTCACACGCATGGCACAAGTGTCGATATAACGAAGAAAATTCATGGATATATAGATGGTTTTCTAAATATGTCAATATATCTACAAACGTCGGAGCCAAACCAAAAAAAAAAATAAAAGAAAGACAAAATTTAAATGCATTTTTTCACGAATTACTGAAACATGGAAATATTTCATCACATTTTGGGCCCATATGTACTAGTGTTGGATTTGGGTGGAATAGGTATAATTTTGTATTTTAAGGTGTCATTGCTCTGCCTAGTCACTAGACCCTAATTAGGGGGATTTTTCCCCATAGCATAGGGACTCTTGCAATGAAATAGGTTGATGTCTCATAGCATCATGTGCTCAAGCATACAATTGTAATTGTTTTTATGGAGTTTGATTTTATCACATGTAAATGGGCATATGCCTATAAGACCTATTTAGGCATGTGTATCACTAATTTGATGATTCACTAATATAAATTCTAGATGTATACCTAGGTGATAGGGGGCATGTTGTATTCTTGGATACCTAGTTTATAAACTTTGAGGGG
Organism: Picea engelmannii; assembly: GCA_009831015.1. Classification (NCBI taxonomy): domain Eukaryota; kingdom Viridiplantae; phylum Streptophyta; class Pinopsida; order Pinales; family Pinaceae; genus Picea; species Picea engelmannii. The sequence continues at coordinate 202,582 of ML791507.1, read as the reverse complement.
GTTAGGTGTTTATCCCAAGTCAATTTAAAGGGGGGAATGTCAGGTTAATCTTGACTCGACCATAGAATCGTTGATTCAGTCATTGTTGGGTTTACCATTAGTGGTTTACAGGCCCATGGTATTGGCAAACCCATGGTATTTGATGTGAGTCTTTGTGTGTATTTTCATGGCTATCTTCACACCATGCATGTCTTTGCATGGTGATGCATGTTCATGCATGGCTATCTCCAGGATATGCATGTCTTTTCATTATAATCTAATTCTAGTAATAGAATCGGGGTTGTAATTAATGAAGCCTATTTAATAGTTTGAGATAGTCCATTGTAATAAGCATCAAGTAGCCCCAATTGGTCAGTGTTGGCCTGGATTGGCTCTATCTTGGTCAATTTTTCCAAGGTTAATAGATATCTATTAGGTTTTGTTTTCTCGATTAAGGGTTTCCAGGGTAAATCTATAATGTTTATTTATGTGCATGCTTATTTGGTATGCTATTTATCTCTTAGTTTTTAAGACTTTACTATATTTTGGATTGATTGGAACAATAACATCCGAACCCCACTATGTGAATGGTTCTTCCACTAAGATGGGTTTCAAAGACATTGTTTCTCTTTTCATTTTTCCATAGAATTTTTGGCATCGAAGACATTTTCTAGTTATTAAATAAGCATCATTGAAGATAGTTGGCCAATAGTAACTAGCTCTAATAATTATGTGTACAATCACTATGGGTACAAAGGTCCTCCACAGACTCCTTCATGGAATCCTTGTAATGTTCATTTGTTTTTCAAATGGTCCAAACATATTAGCATCATGTTATCAATATTTCTTCATAAAATAATTCCAGATACTAGCACATACTGACTGATCTTCATTTTCAAGGTTCTACTTTCTTTAGAGGAGATTTCAACAAGAAATTATCCATACTTCAGGTAAAAGATAATATCATTGTACAATTTAGACTTTGTTATGGACACATATTGCATGGTAGTATCATCTGAATGAGGATGATTTATATTGACAACTTCAATACCATTCATCAACCTGCATAACCCTTTTCCTTTGATAGCTTTGAGAGGTTTGATTTCCATATCCTATTCTTGAAGCTTAGCCAACTAACTCGCTCACATTTGTTCTCTAAATTTTTTGTTTAGTAGCATTTTGACAAGAGGATGTGGTACATGGGCAATAATATGAGCTGATAAAATGTAAGTTTAGAAGTGAGCAATTGCTTTAACCAAAGAGAAGGCTTGATTTTCTATGGTAGAATATTTCAATTCATAATCATGTAAGGTTTTAATCATGAAGTAAATTGTAATTTCTTTCCCCTTTTGAGTAAGTATAGAGGCAATAGTCTCTTATGAGGGAAATGAATATAGTATGAAATCTTTATAAAAATATGGACTAACAAGAAAAAGAAAAATGGTGATTTCATGTTTGATGTTTGTAAAGGCCTTTTGAATATCTTGATTCCATTCAAATTTCTTACCTTTCTTTAATATCTTATTGATTGGATTTACAAGTGTGGCATAATCTTGAACAAATCTTTGCACAAAATTTATCTTTCCAAAGAAATATTGTACTCCCTTTCGAGATGTAGGAGGATTCAAATCATGTATTACCTTGATTCTTTTTGTACCAATATAGACACCTTATTTTCTTACAATATGTCCAAGAAAATTCCCTTCTGATACCACAAATAAACATTTCTTTGGATTTAGAGATATGACATACTTTCTGCATCTTTGAAAAACTTTCCTAAGGTGTTTTAGGTGGCACTCTCTCAAATTTGATTGAATATTAAGATCATCCTAATAATCAAAAATGAATTTTCCAATTAATTCATTAAAGGAATGATCCATAGCTCTTCGAAATATTTATCTAGCATGTTTTAATCCAAAAGGCATGTGGACATATGCATAGGTTGCCCATGGTGTGAAAAGGGTAGTTTTTGGTCTATCTTCTTCGGCCAAAAGTACCTGATTATATCCAGAAAACCCATCTAACATGGACATTAATGCAGAATCAGTCACTTGTTGCAATAACATATCCATGTTTGATAGGGGATAATTATCCTTAGCACTTTCTTGGTTGAGATCTCAAAAGTATACATAAAGTCGGATTCCACCATTCTTTTTTTTGACAACCACAATATTATAAATATAGTATAAGTGTTTGATTGAAAAAAGTATACCATCCCTTTTCAACTTTTCAAGCTCCAATTTTACTAGAGGTTTCAACTTTGGATCAATTATTCTTAATTTTTTCCTAAAGGGATTTCTTCCTTCTTTGAGTGGTATGGTATGTTGAAAAATGGACTTGTCATAATCTTTCAAATCATCATAGCTCCATGAAAAAACATCCTGGAATTCTTTGAAAAGAGGAGTATAGTCCTTGATTTCTTCAAAAGTGAAACTAGTACCAATATTTATATATTTAGGGGCTTCAAACATGCCAATATTGACTTTTTTTGTTTCTTTCAATTTCCTAAGGGAATACTCATCTATTATACCCATTTCCCTTTGAATACAGTTCTTTTGAAAAAAAGTGGAACCTTGATTTTGGATCTCTTTTTGACCAAATTGTCCTTCTTCAAGATACATCTTCATTTACTTTGATGTTCTTGGTTTTGTTGATTGCAAAAAATTTGCAATATGGTTATCATTTTCATACACCTACCAATACTCTTAATTATTAGGTATTGATGGTCGAAAAATTGTTTTGACATGAAAAGTATTAGGATTTGAGAATTATTAGAATTAAAAAGAGAGGATGTCATTACAAATGAGTCTGCTTTTTTATTCTTCTCCCGAGGAACAAAGTTAATATTGAAGGAATTGAAGGAATCTATAATATCCCAAACTCTTGTTTCATAATTCTCTAATTTCTACTTCTTTATTTTGTACTTGTTCCTGATATGATTGATAACATACTTTAAATCCCATGTCACGACTAAATCATTAACTTGCATTTGAAGTGCCAGAGTCAATCCTTGAATTAATGCTTCGTACTTAGCTTCATTATTGGTGCAAGGGAACTCAAGTCTGATTGCATGTGGATAAATACAATATTGAGGAATTTTAAAAACAATACCAAGTCCAACACCAGATTTAGAACAAGCACCTGCATCAAATGATATTTTCCAAAACCCTTGGAAGGTGTTGTCTTCATTTTTTATGGGATAACTCATTTTCTCTATATTGAAGACAAAATAATGTCCAATCCCAGCATCAATATAGTTCTACATAATTTCATCTTCTTTCTTTTCAAATGATGTTGGATTTCTCCATTCTCGTGCTACTTTAATCAACGTTCCATCTTTGTTTGGGAGCATCTTGCAACTCCTATCATTCATTATGTTCCCTCCAATAATTGACCACCAATATCTGTCGAGGAAAACACCATATGTTGGAGGAATATCAACCACTATTATGGTGAAGAAGGTTGTGATATGTGGTGTTGCACATATCTAGGCACAAAAGTCTTTGATTTCACCATAAGTTGGTACTTTTCTAGAATCAATGGCATAAATGATTTCACTCGTCTCATAGTAATTTGTGCATTCCATTCCAAGATATTCATTACAGATAATAGGATGATATTGTTAGTGGCTCCACTATCAACCAAGCAATTGTGCAATGTAAAATCATGGTTCTCCAATGATATTTAAATGATATAACTTTGCCTCTTGGTCTTGCTGGTATAGAACTTTGTTGTTTTTTGGTGTTCATAACATTTGCTTCTATCCTTAGACCAGATGAACTTGTATCATCCAGAATATTTAAAATGGTTTCCCTTTGTTGAGGTATCTTGACTACTTCCATGAATGGCATAGTGATCTGAATCTTAGTCAAATCATAAATTACATTATAAGTCATTTGTAGTGGTCTTTTGGGATGATTTGCAACTACTTGTTGCTTTGTTGGTTCTACATCATTATATTTTTCTTTTTCCTTTTCTGGTTGATCTTTGGACTTGAACTTGTTTGCTTTATTTTTGGTTTGAACAATGTTGTCTTCCTCTATATAATAATACTCTTCTTGTTCATCAAGGATTTCAAAAGAAGATGAACTTTATTCCATCAGGATTGATCCTAAGATTTTATTTTGGTCTTTGATAAACTCTGGATTGTATTTCTCATTATCTTTGATAACCTTCTTCTTCGATTTCTTCTAGCATGACAACATTTGGATTTTGAACTCGATGTGCTCTCAGTCTGTGCTATTCATTTCTTTGATTTGCATCAAATCTATTTCTAACATTTGGTTTCACATGCCTTGAATATTGATGTGGTTGGCCCACATTATCAACCCTTCAAATTAGTTATTTCATTTTGCATATGTCGGATTGTTCGATTCAACTAAGTTATTTCTATATTATGGTTGGTTCTTTGAAATTTTTTCAAGAGTAGGAATATTCTAACATTGGGAGGTTGTCCTTGAAAAATTCCTCTTCCAATCCCCCATTATTTGATATATTTGGATGAGTATGGAGCTTGAGATGACACATACAAGCTTGTCATTTTTCTTTGGACTCTTCCGAGGATAATTTTTTGATCAACATTACTTTCCAAAATATTTCCTTGCATTTCAGTAGATTTTCTCATTGCCTCTTATAATGTTGTGATTTGTGTAGCCTTTGTTGCATAATTAACATTTTATGGCATTGCATTCTTATAGCACCCAAATATAACAAGCTCATTTGAACGCTAGTCTTCTAGAATTTGATATAGAGTCTTGAAAAAACGTAAGTTGAAATATTTGATCATTTCATTTTTTTCAAGGGGTATTTGAGTGAACAAAGTAAGTAAAGTATGATATGGAACTAGCTATGAATATAGGGTCATTCATATATCTTGCATATCATCAAAGGATCCAAATGATTAAAGTGAAAGAGAAAGGTACTAGTCATAAGATGGGCCTATCAAAGTTTGAAGAAAAACTCTCACCGTCAGATCATCATGTTCAATTAGATGGATATCAGAGATGGTAAGGGATTGAACCATATGCTTTTTCAGATCCATAATCCCATCATTTTTAAAGATGGGTAAAATGAATTGAGGTAGAGTAGGAAATTGATGTTGCTCCCCTTGTAAGTTGAGAGGACTGGATCTAGGTCTTCTTTTTGGATTTATTTTTCTATCATTTTCTCTTCTTTCATTATTAGGGACTTTGTTTCTTTATTCTTCTTCTCGGTTAGCCATTTTTGTCACACTCACAACTTCAGATGTTGAATATTGAGTTTCTTAATGAATTTCAAGAATCTTATTTTTGTTTCTAGTTAGTGGCCCCTTATATGATTCCATCTTTAGAACTTTATTGACATATTCTTTGTCTTTTAACTTCAGCTACCTCTTCTTGTTGATCCAATACTTTCCAGGTGTTCTCAAGTTCTTCTCGACTTCTTATTGTAGATAAAGCCAAATTATAAAATTGGTTGAGTATGCTCCTTTTGTATTCTAGCCCAATCAGTAGTTGGGGTTCAATAGGATTTTGTTGAGTCATTCAAATCTACTCATCTATGAAACCATCCTTTTGTTTAGATACCTAGTATGGTCGCCAAAAATGTTGATATAAAATAATGTTAAAGGTCTCAAAGATAATTATTGGAAAATTGGTTGTCATTGATGTCAACCTTAGAAGAATCCATAAATAAAATCCCAGAATCCCCTAAAATTGATGATGATGTTTCCACTTAAATAATCCTTGAATATCCTTGAAGGTGTCTTGACATAAATGTATATAACACCAAAGTGGTCCCCTTATGGTGTAGCTTTTAAGAAAGGCTCTCACGGGATGAGATAACATGTGGTTGTTTCCACATGCCCACTTTGAGTTGTACATAAATGGAGCCCCCAATATTTAAAATATAAATATTACAATACTACATATGTCCAAGATAAAAATTGTGAGATGGAGATTGTTGACAATATTAATTTTTGGTCAATTTGGATACCCTATTTTGGAGGGAATTTTTACCCTACATAAATAACCCAAGTGGAATCACAAGTTACATGGTTGGAAATATTATTCTGAGACCTTTCTAATGTAACATCCCGCTCTGGCGCACTGAAAAAACTTATTCCTTGAGGACACTTGCTCGCAAGTGATCTGGATTTTTACGATGATGAACCACTTAACCTTGATGATGATGCGTCATGATGGATGACAGGATGTTTTACTATTTCTATATACAGATGCTACTGACTCAGTTTCATTGAGTGTGCAGGGTTTCGGACCTTGAGGATGCAGAGGCATCGGTGGAACTCCCTTGGACTCCGGATCGAGTCAGGGAGTGGGCTATTTGAGTGTTTTCATTTACAGTGATATTGTGTGGTTTTGATGATATGCTATTGTTCTTATGATATGTTTTGATATGATCTGACATGATGGTT
>ML791507.1:138317-162547 GCA_009831015.1 Picea engelmannii | reverse complement strand
AGGTATGAACACCATCCATTTCTCTTAGTTCGTTCAATAGCTAGATCTAGGGAAAGAGTAGTATTCTGTTACGGTTTGTTCCAGATCCAGGTGGATCTGGGGAGATTGGTCTGTGTCCACACTCACGAATTTATCCATAAACACTCCCCCACACACAATTCCCCAACTTCAAAGTTTACAAGTGAAACAAAATGTTCTTCGGTGTTTTGTCACTAATTATGTCGATATTACGAAAGGGTTCATGCCTCTTTTAAAAAAGGGAGTCCCATTCTGTTGGGATGAAGCAGCTCAGCGCTCTTTTGATGCGTTGAAATGTGCTCTGACGTCTGCCCCTCTACTCATGCCTCCTAATTATGGTAAGGATTTCTTATTATATGTGGTTGTTTGCAGAGTCCACAATCGGCATGGTCTTAATACAAGAGGATGATGCGCTCGAAGAGCACATTATCTATTATCTAAGCCGAGGCCTAGTGGGATCATAACTCAACTATTTTCATGTTGAGAAACTCACTTTGGCAGTTTTTCACGCTGTCCAACGGTTCTATCACTATATATTACTTCGAAAGACCACTGTTTTTTTCATCATCAATCCCTTTCAATATGTGTTAACGCAACATGTTAGTGGAGGAAAAATATGTCGGTGGATAGTTATCCTCCAATATTTTTACTTGGATTTTGTTTCGGAGAAATTTAAAAGTCCTTGATCTTCGCATATTTAATCTTGGAACTGTTGGTCTAAAGTGGTGATGTTTCACCCAAAGAGTCACAAATTAATGGAGATATTTTTCTAATCGCATCTTCAAACCCCTGGTATGGAGATATACTTGTGTATCTTCAGACTTTGAAGTTCCCTACTTCTGCTTCTCGTGATGAGCGTCGATGAATACGACACCAAGTGTTTAACTATCTCATCCTCGATAACACGTTGTATTATCGAGGGGTGGATTGTGTTCTTCAATGATGTCTTACTCATGAAGAAGTAGAGATTGTTTTGATGATTTTCACACTTGAGCATGTGGTGGTATGGGTTGGCAAAAGCCCAAAAGATTTTTTGTGCAGAATACTTATGGCCCTCATTAATCAAAGATTGTGTTGTGGTGGTCAAGAAGTGTCACACGTGCCAGAGATTATATCGGAAGATGCGGACACACCCTATTCCTATGTTTTCAATTATTGTTGTCAGTCCCTTCACCAAGTGGGGGATTGATTTCACTACATGTCACCCAGATTCTGTCGGGGGAATTGTTATATCATCCTAGCAATAGACTACTTTACTAAGTGGGTCGAAGCTATGCCGACATTTAACAATGATGGGGAAACTGTTTCCCTTTTCGTTTTCAATCAGATAGTAGCTAGATTTGGTATCCCAAAGGATATTATCACTAACCATGGTAGTCACTTCCAGAATAAAATGATGATTGAATTAACATCAAATCTTGTATTTAAACAATAAAATTCGTCACTCTATTACCTTCAAGTGAATGGTCAGGTAGAAGCTGTGAATAAGTCTTTCGAGACTATTCTTCAGCGAATGATCAATTCGGCCAAGTCAAATTGGCATTTGATATTATATTCGGTGTTGTGAGATTATCGAACTTTTGTAAAGACTCCTACCAGTTTTTTACCTTTTTAACTCGTCTATAGGATGGAGGCAATCTTCCCCATCGAATGTCAAATCACTTCTCTAAATTTGGAAATGGAGCTATTTCCCGACAATATACCGCTTAAGGAACATCTTTTATATCTCGAGCAGCGTCGAGATGCATCCTTGGCTAACGAGGCTCATAAGCAAAGGGTCAAGTGTCAATATGATCGGTTTGTTTGCCCTCGGATTTTCTCTGAAGGTGATCTTGTCCTGGTCTACAACCAAGATAAAGATCCTCTAGGGGAAGGAAATTTCAAACCCATGTGGTTCGGACCTTTCATTGTGAAAGAGGTATTAAAAAGGGGTGCTTACCATCTAGTTTATTTCGAGTTTAATGCCTTAGTGGAGCCTAGATATGGGCTCTACCTTAAGAAGTATTACTCTTAGGTCGGTCACTTGGATGTGGCTTCTTGTATAAATGTATAGTTTTTTATACATTTTTGTCTTTTTCATTTTAGGGAAGTGTAGTTATTTATGATCTATTTTTCACTGTGGCAGATGTCAAGTGAATCCGAGGTTTATGTTAGGTTCATGGACGGTGCTAGCTGACACACTCGGAGGCTTGCTTCTGCAGCTTGGGTGATTTTCACACCTAGGGGCCAGTTGTTATCTTCCACAACTATTTTTCTAGGTGAAGCAACCAATAATGTTGTCGAGTACAGTGCAGTGATAGAATTTCTACGTGATGCCTTGTCACATGGTATTTCTCACCTCTAGGTTTACTTAGATGCTCAACTAGTCATTTCCCATTTAAATGGGTTTTACTGCGTTTATTATCCCACTCTTCACCGATGATTCCTTAGGGTACATCTTTTAGAACGATCTTTTGATTGTATTACTTATATTCATGTTCCTAGGAGAATTAACCATATAATTGATACTCTAGCTAATCAAGTTTTAGATCAGCATGTTGCTCACATGTAAAAGTAAAACACACGCATACACATGTAAATACATTTGTAAATAATGTCATCCATAAAAAAGAAAATATGTATATATATGTATATCCAAAAAATAGTGTCATGGGTACAAAGTGGGCATGAAAGCCTCAAAAGTAGTCGGTATACATCGATGGGCTTGAGCCCTCAAATACATAGTACAAAAAGTTCCCTCGGCACATAAAGTGGTCTGATATTATCTAAGGTCTGGGCCTATTGGTCATGCTATAGTGCACAATGGCATTCGCAGGACACCGAAATAGTTGGACCCACGTCCTGGGCACCCCTACTACATGTGGTTGCATGGCAGGTGGAAGGTCCTCGATCTCTGCCATGGGTACTGCACAAGTGAGAGTTGTGAGGTTTCTCTCTACTCGCTACAACACTCTCTCATCCTCTCTAGATGGGGGTCCTCCTGCTCCTGCTGGTTTGGCCTCTGGTCGAGGACAACACCTAGTCCTTGCGAAGTCTACTAGTTGAACAGGTCCCACATCTATACATAATAGAACTTTAAGTTAGTACTCTGACATACACATAAAAAGGATATATATATATATATATAAATTAAAAATTTAATAACTTTAAAAATAATAATGTTACCTATTTCGTTGTGCTCCTCGCCAGGGGGCATGAGAATTTTAGGATCTCTAAGGAAACTAATCCCTGCATAGGGATAGTCCTCTATCAATGGAATCTAAAGGGCCCACCAATCAAAGCATTTATCGTCAAAAGCCTCCTAGGTTCTTCCTGCACCCTGTCTAGGTAGAAAAACTGCCCACCTGCACGATGTCAGGAAGGAAGCAATATGCCCTCGTATTGTCTCTCTTGGGTTGAGACTAGGCACCCTCTCGAAGAAGAACGAGCATAAAATTGAGGTGAACCCAAAGTTCTTTTTTGTCCATCTACGACAGTATGTAAGTTGTCTCTTCATGCATACTAGCATGGTAGTACTCCAGTCGAAAATAGTAGCCTCTAAAAAGTGAACCGCACAGTGCATTTGTGCACGAGATGCCTAATGGAGTGTTGCGGATCACATGATCCACCTGGTCACAAATAAAATGATGCAAAGGGAGAGGTTGGTAATCTTGTGAAACGACACATGAGAACCTACTTTATCGGTACCATCCTCACAATATATCTCGATTTAGTCCTTAATGTTATACGGGCCTAGAGGAAAGGTCCTCAAGTTGATCGGTTTCTCTCTCCTATAGAGATCAGTCAGGAAGTAGATGTCTTATGTGGTTAGGGTCAGTGATTAAACCTCTAGCATAAAATCCTCTGCATCAGGATGCAAATACTCCACTAGCGCATTAAGAAACCTCGGTTGTTCCCTCATGAACGGACACCAGAAAAATTTCCAAAAGCCACATTGTTTTAGTGTAGCAATGGCCACGAGATCCTCCTCAACCAAAACATCTATCTTTTCATGTTCCCTTTCTCTCCATTGAACATACATCCTGTAAACACACAATTTGGAGAGGTTTTGGTCTTTTGTTTTTATTTTTTGAACTTCAAAGAGGGCGTACGTGGGTTTTCTTTAGGACATTTGTGTATGTACGTGGGTTGAGTATTACTCTTCTTGCATACATATGTGATCTGAGCGTGGACATCCAGCGTACACGCAGTAGAGACTCTTTTTCAAGGGCGCAGCCCTCCTAAACACAAAATTAAAAGCTTAAATATGAACTAAAAAGAAAGATGAGGTGATTTGTAATTACTTGGTCCAAGTGTGAAGGTTTTTTTTCCACCGTAGCTCCTCGAATTCACGTTTTTTATGAAGGTGGTTTTTTACCTTTTTACTATTTTCCAAATTGCAATGGTAAAAATGAGTTTTCCACCTCTATTTATAGTCTTTTTTGGCCCTTTTTGCGCTAATTTGGTCCCCTTTTTCACTTTTCATGACTTGGTAGCTACTTGAGTTCTCTTTTGAGTTATGTTTGGGTCATTCTAATGGATTTGTGCTTTCAGTTTGGTAATTTTCATGAGATGGGTTACACCTATATCATCCCATGGTAAAAGTTGTTTTTTCAACTTTTTTCATATAGGTTAGGTTTTCACTCCGAGATTTATGCATGTTGTTGACTTTTCCACTTTGCCATAGGATTGATCCCACCGAAGTGAGAAATGGAACCTTCTATGATGCTTTAGAAGTGTCGTAATTAGGTGGTAGAGCCTACCTCTACATGGATGCCCTAGGTAAATCCTTTGTTGCATTTTGGCATCCATGTTGTGAGTTTAGACTATAGGCTTGGGATTCTTTCTTAGTCCCTCTATGATTACATATTGAAGCCTCATTCTTCTGTCTAATCATCATTCTTGGCCTTACCCACGGGACTCCCTAATGAGCATGTGCTTTTGCCTTTCAAGCTCGCTTAAATTTTAAAAGCAACATCCAACAAGACTGTATTTATTCTTTTTGATCTCGTATGGATTACTTGTGAAAAGAAGCCCCCCTGGAGTCTACTTTAAGCCCTTTTCATACTCTCAAAAATTGAAAATGTTGTCGAGCGATCTTGTTTTCCTTCATGCTCGCCAAACTCAAGTTTGAAGGCACATCTTTCTGGCAGTAGTTTACCCCCTTTTCGGTCTGGATGGATAATTTTACGAATAAATGTATGCTCTAGGAACTTGAGTTTGCTAGAAGAGTATTCTCGGGCATAATTTTAACCCTTTTTAGGGGCCCGAGGGACTAAATTTTCGAAAAAGGGAATTTCTCCTTGGTTTTGTTTTATCTCTTTTTCAGGCCTTGGAGATTACTTATGAAAAAGGAACCCCATCGGAGTCCATAGTTAAGCTATTTTAAGACTCCCTAAATATGAAAACATCATCGAGTGACCTTGTTCCTTTCACACTCATTAATTGGTCCAAAAATCACATCTATTTGGCATGAGTTTAACCCTTTTTCCAGCCAATAGATTATTCCGAAAAAAGGTACGCCTCGGGAGACTTGTCTCGCCGGGAGAGTTTTCCTCAGTTATATTTTATACTTTTTTGGGCTAAGGAAACTAAATCTAGAAAAAGGTTCTGAGTCCATAGTTAATATCTTTTCAGACCCCTTAAAATTGAAAAGATCGTCAAGTTATCTTGTCTCAATCACACTCATTAAAATGATATTGAAGAGACATATTTTCGATATAATTTTAACCCTTTTTTGAACCGATTAGACTAATTGTGAAAAATGAACTCCCTAGAGTCTTGTTTCAGTGTTTTTTTAGACTCTCTAAACGTGAAAAAACCACCGAGCTTACCTTCTTTGGGCTCATAAAAATTCACATGGAAAGAGTCTTGTTGTGTCATGCTTAATCACATTGCGAGTCTCATCTTTGCGTCTTTGGCCTAATGTCGGCTCCATGTTTCCCTCAACTGAACCTTTAAAGCATTCCTTATACGCAAGCCTTGGAGCACTTTTTTCCCTTTTGTGATCTAACACCTTGACCCGTGGAGGAATTTTTCCCGAGTGTCCTTATCCTGCACATGTCTCCTTGCCCTAAGAATTAGTATGTTCTATGCACTTGGAACCAATTTTCTTGCTCACGACACCCGTTCCTCCTTTGTAACGTAGAATTATTTAATTCTTTTTCAAGCTCGTTAAAAATTTGAAAAAGACAAAAAAATCAAATATTCCAAAAAGAGGGGATGGGATATATCAATTCTTTTTTTGGCAGCAAGATAGTCTCCCTTGGACAAAGCACATCCTTCCTTTTGTTCGTCAAGCATTGGGATCTAGTATGACCTTAGGAAGTTGTTCTCTCTACATAGAGTCGTGTCCTCCTCCATTTGGTTACTCTTCCAAACATATGGAGAGTTTGCGGTGCCTTATGCATCACAGACTTATGTCACTATTACACTACCTAAGTCTGATCATCTTTTGTTCTTTTTTCCAAGGGAAGTTTTATCCAACCTGAGTCGATGATTCTACAATTTGTCTCTTGAATTTCATGATTCAGCCATCCTGAGAGTCCAGTCAAGTCTAGATTCAAAATCGATGAAGTTCCATGCCTGATGATCGAGATCCTCCAATATTTCCCCGATGGCATGTAGAAGACCTCATATTAGTTATTCTTACACTCCTATTGTACTCCTACCTGAGCTATTGAATATCTTGAAGTTGTTGCTCAAGCTATGAATTCCTCATCTCTAGCCACAAGCGTTGGTGCTTCTTGAATATGCATATTGTATTGTACTTGAATATCATCGAATGATTTTGAGATGTAGATCCACTATGTATTTCTCATGGCTACACTTTATATAGACATTTCTATGACATGGATCTGCAGTGTACTTGACTAGCATCCATGATTAGTTCATCATGAGCATGGGTATGCCCGCCTCCAAGAGATTTTATTGTTTTGCAGATAGCAACCTCCCGAACTCTGGTCCCAAGCTCACTCGACTTCATGCCTTCCCACTGGTAAATATATTGTAATGTATTTCAGCCATCAGTTGCTCTTCTAACCTCACACATTAGGGGGCATCTTTTATACACCTAAAATTCCCTACGTATGCATACATGGCATTGGCCTTTCTACTTGCACAATTTTCCAAATTACTGTTGAGGATCTCTCTTTAAAAAACCATTTTTTGGAGCATGTACGCACCCTGTTGCACTACTGCCCGTGTACACATGCATTTTTCATACTATACAACCCAGGTACATACACAGGATGCATGCTAAACAACCCACATTTACGTCCAAAAGTTGAAAAAAATAAAAACTTGTAAGGAATTCGATGGATTTTATGAGCTATCGAGGGTTTCCTAACCATTTTACCCATTTTAGCCCATCCCTAAACCGAATAATCATATTTTTTTCATATAAAAATAGGTCTTGGTGTCCCATTCCAAAATCAAGCAAGAGAACAAAGAAACTCTCCCAAAATCCATTCCCCTTCTAACCCAAACTTTGCATCCCTTTCTGAGATTTGGCCTCAACATTCCCCCTCCAGCCCTCTCCCTATACAATCCCTTCCCTTTTTCCCAAGGAGATCAGTTGATTGTGAGAGGTATCATAGAAATGATGCACTTGGAGTAGTAGTAAGAGGAGTGCAGACCTGGTTCACGAAGCATCTGTCGATGATAAGGTTGTAATATTTGAATCTTTAGTTTGAATAAAAGAGTTTTTTTCCTATCCCAACACTTTGTGTATTTACATCTTTGTTGATTAATGCATCTACGTTTATATCTGAATGCTAACATTGATAAGTAGAGATTGTACAGTTGTAGCATTGTTTGCCTAAGTGTTCTTGCAGGTCAACTTTGGGGAGAGACCCACAACTTAGGAAGCTACAAAGTTGAAGGAATTCTATATCAAACGTTAGGGCCTAAGGTACACTTACCAATCTTCCTTCTTCTCTTTTGTCTTTCTTTTTAGATAGTTTGGGGTAGTTTAGGATTAGGAATGTCTTTTAAGGGAATTCATTGTTGTACCTATATTCTGACCCATTATAGTAATAGAGGTATTTTCCCCGTTAGCGCAAAGGGGCCAAGCTTCATACTTACAGAGGATAATTTGAGCATCTAAGAACGAAGGAAGATGAATATATTACAGCTTGTTTTATCTAAGTTGATGAAATTGTGAATATTATAAGAGGACTGGGAAAAAATATTGAACATTTAGGTACTGTGCAAAAGATACTGAGATCTCTCCCAATGAGTTTTGACCCTAAAATATCATCTCTAGAAGAAAGAAAATATCTGGCTATGTTGAGCATGGATGAATTACATGGAATACTTACAACATTTGAAATGAAAACAGAACAGAAAAATTCATCCAGAAGAGAAGCAACTTTCAAAGCCTTGAAAAAGACAAGAAAGAACAAGCCAAGGTCAAAATCCTGCTCCAACAATAATGATGATTCATACAATGAAGAAGAAGTCAACTTTGTGAGAAAGTTGAAAAGAGGAACCAACAAGTACAAAGGTAAGATTCCTTTCAAATGTTTTAAATGTGGTAAACTTGGCCATTTTTCTTCCAAATGTCCCTATGTAAGGGGTTCAAATAGTGATGAAGAAGAAGTTCCTAAGAAAGAAAATAAATATCAGAAAAAAAGATAAGGAAAGAAAGGAAGGAAGATTTTTGAAAAATAAAAACATTTATTCAAAAGATAATATTTCCTCATCTAATGAAGATGATGATAGTGATGGTGAATCAAGAAGAATACTCGTCATGGCATTAGAAACTCAAGAGGAAACTACTGAAAATAATGAAGGAGACTATGAAGAATAAGGAGAAGTGAATATTGAGGCAAAATTGATCAGTTCCTTGCGTGATCTAAGAATAGCAAGGAATAAAAAAAAGTCTCTTAAATAAGAGTTAAGTAAACTGAAGGAAGGATTTCAAAACCCTAGCAAAAATTCTGAAGAATCCAAGAAGACTATCATAGATCTAAATATTTAGTTGGAAGAAGCAAAAGTGATTGAAGAAACACTCAAGAGACAACTAGAAGAAAATAATAAAATAATAGAGAATATGAAAGCTCAAATAATCTCACTAAGAAAGGAACTACAGAATAAGGAAATCCAACTAAATTTTGGAAATAGCACCAAATTACTGGATAAAATCATCTGCAATCAAAAACCATTCTATGAAAATTCTGGACTTGGATACAAATAAAATAATATTGATGAGGGTTCAAGCCCTATTATGACAAGAAATGAAGCATAGAAAATAAGTTATGTAGATACTATCAAGGGTTCCATCAAGAAAGAAGAATGCAAGCATCTACAGAAGGACAACAAAAACTAGAAATAAATAAGAATCAAGAAGAATATTGTGCATTCAGAGGAACATGGAATTAGCAACCAACAATGAAGAAGACCCAAGAACAAGATCATGATTTCATAAGAACAACACCAACTAGAAGACCACTCATACCTAGGTACCAAAATATTTATCTTGGCTTGTGTTATTCTTGCAATAATTTTGAGCATAAAGCCATAAATTGTAGAGACTATGCAAAGGGTGGAAACACTTGGAACAAAAGTATCTATGAAAATTCCAAGAATCGTTATGAAGGAAATTATCATAGAAATTCTTGTGAGGTGTTTGACAAAAATTATAATATTTTTGGTGCGCTGGGTTATGAAATTGAATGTTACAAATGTAACAATTTTGGACACATAGCCAAAAATTGCAGAAGTGATTTGATAGCTTTTTCAAGGGAAACTAGGCATGTTCCTTTCAATCATATAGGGGAACAACAAAGAACTTGGAAAAGGAAAAGAGAAGATTTGAAGGTTGAGGAATGTGGATTTTCCTTACAAGCCCAAAATAGAAGAATCCATTGGTATATTGAAAATGTATGATCAAAGCATATGACTGGAGAAAAAAACAAATTTGTAACATTGAAGAAATAAAAAGAGGGGTATGTCATGTTTGGCAATGATAACTCGGCCAAAATTATAGGAAAAGGCACAGTTAGTCTTGGAAACAAATATGTTGTGGCAAAAAATGTCCTACTTGTTTAAAATATGAAGCATAATTTGTTAAGTGTGATCCAAATGTGTGATCAAGGACACACACTTATATTCAATTCAAAAGAATGTGAAATTAGGAGAGAAGGATCAAGCATACTAGTGGAAACAATGACAAGGACTCCAAACAACATATACATCTTGAATGATAACGAAGAAGAAAGATGTTGTTTGGGAAAAGAATATGAAAGTTGGATTTGGCATAGGAGAATGGGCCATATACACTTTGATAATATTTTCAATATCAACAAGAAGCAAGATGTAAGAGAAATGTCGGAAATTACAAAGCTATCGAATACTACGTACAAGCATTGTCAGCATGGAAAACAAACAAAAGTTGAATTCAAGACAAAGGAATACTCTACGACAAAACCATTGGAGATTGTACACACTAATTTATGTGGGCCCACTAGAACAAAAGGAATTAATGGTGAACAATACTTCATGCTACTCATTGATGACTACACCAGAATGAATTGGGTTCTCTTCCTCAAGAAAAAGTCAAAATCTTTTGAATGTTTTAGGGTATTCAAGGAATTGGTTGAAAATGAAACTTATTTGAAAATCAAATGCTTAAGATAAGATAATGGAGGTGAGTTTACTTCAAATAAATTCAAGGATTTATGTGAAGAACAGGGAATAAAAATACAATTCTCAATAGCTAGAACACCTTAGCGAAATGGAGTTGTTGAAAGGAAAAACAAAAGTGTACAAGAAATCAACAAAACCATGTTGAATGACTCCAAGCTAAGTGACATATTTTGGGGACAAGAAATGCATACAATTGTTCATATATAGAAGAAAGGATTGATCAAAAGGAATAGTGATATCCTCCATATGAGTTATGGAAAGGAAAACCGTCCAATGTCAAGCACTTTAGGGTGTTTGTAAGCAAGTGTTACATAAAAAGGGAAGACAAGAAGATTGGAAAATTTGAATCGCGGGTGGATGAAGGCATATTTGTTGGGTACTCATGAAAAAGAAAAGCATGTAAGTGCTACAATATAAGACTCAACAAGATAGTGGAAAGAATCAATGTAAAATTTGATGAAATACACTTGTTGAAGACCAAGAAGGAAAGTAGAAATTCAAATATCTTTGAAGAATGGGAAAATGAAGAACAAAAGAAAGAAGAAGAGGAAGAAGAAGAAGAACAGCAAGAAGAGAAGCAACCAGAAGCACAACAAGAAGAAAAAAACCAACAATATTTTTAGACACCTATAACGCCTAACCGTTGGGTTCAGATGAATAATCCACCAAAACAAATCATTGAATATAGAAGTCTCGGAATAGAAATGAGAAGAATAAAGAAAGCACAGACACCTGAACAAGGACATTTTTTATTACTTTCCATAGTTGAACCAAGTAACTTTCAAGAAGCTAGAAATGATGAACATTGGATCAAGCCTATGGAAGAAGAACTAAATCAAATAGAGAAGAATGATACATGGGAACTAGTTCCAAGACCAAAGGACAAAAATGTGATTGGAACAAAATGGGTCTTTACAAACAAGTTAAACAAATATGGACGGGTAACCAGAAACAAAGCAAGACTAGTGTGCAAAGGATATGCTCAAGTTGAAGGAATATATTTTGAAGAAACCTTTTCTCCCATGGCTAGAATGGAAGCGATGAGAATTTTCTTAGCTTATTCATGCTCCAAAATGATCAAAGTGTATCAAATTGACGTAAAATCAACTTTTCTAAATGGAGAATTAGAAGAAGAATTCTACATAGAAAAGGTAGAAGAGTTTCTAATATCATAAAATGAAGACTATGTTTTCATATTGAAGAAATATTTGTATGGACTAAAGCAAGCTCTGAGAGCTTGGTACTCAAGATTGGACATGTACTTATAGCAACAAGGATTCAAAAGGGGAAATGCATATAGTAACCTATACATAAAAGTGGATCAAGGAAATATGATTATTATAGAAGTGTATGTTGATGACATCATCTTTGGAAGTGATGATGATAGATTGATTCATAAATTTTCCAAGGATATGAATAATGAATTTGAAATTTCCCTACTTGGGGAGTTGACATTCTTCTTAGGACTCTAGATATCCCAATTATATTAAGGAAATTTCATTTCCCAAACCAAGTACATCAAGGAAATGTTAAAGAAGTTCAAAATGGAAGATTGTAAATCTATGAGTACTCCTATGGTTTACAGTTGCAAGTTGACCAAAGATGATGAATCTAAAGAAGTGGATCAAAGACTCTACAGATTAATGATTGGTAGTCTACTCTATGTGATAGCTTCAAGACTAGATGTAATTCAAGAAGTTGGATAGGTCACAAGATTTCAAGCGGCACTAAAGGAAACCCATGTTCTAGCAATGAAAAGGATCTTCAGATATCTTAAAGGAACAACAAATTTTGGGCTATGGTATTCAAAAGGAAATGTGTTAACCATGGTTGCCTACATGGATGTAGATTGGTCAAGAATTATTGATGACAAAAGTACATGTGGAGTATATTTCTACTTAGGTGATTGCTTAGCATCCTAGTTAAGAAAGAAGTAATCTTAAGTATCCTTATCCACAGCAGAAGAAAAATATATCGTAGTAGCAACAACATGTTGTACTCAGATTCTCTAGATGACGCAAACACTTCAATACATACAAGTGAGACATGATGAATCTATTCTGATACTTTGTGATAACAACAGTGTTATAAGCATATTTAAGAATCTAGTGATGAATTCAAAGACCAAACATATTCCTCTTAAGTTCCACTTTCTACGAGAACAAGTCATGGAAAAGAATATCAAGTTGGAGTACATTGGGACAAAAGAACAAATTGCATGCATCTTCACAAAGCCTATTCCTAGGGATACCTTTGAGTATCTTTGACAAAAACTGGGAGGCATTTCTGCTCCAAATTGATTTCCATAATCTTCTGCAAGAACAAAAAAGGGAATAATGTCAGGGGGAGTTAACTTTTTCCACTGATGTAAAATGTAGAGAGAAAAATAGTAAAACTACAATCATGAATATAGAAGGAGTCGGCATGAAGACAAGACGATAGTACAGTCATTGGGATCAAAGCACGAAGACAGGGGGAGCACAATTGTTTTAGTAAGTTTCCATCAATTCCAAAGGGGGATATTGTTGGAAAATTGGTTTTCATTGATGTCAACCTTAGAAGAATCCCTAAAGAAAATCCCATAATCCCCTAAAAGTGATGATGATGTTTCCACTTAAAGAATCCTTGAAGGAGTCTTGACATAAATGTATATAACTCCAAAGTGGTCCCCTTATGCATAACTTTTAAGCATGGCCCTCACGGGATGAGATAACATGTGGTTTTTTCCACATTCCCACTTTGATTTGTACAAAAATGGAGCCCAAAATATGTCCAATACAAATATTACAAGCCTACAAATGTCCAAGATAAATATTGCGAGATGGAAATTGTTGAAAGTATTAATTTTTGGTCAATTTGGATACCCTATCTTTGAGGGAATTTTTACCCTACATAACTAACTCAAGTGGAAGCACAAGTTACATGGTTGGAATATTATTCTGAGACCTTTCCAAAAGTATATGGAAGCCCCTCTAACTCCCTAGGAATGAGTAGATATGGGTTTTTCCGTCCAATAACCCAGCCAAAAAATTGAGGTTGGTGCAACTAATTTTTGGGGATAGAATTACTATAAATACAAGATATAATTTTTCTTTTTTGCTGAAACCAATGAAGAAATCAAGTATGAGGTGCAATCAAGGTGTTGGGATGTCTTTATGGTGTGCAAGAGAATTCTAAGGGATTCTCTTAAGGTCTTTCTTATTCTCAAGGTATTGTATAAGGTTGTGATATTTCTGTGAGGTTTTGATGCTACCATATGCTCTGCTATGAAGTTGTGATGTTGTCATGATGTTTCCATGAGGTTGTGATGCTTCCATATGCTTTTCTATAGAGGTTCAATGTTGCCATGAGTGGATGTTTTCATGAATGGATGTTATCGTTAGTGGATGTTGTTATTGTTACACCTCAATATTGCTCACTTTGATAAGTGTCGTAAGTGTCACATGATCCTCTCGACTGTCGCAAGTGTCGCATGTCATTCATAAGTGTTGCAAACATCAAACAAAGCATGCTGCCATGATGATGACACCAAGGAGACATCTATAATAGCTCAGACACTTGGTTTGGAGGAGGAAGAATGATTAACTGAAGTCAAGGAACTCTTATCACCTAAAAGGAGCTCTTAAACAAAGGTTTGGAAAGAGAGCGCTCCCCTAGATCAGCCTTAGGAGCATTGGCGCTCCCCTATAAGCTCTCAGGGAGCATTATAATGCTTGTCTGCCCCTATGAAGGAGCGTTATCCATCCTTGGAGCACTAGCGCCCCCCTTAAGCTTCCTAGGGAGCGCTATAGCGCCCTGATGCCCCTTTTGAGGGAGCGCTGCCTAATCTGGGGCAGTAGTTGGCCCGTTGAGGAGAATAAGGGGAGGATATCTCAAGTTTAGAAGGCAGTTGCATTTGAATTATTGGTTCCATCATGAGATCCCTGATCCAAGTAGGGAATTCCTCAACTTGTTCTAAATATAACTCAAGAGGTTAAGCTCCTCTTAACCTATATAAGCAGGCTCTATGATGGTAAAAAGGGGGAAGAATTGCTAGCATGAAACCTATGATCTCATAGGAAACACATAGTTAATCAAAGGAGAGTGATCAGTGAAGTTGCTATCATCCAGGTTGTGGATCTTTCAAGCAAGGGTTAGATGAAGGGGACTTGACGAAGTTGTCGCATTCACATCTACAATTGTAAGTACTGTTGTCGTTATTCTTATTAATATGACACGCTTGGCCTGTTTCTTTCTAGTTTGTGTATGATTTTACATGAACTTATCGTTAATAGATAGATCTTTTTTCAAGCTAATATCAATAGAGTAGGAAGTGGTTGTACTTTGTTTGTCTACAGGACTCAGCGAGGAGCAAGAGTTTGGAGCTCGACCCGGAGCGTGCAGGGACAAACGTCGATTAAAAGGTACCTCTATCATCCTTCCTTATCATGTATTAGTTTGTGTAGATATGAAAGGAAGTTAGTGTCCACGTTAAGCACTTTTTTTCTAAGAGTTAGGGTCTAGCTCTTTGAGGCAATCTACCTATCCGCGGGGAGATTTTCCTACAACCAAAATTCGCGACTCCACTGGGGAGTCCTCAAATCGAAAGTTCTTGTTTTGATTTCTCCTCATAGACCTTGTTTTACCCCTTAATTGTTTCAGACCTGGTTCACTCCTCTTTTGATTGATTTCGTGAGTTGATTGTCTCCCTACCCCATCACACTCGGCCTAATTGTCGAGGCTGAACTGCAATTTTTGGATTTTTGATACTTTTGAGAGATTTATGAACCTAGCACCCCTATCCCTATGTTAACAGAGTGCCAGCGCTCCCTAAGTGCCTTACACAGAGTGCTATAATGCTCCTTGTCCTTGAAAATAGAGTGCCAGCCCTCCTTTGGCCCATAAACCTTCCAGAATTTCCTTTTTCAGGGTTTTACCTCTGTGTTTCTCTTGCTGGATCACCTTGTGAGACAATCCTTCTTCCTTTCTAGCTTTGACATCTATCTTTTTGAAGAACGAACATCTTACTGTTTGGATTTTGTAGCCTTCTTCACTATTGTTGTTAAGTTTTTCTATCATTTGGAGCTTGAAACCCATCCATTGCCTTCTCTCTTTTTAACTGAGCAAAAAAATCTGGTGAGGGTCATCAAAGGCCTACAGATATTTTCATTTTGATTTTAGTTAAGATCATTGTTCTTCGACATTCCTTTTGGTGTGAAGTTCTTGGTTTTTCTTTGATTGTTTCTTTTCTTTCGCTTCTTGTTTTGATTACAACGAGAGGGTGTATTTTTTGTATGATTCTTGCTTGTGTTGGTCTGATATTCATTCATCCAAGAAGATAATTAGCAAGACGAGAATTGTTTTGAATTAATCATTATTCATATGCAAACAATAAAAAGTATCTTCATGATTGATTTTGCATATTAGAAGATATCTCAAAAGTTTTAGCATCACATTAGGATTTGATTGAAGAAAATTTGCTTGAGGACATTCCTTATTGGTGCTTGTTAGTGAAAAGAACTCTTTCTCTCTCCATTAGATAGATGTTCATCGAAAAGAAATGAATGCTTATCATCTTTGATGCATTTTTGGGACTGAATCATAATTCCATCCGTTTCACTTCCATGCACCCCTTTTGAGTAAAGAACAGCTATAAAATGAACGCTAATTAAAAATTATCTAGAACTTTTTATTTTCTAGGATCCTCCACCAACAATAGAATAGGCTTAGTACTTTGGATTAGGCTGTGAGCATAACTCTCCAAAGTTTCCAAAACAAACAGTAGCATCCTGAGTTAGGGAGAGTCAAATCCAATTATCGTATAAGTCTGCCTGGGATCCCCCTCTCACACAAGGGTTACGCACGAGGTCGCATTCGGGTGAGTTACGAAGATTATCCCTCCGTGGTTTAACTGATTGTGGTGGTCAGATCATATTATGGGGATTGCTTGAAGGTAAATCCACAATTACTGCGTGGAAGCCTTTTAGTTGATTTCGGGCTCGATACCCTGCCCATACGTTTGGATCGGACTGTCGACTGTTCCCGCCCAGGGGCTGACTGCAAATTGGTAACCTTAGTGGCCATAATATTTAGGGTCTTACACAAGGTGACAGTGAAGGGAAGTCTCACTGTACCTGGAGTAGACATTGGTCAAACTCACTCGGGCTCCTTGGAGGGTAAATCCACAATTACTGCGTGGAAGCTTGCACCAAGGCGTAAGTCCGTTAAGCAGGTCACCATTGTAACTATTCCACCCTACACCCGCCCCTTCTGGACTCGATCGCGCGATGTTGGATTTCATCACCAACTAGTACGGTCATCGAGAGAAGATCTTGTTTTCTTGGTTGTGATTCTTAGATGTTATTAGCGTATGATGTTTCTTTTCGGTAGTTGGCCATAGATCTCTTTCGCCGACTCTTTTTTACCAACATCGGCCCTCCACACCGTTCACGGAGGCTACAGGGACTTCCTCTAGAAAATATGGAAGGAAACACCCCTTTACCCCCTCATTCTACGAAGGAATCTCCTCAACAGAGCGAGATTCAAAGCACTACAACTCCCTAGGAAGAAGTTCGCACTCCTTTAGAGACTTTTCAAATTGTTTCAGAGTCTCTGGAAGCTTTCCGCAGTCCAGAGGGATATGAATGACGTCTCCTCCAACTAAATCCCACTGGTGAATTTATCGTCGTCAATCCTTCTGACATCCCAACTGGGTCTCATCAAAACCCTTTAGCCGATGACCCTTTTTGGACCACAGACATTGTTCGAAGTCCACCACTCATGGTGTGAGATCTTTATGGAACAGGGATGGGTGTTGACGCACCTATTTCTTACACCGTACCCCTAAACCATTTTACCGGTAACACCATTTTTACGGCTACACCGCCCATTGGTCTGAGCACATCATCCATTGGCCCAAGGTCTATTCTTCCCCTCCAGACGACCCATTATACAATAGTCCCTCACATTCCGACTATTCCCGCTGGTAACGCGGTGGTTAATCAAGCTGCGATTGGCACACCTGTAACACCAAGACCTACATCATCACTCCCTTTTGGGTATAGAGCACTGAATACTTTCACTGCCACTACTACCCAAGTTATGCCGGGAATTTATATACATGTCCAACAACCAGGAGGGATTGGTCTTGGTGGTCCTAATCCGCTCAGCGGCACCGGTCAGTCATTTACATCTGGTTCTCAAATTCCAGGAACTCTCCCTCAAGTTAGGGGGCATCCTCCGATCGGAGGAAAAATTCCATTTGGGGGGCACCCTCATGCTAGGGGGCAGCCTCAATCCGGAGTCTACCATCAACCATACGGACAAAATGTGTCCACCACACCTAATCCGTGGAACGTCCCTTTTCCAGGGAACCTACAATTCTCAGCGGGACACAACTCTCAAACTCTGCAACAACCTCCTTATGGACAAACCCCAAATCCAACTTATAATCCTCAAAACCCATCTGATTATCCTTCGCTCGCACATACTTCTCAAAACATCTCAAATCCTACGTACCCTGGTCACCAACCTCATACAAGAGGGCCCACTAGTTACAATTATCCACATAACCCAGTGATTGGCCCCACTGGTGTCCCCATGCCGCACCAGCATTACCCACAAGTTAACCAAAAACTACCTTTTCTAGCTACCTTGGACCTTCCAGAATTGTCTCGGTTAACGAATGATCCTATTTATCATTCTCCGGTTTGGCCAGCTATTCCAACTAAACTTCCTTTTGATATTCCAAAATTCAACGGAAATTCCGGAGAAGACCCAAACAACCACGCGATGACTTTCCATTTGTGGTGTTCATCCAACTCCCTCATGGACGATTCTATATGTTTGCGCCTTTTCCAACGAACACTTATGGGTTCCGCAGAAAAATGGTATATTGAACTACCATGCGCATCTTTTCACAATTTCAACTCCCTCGCCATGTCCTTCCTCACACACTTCCAACTACCCATTCGATACGAGATGGGTACTGAACTATTAACCTCCCTTCGTCAGACAACTTCCATACATATCTCCAATCATATTCATGAATGGAGACGATGACGAAGGCTAATCAAAGCGGTCATTCCTAACCAATTGTTAGCAGAATGGTTCACTAAATCATTGTTACCCCAGATCGCTCGTGATGTTTTCATGGGTGGCGTAGCCACCGAGGAAGAAGCTATTGCCCGAGATCAGTACTTAGACTTGGTCTATTCACAGTCCGGTACTCTGTATGAGTTGATAATGAATTCTTCCCGTGCCACTAACAATCCATCCAAACCATCGTCTTCTTCCCACACGGATGGAATTATTGGCTCCATCAAAACCCAATCTACTACCCAGTCAATTGGAATGATTCAGCGGCCCGCTTCGACGGCTGCTCCCAACCCGACTGCACCCTCTTCTACCCCCCCTCAAACTCAGGTCTCTGAGGTGAATGTGATCCAATCAACCCCTTCACAACAATCTGGGGGAAAGAAGAAAGCAACAAATAAACCAAAGAAAAACAATAACAACGAACAACCAAAAAATCAACCGCGAATCCCTACTGCCGGAAAATAACCACAACGAAAACTGAAATTCCCATGTCTCATTTGTGGTGATGATCACTACACTTGAGACTGTCCACATTGCGATGAAGTGGCCAAGATTTTCAAGGGAAATTCATAACCCGTTGTGCTTACTCAACCTTTTCCATAGCAGCAATCTTTGGTTGCTCAAACCCCCACCGCAGGGGGCAGTTCCAACCAACCCCATGATGAAGCCTCGACGAGTGCCCACATTTACATGTTTAACAAGGTTAATCTAACCACTCGCTCTGCAACATATGACATGCCAGTTAAACCTGATAAACCAAAGACTACTAACGGTTCCGCACCGGACCTGTTACCATCTTCCGTTAACCCTCCATCTTCCAGCCCTCCATCCGGGCCGCTTTAGATTGAGAAACCTTCATTTGACTCTATTTTATGCCCTCCTAAGAGAACCATCCAGAAATATACCTTCAATCCTAATTCACAGGCTGCCCAAAACTACAACATTGTAGAAGATTTGGCCCAAGAACCATGTGCTATGTCCGCCTTGGAAGTTCTACAACACTGTCCCAGCCAACGTAGAACGCTCTTAGCTACTATCGATGCTTTCTATCCTGAGTCATCAAATAACCTCACATTTAATCTAGATGATCATCAACTGTGACTCTCCTACCAGTTAGCTTTTCAAATCGATGTTGTTGTTCACAATCAATAAATCCACCGAACTATCGTAGATGAGGGAGCCTCTACTTGTGTCATGTCCTTAGCTTGTTGGAAAGGCTTAAAATCACCTACCCTTAACAAATCCCCTATGATGTTACGCGCTTTCGATTTTACGAGGTTTTCACCCTCATGGATTATTGCAATCCTTAGCCATTCAGTTGGGCGGAAAAACTGTTACCATTGACGTCGAGATGGTCGATGCCCCCCTCAATTACAACCTACTACTCGGAATAAGTTGGTTCTACGCTATGAATTTTGTCGCCTCGTCGGTTTTTCAATGTGTACAATTCCCCCATCAAGGCACAATTGTCACTGTCGATCAGCTTGATTTCTGTACACCCGACGCTCGCATCCCTACCACCAACAACATTCCCTTTTTGGGAGACCACCCTGTTACGTATGAAAGCATTGGTGTTGTCTTATTGAAATATTCTAGCCTTATGGGTACTTTCCCTACACCACTTCCACCTACCGCACATCATATTGCCACCGTCAATATGATCTCGACTATGCCTTATCAATCCTTGGAATCATCTGATCCTTGGATTGTACCTAGTCCTCTGGAATTCGAAGTGCTCGGTGACACTATGCCATTTAGCCCAGCTGAGGCCACATACGTAGCTATTCAATCTGCCTCTCCCTCTTCGAACAATTCACATTTATTGGCACCTGATGCCTACTCGGTGCCCTCATGGTTGGATTCCCTTTCGTCCGTCGTTGATTACATTTCCCAAATTTTTCCTTCTGATAAATCTATTATGGAAATGCTTAGCATTGACGATCTGCCTTGGGATGATAACCATCATCGATCCTCTTTTCTTCCACCTTTGGAAGAAATCCACCAAGACATACACTCTGTCTTCCCTCCCGATGTTACCGATGCTCCGCAATCTCCCATCCTCACACAAGATACTCTCTCTGAGGGGAATATGGGTAACATCTCCACTACGATCGTTATCGACATTTCGATCAAAGAAGGTGTCGTGGAAAACATTAACCTTAGTGCTAATTGCACACCTGAGGAAGTGGTCTCTTACACCACTTTGTTTAAAGAATTTTTCGATGTCTTCACTTGGAGCTACGAGGAAATGCCAGGGATCGCCCCTTCAATCGTCGTGCATGAAATCAAGACTTACCCTGATGCGAAACTTGTTCGACAAAAGCTTCTCCTGGTTCATCCCAAGAAAATCACAGCTATAAAGGCGGAAGTTGAAAAACTTCTAAAATTTGGCTTTATCTATCCCATCCCTTTGACAGAATGGGTCTCCAACCTTGTTTCGGTTGCCAAAAAACAAGGGACCATTCGTGTTTGCGTTGACTATCAGGATCTCAACAAAGCTTGTCCCAAGGAAAACTACCCTACACCCTTCATCGACCAAATCATCGATAACTGCATAGGGAGCGTAATCTTCTCTTTCATGGATGGATTTTCTGGGTATAACTAGATCGAAATCTTACCTGCTGATGAACATAAGACAACCTTTATCTGCCCCTGGGGTACTTTCTCTTACCGAAAGCTACCTTTTGGCCTTAAAAACACTGGTGCTACTTTCCAGCGGGCCATGTCATATGCTTTCCATGACATCAAGCATATCGCAGAGCCTTACCTCGATGACTTACCAACCCACTCATCCAATTGATCTGATCACATTGATCACTTACGAGTGATTTTTCTTCGATGTCGGTTCTACCGTATTCGCTTGAACCCACACAAGTGCATTTTTGCTATCGAATCCAGTCGACTCCTCAGTTTCATTGTCTCCAAAGATGGGATCAGAGTGGATCCCTTAAATATTAAGGCCATTCTAGCCTTACCTCCACCTACCAATTTAACCCAACTCCAAAGTTTGCAAAGCAAAGCAAACTTTCTTCGTCGTTTCATCTGCAACTATGCTGAGATCACTAAAGGATTTATGCGGTTACTACAAAAGAACACCCCTTTCATTTTGGATGACACCTCCCAATGGTCATTCGATGCTCTCAAGCATGCTTTGACCCACGCACCTTTGTTACATCCCCCAGAATATACAAAGGATTACATCCTTTACTTGGTCGCCTCCGCTTCCACTATAGCAATGGTGTTAGTTCAGGAGGATCCCAACGGTGAAGAACATGTGATTTATTACTTGAGCAAGAGTCTATCTGGACCCGAACTCCGATATTCACATGTCAAGAAACTCGCTCTGGCAGCCATCATCACTATCTAGAGGTTCCGCCATTACATCTTATTACGCACCACCATGGTGATCGTAGACTCCAACCCCATGTACCACGTCTTGACACGTCAAGTACTTGGGGGAAAATATTCTAAATTGATCGTTATTCTTCAAGAATTCGATCTTGAGTTTACGAAGGCCAAAGCCAAAAAATCCCTGGTGTTTGCAAAGCTTATCTGTGCTCTCCCTTGTGTCGATGAAGACATCAAACCTAGAGATTCTCTCCCCGATGAATCTCTCTTCCTCATCAGCACCTCTGATCCTTGGTACGCATACATTCTTCTCTACCTTCAAACCCAACGTTTTTAGCCCAACATTTCTCGTGAAGAGCGTCGACGCATTCGTCACCACTCTCGTCGTTATCTCATCATCTGCGATGCCTTGTATCGTCGTGGTATTGAAACCATCCTTCGACGATGTTTGATTCACGAGGAGGTTGAACGCGTTTTGAACGATTGTCACCTTGGTGCCTATGGCGGTCACCTTTCTGGACTAGCCACAGCTCAAAAAATCCTACATGCTGGCTACTTTTGGCCCTCGATTTTCAAAGATTGTATCGAGGCCGTCAAAAAATTCCCACCCTACCAAATCTTTAACAAGAAGGCACGCACCCACCCTACTGCGTTGCACCCCATTATCGCCATCGACCCCTTTGCCAAGTGGGGTATCGATTTCATGCAGTGTAAGCCTACCTCAGCCGGGGGGCATGGTTATATAATCATCGTCGTCGACTACTTCACCAAATGGGCTAAGGCTATGCCTACATTCCTGAACGATGGTCGTACTGCAGCTCTGTTTCTTTTCAACCATATCATAACTCGTTTTGGTGTACCACACACCATTGTCACTGATCACGGTGCACACTTCAAGAACCAGATGATGAGTGAGTTACATGTCCAATTATGTTTTCTCCATGAAAACTCATCCCCTTACTATTCGCAGGCCAACGGACAAGTTGAGGCCATCAACAAAGTCCTGAAAACCATGATTCAATGCATGGTAGGGGAAAACAAGACATCGTGGAATCTACAACTTTTCTCCGCTCTCTGGGCTTATCGCACTTCGGTGAAAACCTCAACTAGATTCACTCCTTTACAATTGGTATATGGCATTGAAGTCGTTCTACCAATCGAGTGCGAGATTCCATCACTCAAACTTAAAGTAATACTTCTTCCCCATACTTATGTTGAAGAAGAACGATTCTTGTATCTATCCAAGCTGGACAAAACACGTCGTGATGCTGCTCTCGTTAATGAGGCACATCAAAAATGAATTAAGAGTCAATACGACAAATCCGTCCACCCTCGAACTTTTGCGGAAGGAGACTTAGTCCTTGTTTATGACCAAGCTCACGATAAATTGGGGACAGGAAAGTTAGAACCTCTATGGCACGGTCCTTACATTGTGAAGTGTGTTCTACACAAAGGTGCTTACGAATTAGTAGATCATGATGGAATTTCCCTGGGAGAGCCCTGAAACGAGCTTTACCTTAAAAAGTACTATGCCTAGATCACCTAGCATCTGTACTTTTTACATTATTGTATCTTAGTTTGGTGTGTCTATTTCTTTTGCGTGCTCGAGTCTTTACCATTGCCACTCATGACTATGCTTGTGTTTTCATGCGCAGATGACGTCTTCCTTTCCTATCTTTTTTGGGTTCGCGGATGGCGCTAGTCGACATACCCGGAACATTGCTTCGGCAGCATGGGTTATTTACCAATTTGACGAGGTGGTGAGTTCAGGAGGTATCTGCTTAGGACCAGCAACCAACAACATGGCAGAATATCATGTTGTCATCGGACTGTTGACCCAAGCCTCCTCCCTAGGTATCTATCATATCATTGTTTACTTAGACTCTCAACTCGTGGTCTATCAACTCAACCGTATTTATGCTATCCGTAGTCCTATCCTACTACGTCTCCACTTGCAATTTCGTCATCTTGAATGAATGTTCGATTACATTGAATATAGACACATTCCAAGAGAACTTAATAGTGTTTTGGATTCGTTAGCTAATTACATCATGGATCGGTATCTTTCCCACATATAAGATTTAAGGAAAGCAAAATTGTACATTACATGTAAAATAAAAACACATCACAAACATCATCATGTACAAATCATTGGCACT
>ML791507.1:107352-138255 GCA_009831015.1 Picea engelmannii | reverse complement strand
ATATGGCATGACTAAAGTATTTTGATTACATAAAAAAGTATGTAGGAGAACAAAATGTTGGGTCCTTACACCCATACAACATTGCCTGACAAGGCATACAAAATATGATCACCAGAGAGACTCTAATCTCCCTGCACTACATTGTGTTGCGAGTAACATATCACCACGCACACTACGCGTCTCAGTAGAGAATTGATATTCTATGGTACTCCCACAATGTGCCTCTGCAGATGTAAAGGCACTTCTCCCTTCCATAGAGGAGGAATGTCCATCGTGAGGCCTTGGAGGTTTCTTTCAACCTCCCAGAGACCTATCAATAGTACTACCAGATCTGCTGCAACCGGAACGCCCCCGTGACGTCCTGGTATCGGTATATCAGCTAGGCGCACTACTCCCTTGTCTGCATGTTGAAAGCAATACATATTTTAAAAAACTCTTCTACATACCCAAAAAAATACATATACATTAAAAACATTAAAAACAAAAAACTAGACAAGGTATTGCTCGGTCTCTTACCTGACACATCCCAGTCTTCCCCCGTAGGTAAAATCAAATCCATGCTCTCGCAGAAATCTACCTCAGCATACGGGAAGTCCTCTATCCAGAGATAATGTTGTCTCAGCCAGGCAAAGAAATCACCAGTGAAACGGAACTCTGACTCCGCTACTAGCCTCGGAGACAGACTAGTCCACCTCTCCATCCTTGGTTCGTCCATTGGTCGCACCGCCAGTGCTATCTGAGGCTGCATCTGGGGGATGCGCTCCAAGAAAAATGAGACCAAAAAAGAGCCATAATCGAACTGTTTCTGTCCCATCCGGCACCGTGAAACCTATTCCTTCACATTTCAAAGGAACCTTGCACTCCAGTTGAACAGTGTTGGTTCCAAACACTGAACACCATAAGCCACCTACGATCTTGATGCCAGATGTGCGCTAGTACTGCCCATCATGCTCGTAATGGAAAACAATATGGACCGGAGGGGTAGCTCTCAGATATCCTTGATAGGGATTCTACCCCCTACCAGTCTTGCTCCTGGAACATAGTGACATGCTAGATACACGCCCACTTGTTTAGGTAGCGCCCTCTTCCTAGAGAAAGATATGGGAACCCCTCTTTTTGAGAGGCCAATTAGAAAATACACGTCTTCCAACTCAATAGTTAGAAGTTATGTGCCAATCCGGAATCCTTGCCCTGCAACATCCCATAGGCCGATCATATGCTCAAGCAAAAAAATCCCTTTCTTCATTTTTTGCAACTTGAATAATTTGAGTAAGCCATAAGCTCGCAATGCGGCCCGTGTGTGGGGACTCCGCAAGGCAGCTAAGTCATAAATCTCATGTTCTCGTTCTTTCCACTCGATCATGGTCGCCGAAGTTACCTACAAAACAAAAGAATAAAGAAATTCATTATTTCAACGTTTTGGCAATTTCAACAATTTTTTAAAAGAAATTTAAAACATTAAATAAAATGCCCCCATCATTTAAAGAATACCACGCCCTCTTTTACAATCACCACGACCTCTCTTAGCCATTTAATATCCACCATGCAACAATGAAACGTTTTTAAATGCAAACAATTTTTTTATGGCTGCGTGGGCATATGTGGGGATTTTTCATGGATTCTTTTCCAAAAACGACCCATCCAATTAGCTATTGATGCGTTGGCATCTTGGCCATCCCCTTCTAGAACATTTTTGCAAAAAGAATCCACTTTTTCCATCATTTCTAGAAGAGGTCGATTTTGATCTTTTTGGGGAAATTTAGGGCTTCATTTCTAAATTAAATGTTGCCATGAAAAGGAATATTAAACCATGTAATTGAAAGAAGGAGAGATGAAGATATACCTGGTCTGAACGACAAGAAAAATGGTCAACCGTAGCTCCGGCAGCGAGCAAAACAAGATCCACCTCAAAATGAGAATCTCCACTACTCCAAAAATCCTTGTGCAAAATGAAATGGTAAATGGAATTTTCATTATATTTCTATTTATAACTTTCCATTTTTTATAAGGTATAGTCATTTATGGGTTTCTCTAAGAATATGATGGCTTCACTAAACCCCTAGTTTGTAGTTTTGACATCGCAGGTTTCCTGGCAGTTATGATGGATTATTTACCTTGTCGCGCTTATGAGCATAGTCTTAGTTCGTTCTCGAGCTCGAAAATATGAGAACTCAACCAAGTAAACTTTTATCTCTTTTTCGGACCCGTACGGATACACGAACACACGAAAAAGGAACCCCCCTGGAGTCATCTTTAAACCCTTTTCAGACTCTCTAAATATGAAAAGATTGTCGAGTGACCTTGCTTCCTTTCACACTCGTTAAAAGGTTAGAAAGGGCGTCTTTCGAGCGACAGTCTATCTCTTTTCGGTCTCGTTAGAATACTGTACGAAAAAGGAACTAAGAGAGTTCTCTTTTAAGTGTTTTTCCAAACTCTATAATCCCGAAAAACCTTCGAGTTTTCTATCTTTGGACTCGTTAAAGCACACATCAACAGACCCATACGGGATCGAACTCTTACTTCTTCCGATTCGTTAAACAAAGGAAGAGGAACTTACCGAAGGTGAGTTATATCGAGAATGTGTTATCCTCCTCAAGCTCATTAAATCAAAAAGAGGTACTCATCCATCTGGATGGGGGAAAAAATTGAAAGGAGTAAGCCAAGCAGTCTCTTGAGAACATTATCCAGTAATTCTTAGAGTCACCCTTGAACACGGCACTTTGTCATTTGTACACATCATAATCCATTGAACCTCTACACTGAGCCAATCCTTTGAGTTCCTTTCACTCCTTTGGGTCGCCTGACGCAAGTCACAGTATCCACTGCATAGTTTTGGTCCATGTCATGTTTTTGTTTTTGTGCCTCAGTGCTCAAGGGAAGTATATGCCTCGAGAGTCAGCCATCCCAAATATATTTCCTCAAAACATGTGTCATTCCATGTCCATTTGATCTACCAATTACATCTCTATGTCCATTTCATGTCGTCGATGGGGGATACATCAAGGCCCTCCCTCGATGAGTCTGTTCCTGTCGACTTCAACACCTTATCTGGGAATCAGGCTTAGAAACCAGTTAGTACTTTGGGACCTGCACACCTCAGTGGCAGGCCTCCTCACATTCGACAGTAGGTTTACATCATTGACCTCTGATCGGATGATTCCATGGGTGTTCGACATCAGCTCATCTATTCACATTCGTTGGAATGTACTAAAGTACCTTGGGAATCATTGACATTAATGGTGATCTCCCTTGCACTTGTTAACGGTTCACATCATTGACCGGTAATCAAGTGGTTTCTGCCATGTTTGACATCAGAACATCTATTCACATGGTTAGATTTGTACCATATCTGGATTGGTAAGAAGACCCTGGGTTGAGTGACCACTTTAATATATGATTTGCCTAGGTTGCGAAGGAGTTTCCATTGGACAAATAACACATACATTGTTACATAGATCCACTTTGTATTGGTCGTGGCTATGTCTTGTCATCTCGTAGATCCACTGTGTATTCTTCGTGGCTATGATCATTCCGAGTCATCAGAGTATAGATCCACATTGTATCTTCGGTGGCTATATCTTCTTATCAATACGACTATGGATCCACAGTGTATTTTATAGCGGCCATATCTAGCAAGTCCTGATCACCCAAGCATAGGTATGCCTGCCTTGGGTTTTGAAATGTGTCATGATATTTGTTGGATGTTTGTGTGCAGCTTCCGTCAGGTTCTCCGAGTCTATACCCTTTCTTGAAAGTCTACAAAGCATTTCAGTTATCAGTTCGCATCTTCTAACTTCATACTTTGGGGGGCATTCTGTTACACCTCAATATTGCTCACTTTGATAAGTTTCGTAAGTGTTGCATGATCCTCTCGACTATCGCAAGTGCCGCATGTCATTCATAAGTGTCGCAAACATCAAACAAAGCATGATTCCATGATGACGACACCAAGGAGACATCTATAATAGCTCAGACACTTGGTTTGGAGGAGGAATAATGATTAAATGAAGTCAAGGAACTCTTATCACCTGAAAGGAGCTCTTAAACAAAGGTTTGGAAAGAGAGCGTTCCCCTAGATCAGCCTTAGGAGCACTGGCGCTCCCCTATAAGGTCTCAGGGAGCGTTATAATGTGTGTCTTCCCCTCTGAAGGAGTGCTATCCATCCTTGGAGCGTTTTCATCCCCCTTAAGCTTCCTAGGGAGTGCTATAGTGCCCTGATGCCCCTTTTGAGGGATCATTGCCTAATCTGGGGCAGTAGTTGGCCCGTTGAGGAGAATAAGGGGAGGATCTCTCAAGTTTAGAAGGCAGTTGCATTCAAATTCTTGGTTCCATCAAGATATCCCTGATCCAAGGAGGGAATTCCTCAACTTGTTCTAAAGATAACTCAAGAGGTTAAGCTTCTCTTAACCTATATAAGCAGGCTCTATGATGGTAAAAAGGGGGAAGAATTGCTAGCATGAAACCTATGATCTCATAGGAAACACACAGTTAATCAAAGGAGAGTGATCAGTGAAGTTTCTATCATCTAGGTTATGGATCTTTCGAGCAAGGGTTAGATGAAGGGGACTTGATGAAGCTGTCGCATTCGCATCTACGATTGTAAGTATTGTTGTCGTTATTCTCATTAATATGACACGCTTGGCCTGTTTCTTTCTAGTTTGTGTCTAATTTTACATGAACTTATCGTTAATAGATAGATCTATTTTCAAGCTAATATCAATAGAGTAGGAAGTGGGCGTACTTTGTTTGTCTACAGGACTCGGCGAGGAGCAAGAGTTTGGAGCTTGACTCGAAGCGTGCAGGGAAAAACATCAATTAAAAGGTACCTCTATCATCCTTCCTTCTCATGTATTAGTTTGTGTAGATCTGAAAGGAATTCAATGTCCACGTTAAGCACTTTGTGTCTTAGAGTTAGGGTCTAGCTCTTTGAGGCAATCTACCTGTCCGCAGGGAGATTTTTCTACAACAGTCACCAGTGGATGTTGCTATTGATGATTACATTCTGAGAATGATGCTATGAGGCTTGCTAGGGTTTGAAGGATTGTCAATTGAATAAAGCATGCAGGTGAATTCAGAAGTACTATGTGTATTAATATATTGGATTGGTAATATCTTATTGATTTGGTGCTCAATTGAGAATATTGGTGTCTTCATTCAACAATTTGGTGCATGTGCTTTAAGGAGTGGGTGCTTCCTTCCAGTTGGAGCTGGTAAAGCCAGGGTATTGGTGCATCCTTCCAATCAATGTTGGTGAAACAGGGAGTTGAATTTTCCTTTAGGTTGGTGCCTATAAATTAGGGGGTTAGTGCCTCCTTCCAATTGGTGTTGGAGAATATTGGAAGTTGGTCTTCCTATGAATGTAATCTTAACATGATATAAGAATAACATTCTGTGGTTTTCTCCCCTTTGGTTTTCCACATAAAAATCATTTTTTTGTGTGTATGGTTTTTGTGATGATGAATGTCATTGTTAATAGTTAATTTTGACATGATGTGCTTAAAGTTAAAAATGGTAAAAAGTGCTCAATATTGATTCACCCCCCTTCTCAGTATTGGTGAATATTCTAACAAAAACATCATGAAGATAAATCCTCCAGTGTTGTTATATAGGTGGTACTCTCTTTTAATATAATATAGATTTACAGGGGCTATAAAATACCAAACTTTTAAAGAAATAAATATTCACACATAAAAGAATGTTTTTACAATATTAATCAAGAATGTAAACTATAAAAGTGAGAAATTTTAGAGTGCATTTCCATCATAGCATCATCAGAGTAAAACACATCATTGGACAGAATAAGAAATATAGGTCACATTTGTAGATAACTTAACATGGTATTTGCAATTAAAAATCAAAGAGAGTTTGATAGACACCTTTCTTGAAATCTCATGCTTAAAACTCAAAGTTAGATAAATTACTAGACAGGTGCCCTGAACAATTCTCTTGTGATCCTAAAAAAATATACAAATATTTTTAAAAGTGTCTGTAATATTCGTAAAAATAAATGCATTCATCCTAAATGGACTGGGATGGGGCTCCTGTGGACCAATAATAAAAGAAAGGCCTCAAAGAAATAAAGAAGACATAGTTAGAAATCAACCTTTTGTTTTCACATATCATGAAACAATAAAGGATGGGTGACTACTAACAAAGAAGAAAAGATAGTGAAGACTTGACAATGTGAATACTTGACTTACTATGATGGAAAAACTTAGGCCATTCACTTTATAGTTGAGATGTCTTTTGTAGAGTGTTCAGTTGGAGGTTCCCTAATGGTAGTAACTTCTTTCGGTTGATCCAATTTAGGTATTTTGATCAATGCATTATTTAACCATAATTCAATGTACTCTTGCATGGGAGCACCTATTGTTCCATGCTTGATTCTTGCATTGAAAAAATCATTTTCAATATCTTTAAAGTTGAAACTCAACTAGTGAAGTCTGTCTTCAACGTATTCATTTTTATTCACGAAATGGATCAACTACTTTTCCACTTCTTCCTCGAAATATTCGGCTAAATTGTTAAACTCACTTTCTCATGGAATCTTAAGTGCATCCAACCATTCTTGTAACTGATCTTTTGAAAGCAGTATTGAATCCATTATTATGTGTGGGCCCTTCAACTCTTTTGTTAAATCAACAAGTTTTAAGAACACTTCATTTTTTTGTGTATTTATCGTGTCACAGTCAGCAAGTATTTCTCTTAAACACTTGATCCTTTTCAACCAAAATGCATTTATTTGTCTTAGTCGAATTTTAGAAAGGAGATTTTTCTCTCTTCTATGCACATCACTCATATTTGAGACTTTAGTAGTAAAAGTACCGACAACTTACTTATAAAAGTGCTTATCATTTTTCAATTATTTTTGGAGATATTCCTTAAAGTTTAGAATCCTTGAAGAGAGTGTAATCGAACTAGTGGCTAGTTCCCATATTTCAAGAATTAAGGAAATTCTCTTCGTAATGTTATCTCCAATGTATTTCCTAATATATGTCAATAAGCTTGAGGTGCTTCCTAATCTTGAACTAGACTCTGGTATGTCTTCTATACGGCTAAGTGGTCGAATGGCAACGATTGGCTCAACAAATAAGGACCTTGGAAGAAAATCATTCTCCAATTCCTTTACTCTCTCCTTCAAAATCAGGTTCTCTTTTTATATTTCATCAATTGAATATTTTAGGGATTCCCTTGTGGATTCATGAAATTCCATAAATTTATAAGGTCTTACCCCTTGAATATATATTTAATAATTTTGTTTCTCATAAACTTTCTTATTTTTCAAATGAATTTTCTAAATTAACAATTTCTTTGAATTTTTGTTGAAGGTCGTGTGGTGCAGTGTGACAGATTCCTCTTCAAAAACTATTGGATCCTGACAATTTGGTTCCTATATTATTTCTCTATTCTCAATCATTATTTTCTCAACCCAGTCAAGCTCTCCTATTACAACAACGACATCCATTTCACTAAGTTTAGATTCCGGTATGTCTTGTCCTACCTTTTGAGCTATTTCTCTTTTACTTTTTGGATGTACAGGAACTATGTATGATTTTTCAATATCACCTTTAGAAGGGCCCTCTCCCCCCTCCATTGCTAGAATTTCCAGAATGGGAATTCTTTTGTTCTTGACAATTTTTTTGAGTCCTATTCTTTGTTGATGAGCTTCTCTGTGGCAAATTGGTGAGTCGGGGTTAGGGTTACCACTCCTTGTGGTTCATCTCATTTTTTTGTACTGATCATTTGTACTGAACATGGTATCAATATCATCATGATATTTTTTAAGGAATGGCCTCTAGAGGGTTTTGAGTATCCCCTCCCCCTTCCTTTGATTGAATGGATTTTATGAATGTCGAACCATAGTCGATTTTAGGCAGTTGTGTCGTGAATAATTCATCAGGGTCAAAGTCCTGAATTTCAGGAATTTCCCTCAACTTAAATTTATCAAAATGAACATAAAATGCATCCAAAGGAAAGATATGTTTAACAATGATCTCTCCAATTCTCCAAGGTAGTGGAATGAATTGCTTCTTCCTCTTTTCATTGAAGAAATATTCCCAAAATTTGTATTGCTTGCAAACTTCAATTGTAAATAAATTTTTAGAGACATAAAAAGCAAATAAAGAAGGTTTTCCCTGACAACCGTAGGGTCTGATGTAATTGAAATCATCGAGAGTTTCAAAAACTCCTTTCCCTGTTGGAAAGGAAAATTCTTCTATTGACAATATAGATGTGGTTGAACCATGAACTAACTTCTTAAAGGCAAATAAAAAGGCATGTTGTACCTCATAGAAATGGTATCGAGTTTTGTGCTTCCAAAGTGTAGGATACTGGAATTGAACTAGATCCTTTTTTAAATCTACATTTATTGCTAGAGGCAAGTCTTAAAAATGTGGTAGTAGGCAATAGCATAAACTAAATAAGAAATCATAAAGATGTTTTTGGTCTTTCAAAAGTTTCCTAGTTGAAAGGAAACTTAGCTCAAGATGATAAGAGCCTAGTCAAACAGGACATCCTCGTAAACTGAGTGGTGAAGAATATACAACACATATATTATAGACTCTTGTCCAATGATTATTGAAAATAACCACACAAACTATTTATATGGGTATTTAAGAGAGACTACCTCTAGTTGGGTAGGGTTTCCAGAATAACTCGAACGCTCTAAGAGAAATTTGTCCAGGAAATATTTCCCTCCATGGTTGGCCTTCAAGAAGGTATCAAATTTATAGATTTTGAACGTCGTGGTAGGCTCTCGAAGCCTAAGAATACTCCTAAAAAAAATTAGGTTCTAAAGTAATAAGTGTCATTCCTTGCAATTGGATTATTCTCTTCTCGTTGTTGAACTTATCCATGCACCAGTAAACTAATTCTTTAAAATCCGACACTTTCGGCACACACCCAACCAATGAAATCCCAAAAGTCCAAACTTTGTTTGAATTCCTCTCTTCAGGTGAAAGTAATGAGTACCATATGAATGCTTCAGACCACTGGAATGAATGGTCCTCTCATACAAGTGTATTAACAATGTCTCCACAACATATTTATTTTTTCTTACTTGACATACTCATCAAGGGTTATCTTGAGTGAGTATGTGAAGTTTCCRTCRAAGMAAGACTTTACAATGAGGATTTAATTTTATACTAAATTATCCATGCATTTCCTTAATATCACATGTTGTAGYATTAGTTCRGAATTGTTAACTGYRTGATTTGAKTTGGATTAAAAGAAGATATTTTACGAGAATCACATTATTTAATAATGTTTTTAATTCATATYGTGTGCCARTTGATGTGGCAACATGATCATAAATGTTATTTGGGAATGTGACTACATACTGGGATAAATGAAAAATGTTAAAGTATTGAAGTGTAAAGTGAGTGATGCAGGGTGTGTTTTGATGAATGGKTTTTAACCTGRAYTTRTTTTGAAAGTAACTTGACATTAACCTTTTTGTTTGTTGGTGGGAATAATGAATTCTATGCTCATCATTTGTATTTATCTCTATTCAAAGAGTTCTAGTTTGTGCAAATGAACTTTTGGCCGCATGTTATCTAGTTCCTTTCTTGGTTTTCTTGATTGGGAATATCCATTGATATAATCTATGTACATTTTGGCTCTCATACTCARTTATAAATTTGTTTTAAACCCATAGTCTACATATCARAGTAATGGGTGTTGGTTTGATATTCATACAACATTTTGGATGTTTTGTGGAAGTTTAGTCAACCCCAGTTAAAGATAATTAACGATTGGTTTGGCAATGGGAACACATTTAAAAGACATGTAAGTTGAGTTAAAATTTTGGTTTTACATAAGCTTTCACATTTTTCTCTCATTGATTATATCATATTTTGTCGATATGTTCCCTTTATCATTTTATCCCCGGTCATATATAATTGCATTTCCATGTTTTTTCTCCCATATTTATGTAATAAAAGAAGATGTTGAATTTCTCATACACATAGAAGTATTTAAGAATCATTTTTAGAGGATTTAGCAGTTAAAGATTAAGATGGAACTGTTGCAAACCCATTGTTTATGGCCATTGTGCTCCTTCTATATCTCTTGATAGTGTATGGTATACTTGGATATTTGGGCATATTCTGAGTGTGCATGTTAATTCCTATTAAGGAAGAAGAAAAACTAGTAAGACAAAGACAAATACCAATAAATATTGCACTAGAAGCAACTATTAGAAAAGAGGTTGAAAATCTCTTGAATGCCCATACAATTTTTCCTATCAAGTATTTAGAATGGGTATCAAACCTTATCTGAGTACAGAAAAAGAATGGGGATATTATATTATGTGTTGATTTTAGTGTTTTGAACAGGTCGAGTGTTAAAGACATTTTTCCTCTTCCTAATATGGAATTGATTTTACAACAAGTAGCAAGATCACAAATGATGTCCCTTCTTGACAATTTCTCGGGATATAATCAAATATGCATCTAGAGAATTGGAAAATATAAAACGAATTTCACTACATGTTGGGGCACCTTTTCTTATGAGGGTGTGCCATTTGTTTTGATCAATGAAGGTGCTACCTTCCAACGAGCTATGTAAACAACTTTTGATGATCTCATCTATAAAATTATTTTAATTTATCTAGATGATTTAACTATTTCTTCCAAAATCCGAGAA
Organism: Picea engelmannii; assembly: GCA_009831015.1. Classification (NCBI taxonomy): domain Eukaryota; kingdom Viridiplantae; phylum Streptophyta; class Pinopsida; order Pinales; family Pinaceae; genus Picea; species Picea engelmannii. The sequence continues at coordinate 127,611 of ML791507.1, read as the reverse complement.
GATCATTTCGATCATATTAGACAAGTTTTTATCCATTGAAGAAAATTTGATATGTCATTGAATCCTACAAAACCAATTTTTGGTGTCACTGTAGGAAATCTCCTTGGATATATTGTATTTGATTCAGGCATTAGTATTGATCTAGAGAGATTTGTTTCCATTCAAAATATTCAAGCTCCATCCTCCGATAAAGAATTTTAATCATTCATGGGTAAGATCAATTTTGTTAGAAGATTTATTCCTAATTTTGATAGAATGGTAAAAATTGTCCATAATATGTTAAAGCTAGATCGATCCTTTTCCTAGAATGATACTACCGAAAAGGATTTTGTAGAAATTAAAAATGCAATTAGTTCTGCACCAGTATTGGAAAATCTTGATTTTGAAAAAGATTTTATCATATATACAAATGCCATTGAAGAAATTGTCTCTGCAATTCTTCTTAAGAAATATTATCATAATAATGAGCAGCCAATACCTTGGATTAGTCAAATTTTATCTGAAGATGAATTCAAATACACTTTAATTGAAAAACATACATTTTCTCTCGTTAAAGCTATTGAAAAATCTTGTCATTTCATTCTAGGCAAGCATACTCAAGTAAAAGTCCCTTTGCCTACAATTAAATTGTTGCTTTCACAAACACACTTATCTAGAAAGCTTGCACATTGGCTTGCCAAAATTCAAGAACATGATTTCATGATCACAACGTATAATACAATTAATGAACGTGATCTAGCTCTACACCTGGCTCAGCATCATGAACTAGGATATTCTTCTGAAAATAGTGAAGATGCCTTGTCTGCACTATTTATAATCAAATATGGTAATATGGATCTAGCAACACAATATCTCTGGTATCGGGTCATAATTTATTATTTATAATATGAAATATATCCCAATAATATCGAGCAACATGAATGAAGAAGGACTCGACTTGAGGCCTCAAAATATTTAATTTTGAATACTTCACTCTTTCATAGGACTACTGGTGGATTGTTGTTACATTGTGTCAATGATACAACAACCGAAATGATTTTGAAAAAAAATCAAGGATCAAAATATTCAGATATTCATATCGGTGGACAATTTGTTGCCAAAGCCACTACTCGTAAAATTTTAATGATTGGTTATTATTGGCCTTCTATATTTAGACATTCATATAAGTGTTTACAATCTTGTATCGAATGTCAAAAGGTTGTTGATAGGGGAGAATTCTTTGTTATTCCTTTACAAATAGTCTTACCTGATTTTATTTTTTCTAAATGGGGACTAAACTTCATTGAACCAATTAATCCTTCATCTTCAAAAAGTCATGTTTTTATCTTAACTTCTACATACTACTTTACAAAGTGGACTAAAGAAGTTCCTCTTAAGCATGTGCAAGATGAACAAATAATCTCCATTCTTGAAACGAACATCATTTATTGTTTGTGTTTTCCTATTGAGATTATTTTTTATAACAGACCAGCATTCATATCTGGAAATTTCACTCAATTCCTTAATAAATTCGAAGTGAAACATTTCACTTCATCAATAAATTACCCTCAGAGAAATGGGCAAGTTGAGTCAACGAACAAAAATCTTGTTAGAATTCTCAAGAGGATCATTAATGAAAACATCACTAGTGGCACACCTTACTGACTTATGCATTATGGGAATATCATACAACCACTAAAATGAGTATAGGTCATGTTGAAACAGTTTTTTAACATTTTTATCTCTAAGACTAAAACTTTCCTTTTTCGGGTTTCAGCTTTTCATAAAGCATAACCCTCGCTATCATTTCCAAAAGCCCGGTACCGAAATCCTGACAAGCTTTATATCTTTAAACAATAAAAGGTGGAAAATTAAAATGTCTTTAAATCATTACGCACGTTTTTTAAGAATCACGATAAAAATTAAAACCTAAAGGAGTTAAGACTAACTTTTAAAAAAAAAAATGGGATTCGGGGTTTACTGAGAACATATGTTTTAATACATATCTAATTGCGGAATCTCGATCCCCGATTTCCCGAAAAATAGAGTTAGTAATTATTAAAGATTAAGTTAATCTTATCGCAATTTCGAGATTCGGGGTTCAACAATAACATACCTCTTGTCAACATGATCCCCGAAATCCCGAAACGCCAAGTCTCGACTCATAATCTGTGTTTACATTGAATTAACTATGTTTTGGGAGCATGATTAATGACAATCAAACTTCTTAGGTTGTTCGTGTTTTGGTTTCCGTTGAATGAAATCTTCCGAATTTTGAATTCAAAAGCGCCAAAATATGGCCATATTAATACATTTAATAACAAATAAGTGTTTTCATTTTATGATGAAAACACTGATGCGACACTAATGCGTATCTCAGAAATATTTTTTTCATTAAATGTAATTAATTACAGGTCAACTGCATCAGTGTTTTCATCATAAAATGAGTTTAAGGCGAATTAAAAGTCTGTGTTCCAAAACCTATTCTTGTTTTGTCTTTCAAAGGTAATTCACATTCGGCCAAGATCATATGCTTATTTTCTGTGACAGGTTTTCCATCTAACATAAATCTATGGCGCCAAAGAAAGCACCGAAGAAGAGTGAAGATACAGAGGAAATGCATAACCTAGAAGGAGATATCATATCCGACACTACGCCACACGCCATCGACTCAATTAAATCCTGGAGAGAAATCTATGAACTCCTAGATTACGAAATCAAAAATTCTCCTGCTGATTCCGAGAATCACCTTCAGGATATAGCATAATCAGAGCTTCATAAGATCACAGCACACCCTCATCTCATGGAATAAAATGACATGATCAATTGGGCCTTGGAGAAGGTTGATATCCCAACAAGAAGCATTTTAAATGATCAAGCGGTCGTTGTCATCTCATTCAGGCCAGAGCATATACAAGTAATGTACAAACTCTCACCAAATCCTAAGTACATTTATAATGTCGAATTTACAGCTGAGTTTCAAAGAAAGGAGTGTACTGAGGAAAACTGAACTTATCCCGATTTAATCAAAGAATGGTGGATATGTCCATCGAAATTTAGGGCCGATACCCATGGAATTTATGCCACAACATCTTTGAACGAGTACATGGTCTATGTAGCCATTATGCTGTGTAGACTCTTCAGGAAAAAAATCCCTGCCATTTCCCCGCAAAATGGGTGCCCTTTTCAGAAGAAGCATCAGAAGGATACACTTTTAACTGGAGCAAGATTTTGTCTGATAACCTAGCCCAAGAGGTTTCAAATTACAGAGTTGAAAGATATAAAGTTCATCCAGTGGCATTTTACATGTCGATGTACATCATGGATGCAATCTACTTTGTGACTCCATTTCCCTTGATGAATTGGAGTTGGAACATAACCTTCCCCGAACCCATTCATGAGTATCACTCTGTGCTATGGGAAGAAACATTTCATAGTAATTCCAATGCATAAAATGTTTTATGGTTGTGAACCCCCTCGCATTTCTCAGACAGTCTCAGAAAACCTCAAAGAAATAGTTGATTGGTTCATTGATGAAAAATTCTCTTACATTAGGGTTTATGGGTGCTCAATCCCCCCTCATGCGCTTCCAAAATTTCTCCCAGACAGACTGGTATTGAGGGAGGTAGCACACCAAATAGTGAAATGCGGCATCAGAATAGAGCTAAAGGCGGCTCAAAAGAAATCCTGGCCAATCTTCCCTGTGTATATCGAGAAATTTTCATTACTAAACTTGGGCCATTCCAAGGTGGAAGCAGAAGCGCTTGAAGAAATAAAATTGGTAGATATTGAGCACAAAAAGCATGACCCTTATCAAGTAGTGAACATACATTTGATGGATTGCAATATGAAATCTTATGAACATGAAAAGTTTGTTTATGATGATATATTCAAAGAGGTTAAATCCTATGAGGAGGTATTGAAGAAGGTGTGGGCCTTATCACCCGACTTACAGACTAGTTTCATGTCCTTCCAAAGTCACAGATGAAGTTGTTTGCCAAAGATTTTGCAGGGTGACTCCACGACCCCCCCTCCAGAGCAGGAAGGGCCTCCCCCAGGTTTTGAAACAAAGTTACAAAATACAACAGTTGCAAAGGGAAATATGAAGGATATTGAAATGCCTTCACAAGAAATAGAAGTTCCTCAGACAAAGAAATCAGAGTCAAGGAAAGGAAAGGAGATGGAAACATATCCAGAAATCCCTGATAATTTTCCCAAAAAAATAGGAGGAATGGTATCGACGAAGCTCGGAATCCCTATTACTTCTTTGACCCCATTGTAGTCTACCTATGGAAACCCCCAAGAGGGAGCTCTATATGTTAGTGATCTCGAACCTATTCCTAGGGATGAAATTCCTTCCTCTGATTACTTTTTCAGTAAAAAGAGGAAGGCTATCCTGAAACAGGAAATGCATCCAAGAGGAGACATGATGATAAAAAAGCACAAGATCATTGTAGATGGACAAAAACTTGAAGAGGGGGAATTTGCTACAGAAATAGCAGGCACAATGGGAGCCTTAGCATCAACAAATTTATACTCTGTGGGTAATTTGAGAACTATGTTGCAGCAAAATGATCAGATGATAGCTCAGCTACAAAGTCAATTAAAGGAGACTGAAAGAAGTATTGGTCGGGAGATAAACAAAAGTCTAGAATGAGCCAGATTCAATGACATTCAAGAGATTCAAAAACTGAAAGCAATCTTAGATGAAGCAAACCTGAAGATACAGGTTAGTCAAGCACAGGTCCTACAGCAAGAAGAAATGAATAGACAATTACAAAATAAGATTACTTCCATTCAAAATCAAGTGGTAGAGCTTGAAATCTTCCAAGCCCACGTGTTGGAAATACATACAAAGATAGAAAAAGAGAAACAGGGAGTGTTCTTTAAACTAGAATTTAATCAGAATTACTTTCAGGAAACAAGTAAATCCTTGGAGAGTATTCTCCTGAAAGAGAGAGAAGTGAAAGTAGCCAAAACAAATTTTCAAAAAGCAGTGGCTCTTTCAACAAAAGAGGAGGTCATAGAGACTCAAAATCTATCTATTTCAGAGTAGATTAAAGGTGATATAATACTCAAGGTGTGGGAGGCAAACCTCGCAGAAAACAAGAGAATAACCAGAGAGGTTAATGAAAATTGTCAAGGAATTTTCGACATTTTAGAGAAAGATTCATTGAACATTGGCAGAAACAACTGTCCAGGGTTGTTAGGAGAAATTAACATTGGTAAGCATTAGTTAAGATTCAAGGAGTATCTAAAAGAAATTCAGGTAGAGATCCCACAAATAAAGGTAATCAATGTCACTCAAATTGACAAATGGATTGTGATTCCGAACTTAAAGTTACAAACTATTAAGTTCACTAGAAAGATAATCGAAGACCGTCTGCCTGAACTATAGAGAAAGTTCTTCCTATTTGAGGTGAAAGATATTCCAGAAGCTCCCAGAGTTTTGGTGCAATTTCTGGGAAAATGTATTCGTTATCTTAAAATAGAAGAAGGAAGTTCATCAACGAAGACATAAAGTATTATTTTGAAAATTTCATCATCGAAATTAATCAAAGAAGGTAAAGATAGAAATATAAACGGTTCAGTGTTTCACATTCATGTAAATGTTAGTTTTCGGAAGTTGGTTAATCACCAACAAAAAACAAAAGTTTGGTGATCATGTATAAATATAATTTCACAAGACTGAGAAGGGGATTTTTGTTTTTAGGGGAGCCAATTGTATTAGAAGTTTTTCGATTTACAGTGATATAGATAATGCAGAAGAGATTATAAATTCTGTCAACTTGAAGCTATGTGTTCCTTTACCCGTTTTCAATATCTTTCAACATCTTTCTTTTCATGTCTTTCTAATGAATGATCAGCTATAGTTTAACTCAAACTTCTATTTTTGTTTGAATTTATTTGATTATCTAATCATTTACAGTTTTTCCTCTATGATTGCTATCAGCAGTTTCAAGACCTGTAGGTTATTTGGATGGTTATATTTATATTTCATTAGAAATCTCATTTTTCTCTCCTTCTTCTATTATGATATGAGATTCTTTCATGATTAAAGCCTCATATTTCTCGGCGGTGTTACTTTTATTATTATTTTACTATTCTCAAATTACTTCAAGTACAGGAAACAAACTCTATTGTTATTGTGTTATTATTTTGAGTTCCAAAATTCCTTTTCTATTTCACCCCTCAAAACTGAAGCAATAAATCTTTAAACATTTTATAATTCAATAAAATTTTACTCCCCATGACTGTCCCAAATAATAGACAGCCTAACATAGAACCTGTCCTTCAAGATCAAACTAGCATTGCTTTGAATTTATTTAATACTATCCTGCAAATAGAAACTACCCGGGTCGAATTAGAATGCTCATGGGAAATTATCGAGAGAGATATCAGCATCCAAGAACAATGGGAAGCTAGACAGAGACAGTTGAGAAACCAACTCTGATTTACCATTCACAATTGATTCTTACCCCTTAATTTTTTTTATCTTTTCGGATGCCTTGACGGTATACTTTAGAGCCTTAAAGTATAAACTCATGAACAACATCTTTTTGGCACTGTTGTCAGGGACCGAAGAAACGAAACTTTTCCCTGGGAAGAACGACATTGACACTTTCTTTATTTGATAGTGAACAAAGATAGAAAAACCTTCTAAGGCTACCTTCATTTTTCACTTGGCGACTCCACGATAAGTAAACTAGATTTTAGCAAAAAGAACACCAGAAAGAACCCAGACGACAAGCAGACCTTGCCAGTCTCTGATCCAGAAAATATTTTAAAATCATGAAGATCCCTTAGACAAATCATTTCACCCATACATACTATTTTCTAGCCTGATTTTACGTAGTTGAACGTTAAGGAAACACTCGAGAGATCCGTCTCACTTCCCCCTTCAAACAATACGTTCTCTTTTCCTGAAGAGTATACCCCAAACTTCCATGAACCTTCTCCTCACACACTCTGAGTTTCAGCCTCAAATCCATCAATGGATGCACATGGAGGCACAAGAGCTGGAGGCGGTGCCCAAGGAGGAACAGCAGGCGACTAAGCATTGCTTCCTAAAATCTTTGCTAAGGTAGCTACCAGATATGCCCCCCTTGTCCTCCAAGTTCCCCTACACGACCTTCCCAAAAACTATATGAAAAGCCTTCCCAAATTTACAGGGGAAGGAGATTTATCCGCTCAAGAACACATAAATTTCTTTGACCAATTTTCCGACATCCTTGGAATCAAACACGAAGATGTCTATTCTAGACTCCTCGTTCAGGATTTCGAAGGACGGGTGAGGACCTGGTTCCAAGCCTTAGCAGCAGGATCTCTAAGATCTTATGAAGAACTTGAAAACGCTTTTATCAGACAATGGGGGGAGAGGAGAGACCACCTCTATTACCTAACTGAATTTAGAGCCCTTAGAAAGAAAAACTCAGAATCAATTATCGAGTTCACGTAAAGGTTTAACAAATTGTATAATAAAATCTCGGTTGAGGTCAAACCTTCTCAACCTGCAGCAAAGGTGACTTTCGTTGGAGCCTTAGATCCTGATTTCACTCTATTATTGAGAGAAAGGAGATCAGCAAATCTCACGAAAATGCAAAATGATGCCCTAGAAATTGAATCGAATATGATGGCATTAGGGAAGTTAAGAGAAAAAATAGAAACTGAGAACAAAGAAAGTAGGAAATTCAAAGAACAAGTTGGATCTTCAGGATTGGGGAAATCCTCGGGAGATAAAATAGACGAGATGGCTAGGGTAATTAGAGAACTGTAAAATAAGATCTCAAAAATGGAACTAGATAAATAAAAAAAGGGATAATTTTCCTAGGGAGGATTTTAGAAGGAATCATGATTCTCAGGCCCCACAAAAAATGATTAAGAATGAGGATCAAAAAATCCCAACCCCCTTCAAAAGTGAAAACTTTATTGGAGAGGAAGACCTAGAATATTTTGAAGAGTTAGATGAGGATTTAAATAATGTTGGTGATGATAGTAAATCACCCTATTTATCAAGAAAAGATTACGAAAAATCCTTAAATAAAGAAGTTAGATCGAAAGATGATGTTAGCAACGGTACTTCTGAAGATTTAACCTATTAGGGTATCGCATATGATATTATAGTCGAACTACACAAGAAATACAATTTAAGACCTAGGAACAAGAGTCTTCCAACCGCCCCAACAAAAAAGATCTTGCCTAGGGGCAAAATTGATGAAGCGGCTCCAAAGGTTGTTGAGACTGCAAAAACCCACACCGCTTACACACAACCTATCAAGTCAAAGTCAGTAGGAACACCCACCATGAAAACACAGGTCCCTGTGAGTGAAACCAAATCTGCACCACAAAGAAAAGCTGAAAAGAAAGGAATGGAGGCCCCAAACATAAAGAGCGACAAGGCCCTGGGAAATTTTAGTCTGGAAAATGAAATAAATAAAATCAAAATCCCTATCCCACTTGTTGAACTGGCTAAAAATCCCATATACAGAAAACAAATTGCCAAGATGATTAGCTTTTCAGAAGATGAAAGCCAAGTCGAACATAGTTTTTGGTCGACATTTCGAAGGTGCAAAAGACATTGTTGCCCCCTTCTATATAACATTAACCTTGTTCGACCACCTACTCCATAACTGCATGCTTGATTCTGGAGCATCTCACAATGTGATGCCTAAAGCCATTATGGATAAATTAGGTCTCAAAATCACTAGGCCTTATGGAGATTTATATTCATTTGATTCAAGGAAAGTCAAATGCATAGGCATGATTAAATACCTAGTGGTAAATCTGGCACAAATACCCGCAAAAATCATTCTTATGGACATAGTGGTCACCGATATCCCTCTGAAATATGGTATGTTGTTATCTAGGTCATGGGGTGCCAAGCTTGGAGGATCTCTCAATCTTGACATGGCATATGCTATGATTCCAGTTTTTGGAGGACAGTACATGTGTCTATACAGAGAAACTAGGTTGGCATTCACGGTAGGTGATCCACATAACCCAAATAACCACCTTGTATATATTGTTGATCAAGATTTAGGTAGTTGTATTTTATACATTGATGATGATATTGCGGTAGGTATAGACGAAAATTATACAGAAGAAAAAACAGAAAAAAGAAAAAAAAAAATGTATATAGCACTAGTGTATGGAAGATGTTTTTTGACAGTGCTTCATCCTACTTTGGAGTTGGAGTAGGGGCACTCCTTGTGGCTCCTGATGATCAATTTTTAATCCCCTTTTCCTATAGGCTACAGTGGAATGTGGACTGCACAAATAATGTATGCGAGTATGAAGCCTTAGTGTTAGGGTTAGAAGCCACTAGGAGAATGAAAATAAAAAACCTCGAAGTCTTTGGTGACACCGAGCTAATCATAAATCAAGTAAACCAACAGTACCAGGCCAAACATCCTAAGTTGAGGTCCTATAGGAATTGCGTCTGGGATCTGATCGACAATTTCTTCTCCTCTGTCAAGGTTCATTTCATTCCAAGGACTGAAAACTAACAGGTTGATGCATTAGCCAAAGCAGCCTCAACATTCACACCTCCCACCACTTTTAAACTGAAGTACCACATACAAATGAGACACTGACATTCTATACCAAATAATGTACAGCATTGGCAATTTTTTGAGGACGATGAACAGCTTCGCAAATTTTTAGAATCAATAGATGAGTTTTCCGAAACGCATACCGATCAAGAAAACCAAAATGATCCTATTTGGATCATGCAGGAAGGAGAAGACCCTCAAGACTTCCATGATAAGATCGTGAATCACCGAATGCTTGTTCTAAAAAATAACCATATTCCTAAAGGACCGATTCCCTTGGAAAGGCTATTTAATCAAGATGGTATCCCTTTGAGATCCACTTTACAACCTCAGCCTGAAGAGGTTGAGGATTGTGACATAGGTACCAAAGAAAACCCTCGGCTGGTGAAACTATCCAAATATTTGTCCCCAAAAACCAAAAGTAAATGCGCGGAGTTGCTTAGAAAGTACAAGGACATTTTCACTTGGTCATATGAATATCTGAGAACTTATGAAACCACTGTGATTGAACATAAGATACCCCTGAAGCCTAGTGTCAAACCCTTTAGACAAAAACTCAGACAAATCAATCCTATTTTACTGCCCGTGGTCGAAAGGGAAGTCAAAAAGCTTCTGGATGCAAAAATAATTGTACCACTGAGATACTCCGATTGGTAGCAAACATGGTCCCAGTTAGAAAGAAAAATGGGGAAATTAGACTGTGTGTTGATTTCAGAAATCTAAATAAGTCCTCCCTCAAAGACAATTACCCCCTACCCAAAATGGATCACATTTTAGAAAAAGCAGTTGGGGAAAATGGGATGTCGATGATCGACGAGTTTTTCGGGTACAATCAAATTGTCGTTAGCGAACACGATAAAGAAAAAACAGCCTTCACCACCCCTTGGGGTACATTTATGTATGACAAGATTCCTTTTGGTTTAATGAATGAAGGTGATACTTTCCAACGTGCTATGGATATCACTTTCATGGAAAAAGGGACAAATTTGTGGTTATATATCTTGATGATCTAACCATTTTTTTGTAAATCTGATGAAGATCATCTGATACATCTCAATCAAACGTTTGAGAAATGCCATGGGTTTGGTTGGTCTTTAAACCCCAAAAAGTCTCACTTCGCTATGCAAGAAGGTAAATTCTTGGGCCATATTGTGTCTCGAGATGGAATTAAAATTGATCCTAAAAGAGTTGAAGCTATAGACACAATAAATATCCCTAGGAATGTAAAAGAAATTCAGTCATTCTTAGGAAAAAAAAATTGAGGAGATTTATCTCAAACTTTGTTGAAATTGTGAAGTTGATCACAGATATGCTAAAGAAAAACAACGAAGTGAAATGGACAGCAGAAGCCAAAGAATCATTTGCACGCATCAAGAAGGTTATAAGAGAGGCACCGGTACTAGCAAGCCCTGATTATCTAAAGGATTTTCTTATTTTCTCATTCGCCTCCGAACACACACTTGTTGCGGTACTCCTCTAGAAAAATGAAGAAGGTTTCGAGCAACCGATAGCCTTTTTTAGAAAAATTCTTAGAGACGCTAAACTCAAATATGATATAATGGAAAAACAAGCATATGTTATGGTGAAGGTGTTAAAGGCTTTCAGATCCTACGTGTTTCATTCCAAGGTAATTGCGTACGTACCCACCAGCTCTGTAAAAGACATTTTGGTTCAATCCGACAGTGATGGCATGAGATGACGGTGGCTTCCCAAAATTCAAGAATTTGACTTGGAGATAAGACCAATGAGACTAGTAAAGAGATAAGGTTTGGCTAAACTCTTAGCTGAATCAAATTTCAGAGCTCTCGGAATAAATGGTCTACAGGGAGGTGAAGAGTGTGTGGACATGAACGAGCTTGATGAACAAATAACTGAAATCAGAATCGAAGAGAATTTTGCTTCATCAGATTGGTACAAAGACATAGTGTCCTACATGTTGACCTTGAAGTGCCCAAGTGACTTACCCCCATCTAAAGCTAGAACGTTGAAGCTACATGCAGTCAAGTATTGTATATCCGAAATATAATTGTATTGGAAGGACCCATTTGGCTTCCTGTTGATTTGTTTGGTTGAATCAGAAACAGAGAAGGTCATAAGCCAATTTCACAAAGGAGTGTGTGGAGGACATAACGCCTGGAGGGAAACGACTTATAAGATCCTGAGGGCAGGATATTATTGGCCCAAACATTTCTCAGACGTCAACGCCAAGGTCCGAGCCTGCAACCCTTTCCAGTTGTTCACAGGCAAGCATAAACTCCCAGCGATGTCGTTGGTTCCAGTCAAAACGAAAGCCCCTTTTCAGCAATGGGGATTAGATTTCATAGGAAAAATTAATCCTCATTCTAGCGCTCAACATAAATGGATCCTGACTGCTACAGATTACTTCACCAAATGGGTGGAGGCTATTCCAACTAGAAGGGCTACGGATTCGGTGGTAATATATTTCTTAGAAGAAAACATTTTTTCTAGATTCGGCTGCCCCCGAAAGATAGTCACAGATAACACCCAGGCCTTTAAATCTATGGCTATGGTCAGTTTTTTCCAAAAGTACAATATCGTGCTTGGTCATTCCATGGCATATTACCCCTAGGGAAATGGGCTAGCCGAGTCTTCAAACAAGATCCTAATCAATATAATTAAGAAAGTGTTGAGCAAAAACAAGAAATCTTGGCATGTGCATTTGAAATACGCTTTGTGGGCAAATCGGATAGGCACGAAAAAGTCTATCAGCACTTCTCCTTTCCAAATGGTGCATGGGATCAATGTAGTATTACCTATAAATCTAGTGCTTCCCATAATGAAACTTTCGCAAGATGAGAAAGAAGAACCAAATCATGTCACAAGAAGAATAAACCAGCTAATTGAAGTCCAACAGCACAGGACCGAAGTGGATGAAAGGTTGCAGAAATACCAGGACAACATGAAAGCATTATTCGATCGTAAGGCCAAAGACAGATATTTTCTCCCCAGAGATTTGGTTTTAAAATGGGATGCTAGGAAGGAGGACTCGGAAAAACATGGCAAATTTGATCACATGTGGTACGGACCATTCAAGGTTATAGCTCCTGAAGGAAAAAATTTGTTTCTGCTAGAGAATTTGGACGGTAAAATCCTCAACGCCCCTGTCAACGAGCGTTATTTAAAACACTCTATGGAATAATTGGTTTCCAAAATTCCCACTATATATACCGGTTTGTTTTTTCTTTTTATTTTCATAGTTTTTTTTGGTAAGTCTACTTTCGTCAAAAATAAATAGGTCAATGTTTTTCTAGAAGTAGAGATATGAAATTTTCAATGCATTCAATTCTTTTAAAGCCTTGATACTCTTCGTATTGTTCCCTTACAGGATCTTAGCTTGCAGCTCAAACAAGCGAAAGGAGCAAACAGACGACCATATATCGGAAGATAAATTCACCGAAAACAGGTGATAGAAAGATTTTTCGTTATTTCAAAAGAGAACGAAAATGGTAAGGCAAAGGTGCAAATTCCAGAGAAGTCTATTTTTCAAACGAAGGTCTCTAAAGTGCGGTGATGGTCTTGTAAGTGTGACATGTCACTAAAAGAACGATTTCTTACTCTGGGTCCTAAGAATTTCACCTAGATAAAGATAAGAGGTAATTAAAATAAGCAGAGAGAGTAAAGCATCTTCAACAAAGGGTTCCAAGAGTTGGGTTTAATCCATGACCCCTGTTTTTCAATTTCCAGGTCTTTCTTCGTCACCCCTTTCTACCCTCGATTTTGCCTTCTTAAAAAACCAAGCATATTTCTGGGTTTCCCGTAGAGGGAGAAGAGATTACATCTTAGCTTTGGAAGCTGGAAAATAGATCTTAAAGGGTAAACCAGTCCTCATAACTCCTCACTCTCCGACTAAACAAAGTTATGTGTAGGTTGATCCTGAATTTCCTAGGTTTCTTAATAGTTTTCTAAGGATTGAGGCTTGCTCGAAGCAAGGTCCCTGGAAGTAATATTTCCCATTTTCCCTTCGGGCTAAGCTGCTTTGAAAGTTAAGAAAAGGTTGGCCCATGGTAATTAAAGCAAGTTGACAGACCTCCACTGCAAATTTTACACAGGTATCATCCTTGGTATACTTAGTACCACTGATTTCCCCCACTTCGTGTTCAAAAATTAAAATATAAGATAGATGGTGAAAGGAAATTCATATTTTATTGCCCCCATCTAGTCCAAGAAGACGATGAAAGGAAATTCAGAAATGATTGCCCTCGTCTCAGCATTTAAATGCATAATTATGATTCGAAGTGGTGAAAGGAAATTCAGTAAAAGGGACAGATAACTTCACCGGGGTACTGAACAAGCTCGCTGGCAGTGAAGCAATATCTGAGATATCTATAAGGTTATCATACGTAAATTTCACTCTACTCTGGTTACCAGCCTTTATGAAACCGGATCTGCATCCCAAGTTCAGACAGGTCTCCCCGATTAAAAGCATGAAATTTACTTCTTTTGATGCAAGCCAAGAGTCGTAAGATTTGTTGGATTTCCTAGGATTGTTTTGATCATCTTAAGGAAGACCTAAATTCAGTAGAGAGAAGGAGAAGATCACGAATGGGGATGCAGCTGATTTTACAACGTTGAAAGTTTTGAAAATCTTTTCAGAAGTAAAGACAGAATCTCTTTTTCCCTCTATATCCCCTTCCTAAGCAAGTTCCACAGAAATAAGCCTTTGACTCCATTTACCCAATAAAGGCACTAAGTCTACTCATTCTCCCCGTCCCACAAGGAGACGAGGTCCCCAATTGGAGCCTATGTTGAAACAGTTTTTTAAAGTTTTTATCTCTAAGACTAAAACTTTCCTTTTCGGGTTTCGGTTTTTCATAAAGCATAACCCTCACTATCATTTCCAAAATCCTGGTACCGAAATCCTCACAAGATTTATATCTTTAAATAATAAAAGGAGGAAAATTAAAATGTCTTTAAATTTTATGCGTGTTTTTTAAGAATCATGATAAACATTAAAACCTAAAGGAGTTAAGACTAATTTTAAAAAAAAAATTGGGATTCAAGGTTTACTGAGAACATATGTTTTAATACATATCTAATCGCAGAATCTCGATCCCCGATTCCCCAAAAAATAGAAGTTAGTAATTATTAAAGATTAGGTTAATCTTATCGCAATTTCGGGATTCGGGATTCAGTGATAACATACCTCTTGTCAACATGATCCCCAAAAACCCGAAACGTGAAGTCTCGTCTCATAATCTGTGTTTAGATTGAATTAACTCTATTTTGGGAGCATTATTAATGACAATCAAACTTCTTAGGTTGTTCGTGTTTCAGTTTCCATTGAATGAAATCTTCCGAATTTTTAATTCAAAAGCACCAAAATACAACCATATTAATAAAAAGATAACTGATAAATACTGCGACACTAATGCGTATCTCAGAAATATTTTTTGCATTAAATGTAATTAATTACAAGTCAGCTGCGTCAGTTTTTTCATCATAAAATGAGTTTAAGGCGAATTAAAAGTCGGTGTTCCAAAACCTATGCTTGTTCTATCTTTCAAAGGTAATTTGCATTTGGCCAAGCTCATACGCTTCTTTTCTGTGACAGGTTTTCCATCTAACATAAAGATATGGTGCCAAAGAGAGAACCAAAGAAGAGTGAAGATGCAGAGGAGATGTGTAACCCAGAAGGAGATATCATATCCGACACTATGCCACACGCCATTGACTCAATTAAATCCTAGAGAGAAATCTATGAACTCCTGGATTACAAAATCAAAAATTCTCTTGTTGATTCTGAGAATCACCTTCGGGATATAGCATAATCGGAGATTCATAAGATCACAGCATGCCCTCATCTCATGGCATACAACAACATGATCAATTGGGCCTTGGAGAAGGTTGATATCCTGACAAGAATCATTTTAAATGATCAAGCGGTTGTTTTCGACTCATTCAGGCCAGAGCATATACAAGTAATGTACAAACTCTCACCAAATACTAAGTACATTTATAATTCCGAATTTACAACTAAGTTTCAAAGAAAGGAGTGCACTGAGGCAGACCGAACTTATCCTGATTTAATCAAAGAATGGTAGAGATGTCCATCAAAATTTAGGGTCGATACCCATGGAATTTATGCCACAGCATCTTTGAATGAGTACATGGTCTATGTAGCCATTATGCTGTGTAGACTCTTCGGGAAAAAAATTCCCTGCCATTTCCCCGCAGAATGGGTGCCCTTTTTAGAATAAGCATCAAAAGGATACACTTTTAACTGGAGCAATATTTTGTCTAATAACCTAGCCCAAGAGGTTTCAAATTACAGAGTTGCAAGATCTAAAGGTCAGTCAGTGGCCTTTTACATCTCGGCGTACATCATGGATGCGATCTTCTTTGTAACTCCATTTCCCCTGATGAATTGGATTTGGAATATAACTTGCCCCGAACCCATTCACGAGTATCACTTTGTGCTATGGGAAGAAAATGCTAAGAATGAGTTTTACAAAATTTGTCATTTCATAGTAATTCCAATGCATAAAAGTTTTTATGGCTGTGAACCCCCTCGCATTTCTCAGACAGTCTCAAAAAACCTCAAAGCAATAGTCGACTGATTCATTGATGAAAACTTCTCTTACATTAGGGTTTATGGGTGCTCAATCCCCCCTCATGCGCTTCCAAAATTTCTCCCAAACAAACTAGTATTGAGGGAGGTAGCACACCAAATAGTGAAAGGCAGCATTGGAATAGAGCTAAAGGTGGATCAAAAGAAATCCTGGCCAATCTTCCTTGTGTATATCGGGAAATTTTCATTACTAAACTTGGGTCATTCCAAGGTGGAAGAAGAAATGCTCAAAGAAATAAAACTGGTAGATATTGAGCACAAAAAGCATGACCCTTATCAAGTAGTGAACAGACATTTGATGCACTGCAATATGAAAGCTTATGAACACGAAAAGTTTGTTTATGATGATATATTCAAAGAGATTAAAGCCTATGAGGAGGTATTGAACAGGGTACAGGCCTTATCACCCGACTTACAGACTGGTTTCATGTCCTTCCAAAGTCACAGATGAAGTTGTTTGCCAAAGATTTTGCAGGGTGAATCCACGACCCCCCTCCAGAGCAGGAAGGGCCTCCCCCAGGTTTTGAAACAGAGTTACAGAATACAATAGCTGCAAAGGGAAATATGAAGGAGATTGAAATGCCTTCACAAGAAACAGAAGTTCCTCAGACAGAGAAATCAGAGTCAAGGAAAGGAAAGGAGTTGGAAACATATCCAGAAATCCCTGAGAATTTTCCCGAAAAAATAGGAGGAACAGTATCGACGAAGCTTGGAAGCCCTATTACTTCTTTGACCCCATTGCAGTCTACCTATGGAAACCCCCAAGAGGGAGCTCTATATGTTAGTGATCTCGAACCTATTCCTAGGGATGAGATTCCTTCCTCTGATTACTTTTTCAGTAAAAAGAGGAAGGCTATCCTGAAACAGGAAATGCATCCAAGAGGAGACATGATGATAAAAAAAGCACAAGATCATTGTAGATGGACAAAAACTTGAAGAGGGGGAATTCGCTACAGAAATAGTAGGCACAATGGGAGCCTTAGCATCAGCAAATTTATAATTTGTGGGTAATTTGAGAACTATGTTGCAACAAAAAGATCAGATGATAGCTCAGCTACAAAGTCAATTAAAGGAGACTGAAAGAAGTATCAGTTGAGAGATAAACAAGGGTCTAGAATGAGCCATATTCAATGACATTCAAGAGATTCAAAAACTAAAAGCAAGCTTAGATGAAGCAAACCTGAAGATACAGGTCAGTCAAGAATAGGTCCTACAGCAAGAAGAAATGAATAGACAATTACAAAATAAGATTACTTCCATTCAAAATCAAGTGGTAGAGCTTGAAATCTTCCAAGCCCACGTGTTGGAAATACATACAAATATAGAAAAAGAGCAACAAGGAGTGTTCTTTAATATGGAATTTATTCAGAATTACTTTCAGGAAACAAGTAAATCCTTGGAGAGTATTCTCCTGAAAGAGAGAGAAGTGAAAGTAGCCAGAACAACTTTTCAAAAAGCAATGGCTCTTTCAACAAAAGAGGAGGTCAGAGAGACTCAAAAGCTATATGTTTCAGAGAAGATTAAAGGTGATATAATACTCAAGGTGTGGGAGGCAAACCTTGCAAAAAACAAGAGAATAACCAGAGAGGTTAATGACAATTGTCAAGGAATTTGCGACCTTTTAGAGAAAGCTTCATTGAACATTGGAAGAAACAAATGTCTAGGGTTGTTAGGAGAAATTAACATTGGTAAGCATCAGTTAAGATTCAAGGAGGATCTGAAAGAAATTCAGGTAGAGATCCCACAAATAAACGTAATAAATGTCACTCAAATTGACAAATGGATTGTGATGTCGAACTTAAAGTTACAAACTATTAAGTTCACGAGAAATATAATTGAAGACCGTCTGCCTGAACTACAGAGAAAGTTCTTCCTATTTTAGGAGAAATATATTCCAAAAGCTCCCGGAGTTTTGGTGTGGTTTCTGGGAAAATGTATTCGTTGTCTTAAATAGAAGAAGGAAGTTCATCAACGAAGACATAAAGTATTATTTTGAAAATTTCATCATCGAAATTAATCAAAGAAGATAAAGATAGAAATATAAACGGTTCAGTATTTCACATTCATGTAACCGTTAGTTTTCAGAAGTTGGTTAATCGCCAATAGAAAAGAAAAGTTTGGTGATCATGTATAAATATAATTTCACAAGACTGAGAATGGGCTTTTTGTTTTTAGGGGAGCCAATTGTATTAGAAGTTTTCTGATTTACAGTGATACAGATAATGCAGAAGAGATTATGAATTCTGTCAACTTGAATCTATGTGTTCCTTTACCCTGTTTTCAATATCTTTCAACATCTTTATTTTCATGTCTTTCTAATGAATGATCAGCTATAGTTTAACTCAAACTTCTATTGTAGTTTGAATTTATTTGATTATCTAATCATTTACAGTTTTTCCTCTGTGATTGCTATCAGCAGTTTCAAGACCTGTAGGTTATTTGGATGGTTATATTTATATTTCATTAGAAATCTCATTTTTCTCTCCTTCTTTTGTTATGATACGAGATTATTTCATGATTAAAGCCTCATATTTCTCGGCAGTGTTACTTTTATTATTATTTTACTATTCTCAAATTACTTCAAGTACAGGAAACAACCTCTATTGTTATTGTGTTATTATTTTGAGTTCCAAAATTCATTTTCTATTTCACCCCTCAAAACTGAAGCAATAAATATTTAAACATTTTATAATTCAATAAAATTTTACTCCCCATGACTGTCCCAAATAATAGACAGCCTAACATAGAACCTGGCCTTCAAGATCAAACTAGCATTGCTTTGAATTTATTTAATACTATCCTGCAAACAACAACTACCCGGGTCGAATTAGAATGCTGATGGGTAGTTATCGAGAGAGATATCAGCATCCAAGAACAATGGGAAGCTAGATAGAGACAGTTGAGAAACCAACTATGATTTACCCTTCACAATTGATTCTTACCCCTTAATTTTTTTTATCTTTTCGGATTCCTTGACGGTATACTTTAGAGCCTTAAAGTATAAACTCAAGAACAACATGTCATACTCCTTTTCATCTATTATATGGCCAAGAAGCCAACATGCCTATTGAACTTGAACTTACCTCTCTCAGACTAGCTTTGCAAGCTGAAGAAAGAAACTCTACGAATGTCGCTCAAAGACTGCATGCTTTGTTGGATTTAGAAGAACAAAGAAGATGTTCTCTTGATAACCTTAAAAAAATACAACAAACAGTTAAAAAATATTTTGATAAAAGGGTTGAATCAACTACTTTTGAAATTGTTGAAAAACTTATTCTATGGGATTCTGCATATGCAGACAAAGGTAAACATTCAAAGTTTCAGAAATTATGGTTAGGTCCTTATATAATCGCCTTTGTCGTTGGACATAATTCTTACTTACTCAAAGATGAAGATGGTTGGTTATTTTCCTATACTGCTAATGGTTCACATCTGAAACACTATGTTGAACCTGGTTGAGTTTTTATTGATTATTCGTACAATGTTTCTTGTACTTATTTGAGTTTGGTTTGTATAGTGTTTTTCTTATTTACGTTTTGATTTCCATTTTCATTTTCTTTTACCTGAGTTTGATTTTGAATAATTTAGTCAAGCAACTAGATCAGTCAAGTTACAATATTGTTCATTGGTTTGCAAAACTTTTGGTAAACTTAACTTGAATGATGAAGAATACAAACAACAAAAGATAAATGAATTATCTTTCTTATATCTGTAATGCTATTTGTTGAGTACTTGTTGAACCATCTAAATTCCCTTGCTACAATTTGATTGGTACAGTTCTTCCATGTTTTCTTATTTCCCATTCTTCCATTCCATGAGTGTATTTACTGTGGGCATTCTTTAGATTTTGATCCAAAATTTTGTTGAAACATCATTCCCAAGAAGAAAATACAATCAGCAAATTAAAATTCAAAGTTCAAATAATGAAACCTAATATTTTGAGTTGTAGTCTACTGGAAATAAACTACCATGTGGAGTCGCCATCTATTGACTCGTGGTTTGTCTCCTATTATAAGAGTTGTGAAGCCTGTAACTTATTTAATTTTTTTTATATACAACTATAATAGATGGGGTCCCCTAGGAAAAAAGACTAAAATTATTTGGCATTTACCTTCTCAGCATTATGATCTCTCTCTCTCT
>ML791507.1:88549-107182 GCA_009831015.1 Picea engelmannii | reverse complement strand
TATGATGGAATAACCTTGACTTACACTCGAACCATATTTCATGCAAGCACCCATAATATATACCCATAATACCCATTATATACAATCAGAAAATTAAAATTCAAAGTTCAAGGTTCTATACCCATTATAATACCCATAATATATATATATATAATGGGTATTATGGGTGCCTGCATGAAATATGGTTCGAGTGTAATTCAAGGTTCTTCATTGTAATAGGTTTGATCCAACATGCAATTGGTGATAAATTATGAATAAATGGCATTCATATATATAATATATATTATGGGTGCTTACATGAAATATGGTTCGAGTGTAAGTCAAGGTTCTTCATCATAATAGGTTTTATCCAACATGCAATTGGTGACAATTTATGAATAAATGGCATTCACATTATACACGCGCCATGAAATAAGTTGTTGGTTTGGTTGATATATGGAAAAGGTATGAGGTATATTGGGGTTTCAAATCTTTGTATATAAGTTTGACTTGAAATATTTGTTTCTCCATAATGCATTAAAACATATGTGAAATATTCCTTGATATAAATGATTGGTATGCTAATAATGAAGGTTTGGATGATGATTATGATTGTTGTGAACAACGCATATCATATTTTTTTTTAGAAATGGTATTACTAAGTTTCAATCTATTTGATATTGGGTTGATATGGAAACATGTTGGCTTTGAGTTGGCCACTATGTTGACCATGCATTCAATTCAAAAGGGCATGGGAATTAATGTTATGAGTCCTGCACTTTACCACCTTGGATGTGGCTAGGGTTCTCATCATTTGGTTTTTGGTTTCAGCTGCAGACAGGGAGATGTGCTTTGGCTTGAGAATCCAACCTTCTTGTTTGTTGCTACAACCATTTCAAGCCCTGAAAATTGGTATAAATCAACCATTGAGACAAGGTAAGTACTCTCACAGCTCCTGAGCATCTTCTTGCAAGTAATTTTTTTACTAAATGGTTTAGTTTTGGCTCTGGTTAGCTAGTAGAGTGTAGAACTTTTTCTCTTCCTGTCTTTCGCTCATAAGTAATCATTTGAAAAATGAAAAGGTTGAAGCAACCACTCAAATGTTTGTCACTATAGAAAATAATTTGTGGGTTTTCAATTTACAGTTATGGTTATGGTTTTTTATCTTTGTGTGTTTTTTTCTTCCCTCTGGTAGATATTATCATTTTCCATACTTGTGCATATTCCTGGAAGACTTTTACTACAAAAAGGGGTTGCAAGGAATAATGGGTTGAACCCATTCGTGATATTGTTAGCACATATAGAGGCTTGAAGTGGGTTCAAACTTGAACTTGTTTTGAAAGTAAATTGGCATTAACCTTTTTGTTTGTTGGTGGGAAGAATGAATTCTATGCTCAACATTTATCTTTCTCTATGTTCAAAGAGTTCTAGCTTGTTGTTGGAGCCGGAAGTCACTCCTGGATTGCTTGCAGGAGCAGAGCCCGACGCCCATCGGTTTAATGTCATGATTTGTTTAAAGGGGTGATCAAATGGAGGGAAACTCAGAACAATATCGTCTCATCTCAGAAACTAGGTCGAGCATGCATGACGAGTGAGGTCTTGATAAACTTCAAACAGTGAGTTGCAATAAAAGGGTGAGTAGGGGGAAGACTTGCATGAGAAGAGTGCAAAGGTCTATCCCAGACATCTGGTTTGTAACAGACTGGAGAAGAGAGCATTCGAACACAAAGTCACTTTATATTCAAACACAGAAAACCAGAGAATACAAAAATGTTACGACAAATCCTTTATCATAACATAACTGTAATGATCCACATGAATCCTTCAACTGTGAACTCTCCGGCACAAGATGGAACAGAGATGGAAAAGGAAGAACTATTTGTTATAAACCAAGAAGTCTCAAACACAGAGGCATAACCAGGAAACTAGAGTATTTGCTGAAAATTTACAGTCGGGAGCTTAGCTCTACCATCGATAGATACAAAAATGGCGAAAACGCCTACATATACTCAAAACTACAACAACAGCAAAATCGAGACACTGCATTGAAGGCTTTGCGTCTGCATGGCTTCTGACAATTCTGCAGCCGCAATCTTTGAATGGTCGTGCAACTTATGGCAGACGCGATCGATCTCCTGACAGTTTATTCGGCGAATCGACGTGCCTTAATTCATTGCAGGACTTTCCCATTATGGTGGAGACGATGTCTAACCACCACCAACCGCTTCAATAACTGCTTCTTGGGATTGAGAATGGCCCAGCCAACTCAGCACTTCGGGATATGGAAGACTCCTCATGCCGCCACCTGGAATAATTGAATGGCTTGAAGGATGGGTATGGAGGCCAACGTGGAGGAAGATGGGGGCTCAGCAACAGAGTGACGGGGCTACAACCGCGGGGGTGGATCAAGAAACGATGAGGTGCAAGAAATTCGGACGAGGATGACACATGGCAAAAGGGGCTAAGTGGAGTAGCGGGACACATGGCAGGCGGTGAATGGACGATGAGACGGAGGAAGAGCCATGTGGACGGTTGACAGAGAGGGGGAGCGATGACACCTGGCAGCAAGGGAAAGGTGGGCAGGAAGATGACATGATGGGAGAAGGGCCCACACAGGTTAAAGGCAGGGTAGCTGAGAAGGATGAGACTGCTCATGAGCCGTTGATCCAGGCTCCTCAATCATAGCCGTCAGAAAACTGCATCCGCGATTCCGGACCCCCCCCCTCCGCTTAAAGGTAGAAAGGCGGGGGGGGTCCGGAATTGCCTTCATCACCGTTGATCTGAGTGCGCAAATCTGGATCGTTGGAGAGGTGCACCCCTGATTCCAGACCCCCCCCCCCCCCCCCCCCNTTAAAGGTAGAAAGGCAAGGGGGGTCTGAAATCTAACGTGCGTCGTTGATCCAGGCGCGTGAATCACAGCCGTCCAAACTTGATTTTCGTTTAACATAGGCGCATTCGCACCAAAACTTAGGACAAATGGGCTTTTAACCCTTTCTTTTGCGTTCTAACCCCCCTTACAAGAAATATAGCTAACATTTGGCTCCATGGGGGATAGATTCATCCCTGTGATACTCTAAGAACTCTTTTGCAGACTTAGTGCCTTTGTTGTTGGGCTATGGAGTCATTTATCAGTCCGAAAAACAAAAACAGAAACAATATTTACAAAACAAAATAGAACGAGCTGACTGTGGCTCACAGAAAACATTTTTTTAAGAAATTCCCATTGACTGGGCCACTAAAAACTTCATTGTCTTCCAGATCCTGCAACCTGTAAGTGTTGTTTGAAAACACTTCAAGGATCTTGAAAGGCCCGAACCAGAGGGCATCAAATTTACTGTGTTTGCCCTTTTCCTGCCTGGGTGCATCCCATTTGAGCACCAGATCACCCTGCTCGAATTCTCTCTTTCTGCTCTTCCTGTCAAAAGCCTGCTTGATCTTCTGCTGATGATTGTAAGCTCTGTCCAAGACCTGCTCTTTGATCTGCTGCACTTCCACCATCTGATGAATTCTTCTGAGCACATGGTTAGGTTCTCCCTCATAGTCTTGGAGGAGACTTGCGACTGGTAAGGTGAGATGAGTGGGGAAAACGGCCTCTATTCCATAAACCAGTTGGAAGGGTGATAGGCCCAGGGATTTCTTGGTTGTCACCCGATCATCCCAAAGAGAAAATTTGAGCTTTGAGTCCCAGGCCCTTTTGTTGTCCTCCAGTAGTTTTTTGATAAGCTTGATTAGGATTTTATTGGAGGACTCTGCCAGCCCATTTCCTTGAGGATAGTAGGGACTGGAGTGAATCAGTGAAATTCCGAATTGTTCACAAAACTTGACCAGAGGCTCAGACCGAAATGGGAAAGCATTGTCAGTGACAATTTTTCCAGGGCAGCCAAATCTAACTATGATGTCTTCCAGGAAGCTGACGATTACTTTGTGAGAAGTGCTTCTGGTGGGGACAACTTCTATCCATTTAGTGAAGTAATCGATTGATGTCAGAATCCACTGGTGCTGGCCACTCGAGGGGGGATGAATTTCTCCAATAAAGTCCAATCCCCACTGCTGAAAGGGTGTTGAGACTACCACTGGATTTAATGGTAGGGACTTGAGCTGCTTCTTCCCTGAGAATTTATGACATTTGATGCAAGCTCTAATTTCCCTGCAGACATCAGGAAATAAGGTGGGCCAGTAATACCCAGCTCGGAGGATCTTGTGAGCTGTGGTCTTCCAAAAATGATGACCTCCACAGAGACCGCTATGGAAATCGTTCATAACTTTCTGGGCCTGTTGTGGGTCCAGACATCTTAGTAATACCCCCATAGGGTCCTTCCAGTACAAGGTTCGGTCAATAAGGCAATACCTAACAGCTTTGAGCTTTAAAGCTCTTTCCTTGCTTTTTTGCATCCCATCAGGAGGCCTCAATTCTTGCAGAAAGTACAAGATATCTTTATACCAGGGGCATGTTGCTAGTGGTATGGTGCTTTGGGAACCCCTGTTGGATGATTCAGCTTGCTCATTGATGAAATTGATTCCCAAGGCCCTGTAATTTGATTCAGCCAGCAACTTGGCTAAACCTTGCCCCTTTATCATCTTGGTGGGCTTAATCTCCAGCTCAAACTCTAGGATCTTGGCGATCCATTTACCTCTTCTTCCATCTATGTCAGGTTGTATAAGAATGTCCTTCACAGAAGCTGAAGGGACATATGCAATGATTTTTGAATGCAAGACATAGACTCTGAAAGCTTTGAGAGCTTTCACCAAGGCATAGGCCTGATTCTCCATGATCTTGTATCGAAGTTCTTCATCCCTCATCGCTTTGCTAAAGAAGGCGATAGGCTGCTCTTTCCCTTGGTCATTTTTCTGTAGTAAAACTGCCACTACTGTATCACAGGAAGCAAAAGAAAATATCAGAAAGTCTTTGGAATAATCGGGACTGACTAGCACAGGTGCTTCATTCAACGCCTTCTTTATTTAGTCAAAAGACCTCCTGGGTTCAGCAATCCATTTCACTTCATTTCCTTTTCTGAGCATGGTTGTGATGTGTTTCACCAGCTCGGCAAAATTTGAAACAAAACTCCTCAAAAAATTAATTCTTCCCAAAAATGCCTGAACCTCTTTCTTAGATCTGGGAAGTGACAGGGCCTGAATTGCTTCCACCCTGTCAGGATCAATCCTTACCCCCTCTGCTGATACTATATGGCCTAACAGTTTTCCCTCTTGCATAGAAAACACTAATTTCTTGGGATTCAGGGAAAGGCCAAACCTGCGGCACTTCAGGAAAACCCTCTTCAAGTGGCAGCAGTGCTCTATATCAGTCTTGGAGAAGACTGTGATGTCATCTAGGTAAATCACCACAAACCTGTCTTTCTCTCCAATGAAGGCTATGTCCATGGATCGTTGAAATGTTTCTCCCGCATTCATCAGTCCGAAAGGCATCTTGGCATACATGAATGTGCCCCAGGGAGTGGTGAAGGTTGTTTTTTCCCTGTCTTCAAGCATGACTGATATCTGATTATAGCCAGAAAAGCCATCAATCATAGATATCCTAGATGCACCAGTGACCTTCTGCAATATATGTTCCATGTTGGGCAGGGGATAATTGTCCTTCCTTGAGCTTCTGTTCAAGTTTCTGAAATCAACACAGAGTCTGATTTCTCCGCTCTTATTTCTCACTGGGACCAAATTGGCTACCCAGTCAGAGTATCTCAAGGGGACAATGATTTGGGCATCCAGCAGCTTCTTCACCTCCCTCTCCATGACAGGCAGCAGCATAGGATTTATTTGTCTCAGCTTCTGCTTGAATGGTTTAGCCTCCTCCTTCAGTGGGATCTTGTGTTCAATGACTGACGTGTCATATGTCTTGAGGTCTTCGTAGGTCCATGCAAACACGTTAGCAAACTCCTTCAGCATCTTAGCATATTCGATCCCCTGCTCCTCGATCAGACTCTTTGACAGCTTGACCAACTTGGGCTCCTCCGGTGTGCCTATTTTGCACTCAGCTGTGTCAGCATCATCACCTGAAACTCTGCCCCTTACTGCCACATCATTCCCATCGAACAATATCTCTAATGGGATCAGACCTTTTGGTATGTGATTGCTCGGTAGCTGAATAATCTTGTGGTCAACAATCTTATTTGAAAATTCTCCAAAGTGACGGTCACCCTCCACATCTGGATCTTCATCTATGTGTGATGCAGAAAAGTCATCAATGGATTGGAGGAATTTTTCGATCTCCTGATCATCCTCAAATACCTTCCAATTTTTGACATTGTCTAGTACAGAGGGTCTGTATCTCATTTCTACCTACGATCTTTCAGCGGGCAGCGCAGGAGCTTCGAACAAACTAGCTAAGAAAGCTAGAAAATCGGCTGGAGCATTTTCTTCCCTTGGAATGAAAGAGATGTTGAAAGCCAGGAAGAAACTGTCAATTAGATCCCATACCTCATTCCTGTAATTCTTGAGATGAGGGTGCTTGGCCTGATAGACATTTTTGACCTGCTGGACGATTAATTCTGCGTCCCCAAACACAGCTATCTCCCTTATTTCCATTTCTTTTGCAGCTCTTAATCCCAGAACCAGAGCTTCATATTCTGCCACGTTGTTGGTGACTTCAAATTCCAGCTTTTATGACAGATATATGGTTTCTTGAGAAGGGGATTTGAATACCACTCTGGCACCTGCACCTATACTGGAAGAAGCTCCATCAAAGAACATCTTCCAAACAGAGGTGGTTGGAGGAGGCATCTCCTGATTGAGAATGGGTTTCTTTCTGATTTGCAAAGGGGGTTCAGGAGTCTCGGCGAGCTGTAGTAGACTGGAGCCTAAATCAGTGTCCAAGGCATAGATGGGATGATTAGTGGGGTTTTCTTCATCAATGACAATGTAGGCTAGTTGGGCTTCTCTGTATAATCTCCTATGTTCCCCCCCAAAGACTAGAATGGTGGCATATGTGAGATCCATCTGTAACGTCCCTCCAAGTCTCTTAATCCAAGATCTTGACAACAGCATGCCAAACTTGGGGGGAACATCAGCTACCACAATATCCATGACCATACTTTTCATGGGTAGCTGAAACAGGGAAACTACCAGGTCCTTGATGACTCCCAAACATTGTACCCTCCTGGAGTCAAAGGAATAGAGTTCATGATAGGCTCTGGTAACTTCTAATCCTAGCTCTTCCATGAAGGCTTTAGGCATGAGGTTGTGGGAGGCCCCTGAATCTATTAAGAAATTATGCAGCACTTTGTCATGTATGTTCAGGGAGGTGTAGAAGGGAGGGGATGAATCATCTCTGTCTTCTACCATGGGGCCTAGGATAACTGTTGGCCTTTCATCTTGAAGGTTTATGAAGTCTGTGGAAGGGTCGGAGGCTTCAGATTTCAAAAGGTCAGAAAAGTGCTTTTTGAATTCACCATGTTTAATTAGCTCAGTGAGGGGCACAGGAATTCTGATCTTTTGAATTTCATGCTCGAAATTAAAAGAGGGTGAAAGCTTTGGATTTTCTCTAATTTCAGGAACATGAGTTTGGACAATGGGAGAGAGAGTTTGGGCCTTCTTACCTCTGTGGCTGTCAGCTACCTCATCAGCAGGCTTCTCTACTCTGGAAGATGGCTCCGAAATATCAGGTGTTACTGCCCTCTTGTCGATTCTCAGGTTATATCTGCCTCGGTCATCGCTAGCTTTGTCTCTCTTGCTCAATTCATTTAGCTGACTATTCATGAGAGACTCCTCATATGTTGACTGGGTTAGATGGGGGAAAGGAGGAGTGACTTCTACAGAGTGGATTTTAGGCTCAGGCTCATCTGTTTCTCCTTCTTCTTCATTAGTCACAAAATTGTTCTGGAAGGGAGCCTGAATTCTTTGTTCGTCTCTGTCTCTTTCCTTTTCTCTGTGCATAGTTGGAGGAGCAAAATTATTTGGCCTTCTGAAACCTCCTTTATTTTCGGTGTTCTGAGGGCCCTTATACATCTGCTTCCTTTCCACCTTTAATCTCTCCACCTCTTATTTAAGGAATTTCATTACTTGGTCCAGCTCATTTACTTGAGGGTGGGACAATGATGGGCTGGAAGTTGAGGCTTCCGACTTTTCCTTTCTTCTGCTTGTGTCGGCCTAGTTTCTCAGCCTGTCAGCTGCCAATATGTTGGATTCCACTTCTATAGCTGCATCTTGCATCTGAGATAAATAGGTGGCTCTTCTTTCTCTTAATACGAGACAGAAATCGGGGTCAAATGCACTAGCATATGAAAATTGAGCAGAGGCTTCTGAAGGCTTTATCTCTGCAGGAATCCTGTTATACATCTTATTGAATCTTTTGGAGAAGTCAGAGACAGACTCTCCTTCCTGCTTCTTCAGGGACCCAAACTCAGTCATGTAATATATGTAATCTTTCCTATATCCCCACTGCCTCAGGAACACATTATCCAGGGCTTCAATACCAGCAATAGATCCAGGGGCCAGCCCCCTGAACCACTTTCTAACCTCACCATCCAAGATATGGACAAAGACTCTCATCCAGACATCTTCATTCTCGATATTGAGGTTATCTGCATAACTGTAAAAAGCGGCCAAGTGCTCTTATGCAGTTATGTCCCCTTCCCCAGTGAACTTGGGCATATACTTCAAGTAGTCTCCAGCAGGGAGAGGATTCATAGGATGGGGCAGGACTAAAGGAGCATATCTAGCAGCGACTATGGCATCCATTCTGTTCAAAGGGGGATTAGCACCAGCCATAGGGATGTTAGGAAGAGGAGAACTGGGAGGAGAAGGAGTGTGAACAGGAGATGTATGAAAACAGGTCCTTGAAGGGGACGACGGGAAAAACAGAGGGAGGTCTAAGGGATTTGAATGCGCAGATGCCTCTTTCTGTGCAACAGTAGTAATAATAGGAGGGGTGGTGAAATATTCTGAGACCAGAGGTTTGTATTGAGGCACAACTTCTAAGGAGGGGGGAGTGACAAGGATCTCTCCTTCTGATACTAGGCCAGGAGGAGAAAACTCAGCAGGAACACTCCCAAAATTGAGAAAACGGGAAACCTCAGAGGAAGGACGAATAGGAAGCTGAGAATAAGACAATGGAGTTCTCACAGAAGGGGAAGGCGCATTACCTGTTTCGGCGATGGAAACTTATTTCGCAGATCTCTTTCCCTTTCTGGGCACCGCTTCCGAGTCAGCTTCTGGTGTAGCTAGAGGCAGGTGTGGATTAGACCTCGTGTGTCTGCCTCTCGAAGCCACAGTTGATAGAATAGGTTCTCCCCAGCGGAGTCGTCACAGTGGAGTCGCCAGGTGCACAGTAGCAATCTTCAAGTTCTTATATCTGATGTGCCTTCAGAATCAGTTGATCTTTGTCATTCAATCCCAGGGAATATATTCAACATCGTCCTCGGAAACGGCGCCAGAAATGTTGGAGCCGAAAGTCACTCCTGGATTGCTTGCAGGAGTAGATCTTGATGCCCATCGGTTTAATGTCATGATTTGTTTAAAGGGGTGATCAAATGGAGGGAAACTCGAAACAATATCGTCTCAGCTCAGAAACTAGGCCGAGCATGCATGACGAGTGAGGTCTTGATAAACTTCAAACAGTGAGTTGCAATAAAAGGGTGAGTAGGGGGAAGACTTGCATGAGAAGAGTGCAAAGGTCTATCACAGACATCTGGTTTGTAACAGACTGGAGAAGAGAGCATTCGAACACAAAGTCACTTTATATTCAAACACAGAAAACCAGAGAATACAAAAATGTCACGACAAATCCTTTATCATAACATAACTGTAACGATCCACGTGAATCCTTCAACTGTGAACTCTCCGGCACAAGATGGAATAGAGATGGAAAAGGAAGAAATGTTTGTTATAAACCAAGAAGTCTCAAACACAGAGGCATAACCAAGAAACCAGAGTATTTGCTGAAACTTTACAGTCGGGAGCTTAGCTCTACCATCGATAGATACAAAAATGGCGAAAACGCCTACATATACTCAGAACTACAACAACAGCGAAATCGAGACACTGCATTGAAGGCTTTGTGTCTGCATGGCTTCTGACAATTCTGCAGCCGCAATCTTTGAATGGTCGTGCAACTTATGGCAGACGCGATCGATCTCCTGACAGTTTATTCGACGAATCGACGTGCCTTTAATTCATTGCAGGACTTTCCCATTATGGCGAAGAGGATGTCTAACCACCACCAACCGCTTCAATAACTGCTTCTTGGGATTGAGAATGGCCCGGCCAACTCAGCACTTCGAGATATGGAAGACTCCTCGCGCCGCCACCTGGAATAACTGAATGGCTTGAAGGACGGGTATGGAGGCCAACGTGGAGGAAGATGGGGGCTCGGCAACAAAGTGACGGGGCTACAACCGTAGGGGTGGAGCAAGAAACGATGAGGTGCAAGAAAGTCGGACGAGGATGACACGTGGAAAAAGGGGCTAAGTGGAGTAGCGGGACACATGGCAGGCGTTGAATGGATGATGAGACGGAGGAAGAGCCATGTGGACGGTTGACAGAGAGGGGGAGCGATGACACCCGGCAGCAGGGGAAAGGTGGGCAAGAAGATGACATGATGGGAGAAGGGTCCACGCAGGTTAAAGGCAGGGTAGCTGAGAAGGATGAGACTGCTCATGAGCCATTGATCCGGGCTCCTCGATCATAGCCATCGAAAAACTACATCCGCGATTTCGGACCCCCCCCCCCCTCCGCTTAAAGGTAGAAAGGCGGGGGGGTCCGGAATTTCCTTTATCGTCGTTGATCTGGGCGCGCAAATATGGATCGTTGGAGAGGTGCGCCCCCAATTCCAGACCCCCCCCCCTCACTTAAAGGTAGAAAGGCAAGGGGGGTCCGGAATCTAACGTGCGCTGTTGATCCGGGCGTGCAAATCCCAGCCGTCCAAAATTGATTTTCATTTAACATAGGTGCATTCGCACCAAAACTTAGGACAAATGGGCTTTTAACCCTTTCTTTTGCGTTCTAACCCCCCTTACAAGAAATATCGCTAACACTTGTGCAAATGAACTTTTTGTCGCATGCTATATAGTTCCTTTCTTGGTTTTCTCGATTGGGATTATCCATTAGTATAATATGTGTCCATTTTATCTCTCATACTTAGTTTTAACTCTATTTTACACCCACAATCTACATATCAGAGTAATGGGTGTTGGTTTGATATTCATACAATGTTTTGGATGTTTTGTGGAAGTTTAGTCAACCCCAGTTAAAGATAATTAACAATTGGTTTGGCAATGGGAACAAGTTTAAAAGGCATGTTAGCTAAGTTAAAATTTTGGTTTTACATAAACTTCCACATTTTCCCTCGTTATTTATATAATTTTTCATCGATATATTCCCTTTATCATTTTATCCATAGTTATATATAATTGCATTTCCATGTTCTTTTTCCCTTGCTCACGTAATAAAAGGAGATGTTGAATTTCTCATACACAGAGAAGTATTTAAGAAGCATTTTTAGAGGATTTAGCAGTTAAAGATTAAGATGGCACTATTGCAACCCCATTGTTTATGGCCATCGTGCTCCTCCAAGATCTCTTAATAGTGTATGGTATACTTGGATAGTTGGGCATATTTTGAGTGGGTGTGTTAATTTGGTTACTGCAAATTGTTTCCATACATGGTTTTAAAAACTTTGGCATGTGATATATTGTGAAGATAATGGTTTAGTGATTGACATAAGAAATAGCTTGGAATTTTTCTAAAAAAAGTTACATGTTGATTGATTGATAATACATTGGTTCTTTAATGGAAAAAGTGAACAAGTCTAAAAGACATGTACAAGAATGTTGACTGAGTTTAAAGTTTAAACATGAACTTTCATTCATTACTTTCATTATATGTCACTTTTTCGCAAGATATACTCCCTTTATCATTTGTCCTAGTCATATATATCTTCATTTTCATGCATTTCTCTATTCATATGTTTAAAATAATTGTAGACTTTTCATATACAAAGAAAGTTTAAGAAATATTCAATTCAGATTACAAAAGTTGAAATGGAAAGATGGGTGTTTGTTAAGTTTTGGACTTTCTTCTCTGTCTTACACWATTTTTGTTCCATTTCTCCCTTTTATGCTTGAATTATCATGCTATACTCAGATCCATGATTAAATAATATTCAACAAACTTTGTAATGAATGCTTATTATGTTGTGTCTTGTATTATACTTTAAGGATTTTGGACTAATTGAAATGATAATGGTGAACTAGATAAGATTCTTTAGCAGAGGGAGTAATGGACATAACAAAGGGAGAAGAGGCATAATGTCAAATGTATTTTGGCAACAAGGGAGGCAGAAGAGAATGAAATTCTCTATTCACTTTGATGTTGATTCGGGTGAATTTAATCAACTTGTGAAAAATAGTTATTTGAACCTTGGTGGGTAACCTACTTTAACTCAGCCCCCAACTCCTCCTAGTGCATCTTTTCAGCCACACCCCAGCATCATGGACTTTCCTGAGCCCCCTATCTGTCCAGCTAATGATGGATGCGATAATAATCTTGTAAACCCTCCTTTAGGTGTAGCTCAATGGCATGTTAATCCTCCTCCACCTACTCATACAACACCAATCATTGCATTAGTTGCTTCCATGGCTCGTTCTCCTCCTAAATATCATAGAGTTCCCCCTCATGAACTCCAAATGGATAAAGGAAATAAATGTGTTACCTATCCTAGCATCAAGGCATCCTAATCACCCTATGTACATTTGAAACAACAATCAACAAAAGAATAAAGTGGAAATGTAGAAGTTACCTTCAGTGACATGCACCCATAAATAGTTAATCTTGATGAGAAAAAGTATTATTATGAAGACTTTCTCAATCTTAGACCAAATGTTTCTGAAGGTAGAAAAGAAAAAGAAGAATTTTTCAAAAAGAAATACCCTTGTCTTTTTTAATTTGTATCATGACATTGTTATTTTATACATTTGATACTTATTTGGGATAGACAAGGGATGTGATATTTATTTTTGGAAACTTTAAATATCATATCATTTTGGTATTTTGGGAGATACAAGTGTTTGCAAATTTGGAATATTTTGGATGGATGTCTTTTATATATTTTGGTATTTTGGGAGATACAAGTGTTTGCAAATTTGGAATATTTTGGATGGATGTCTTATATATATATATATATATATATATATATATATATATATATATATATCATTTTGGGATTTACAAGGAAATTCTTGGAAAATGAGCAGAGACCTAGTGGAACACCACCTATTATTTAAATATATTTTACCCTTATAATAAATAAAATTGTCTTCTCTTAAATAAAAGTTAATAAGCTTTTTCAACAAAAGGTAGTTGTACTACCTAGCTACTTCATGAAGATATAAAAGAAGGAGAGTAAGACAAATACGGAGGAGAGAATAGAGAAGTAAAAACTTCTAATAAGGTATGCTTTAGACTCAAGTGAGATTATCATATGTTCATTCCATACAAAGTTCTCATTAGAGATGAATTATCTTGTTGACAACAGGGTTATTCTGAAGGTGGAAAAAAAAAGACTAGGAATCATTGATTGGTTATATACCCCAAGGTCATTTATTTTCTTGAATGTGTGCTTGGTTTTAGTTAGAAGTTTTGAAGTCATTTAGTGCTAATTAATCCTAGTTTTGTAGAATTAAAAACAATAATGTACATGTAACTTTGATTGATCCATCGCGGTCTTACTTTTTACATTAGATGTTCATGTATGAGTCAAATTACATCTTGGACTTCCAATAATTACACCGGTCCAAGTCCTCGTGGGGGCTTGAAGAGATATTCTCAGTTGTAACTCGAGATTGAAAATATTAAAAAGATTTGTTGATTTCTTCTCACTTTTGGGACTGCTTAAATATTGATTTTCATATTTTTTCTTTTTTTATCCACTTGTTTTATAATTCATTTACTTGGACACTTCATTCTTTTTTTTACTTCAAATTGTTTAATATTGAATAAAATACAAAAAATTACATATATATAAAAATGAACCAAATCCAAAAACCATATTTCTTGGGGTTTGATAGAGATTTTGACAAGCTATAAACCAGGGTTATAATCCCTCCTATCTCACCTAGCCTGAGGAGATCCAAAGATGTATGAGTAAGGATTTTCACGATTCCTTTCATCAACAGTGTGCATTTGAATTTATCAAATGGAAAATCAACCTTATTAGGAATTTTTATTACCTCTTATGGATTTCAAAGCTTATAAATATTCATTGTATGTAGAAAAGACAATTGTAACATCCACAAAGTTAGAATGCTTGTATTGAATATATTATACTACCACTAGATTGTGTAACTAGACTTCCACTAATAAACTTTTTATTTCCAAATTTGTGTGATGATATCATCATTGAATTAACTTAATCCAAGTTATGGATAAGCTTTACCATTTTGCATTGGTTGGACATTTCCTAGTTTAGTTCCAATTAGAGGAATTTGATTGTAGATAGATTACATATGTTTGTGAATCACATGGATAGCAAGTAATTTTATTTAAAACCTTCAAAATTGTTTTTTTATATTCCAAAGTATTGAGCATGCACATATTCAATGGAGGTCATCGAAAGAAGGCATCATATGTGTTATAGTAATTTGTTAATATTCATCTATTTGAATGGATAATTCTCAAGGAATTAAAACAATTTAGATGCACCAAGTAATGTAGAATTCTCTACCTCTTGTGCCTTTATGTTGATATTTGGACTAGATAATGGCAAAGTAATGTAGATTTCTCTACCTCTTGTGCCTTTATGTTGATACTCGGACTAGATAATGGCTCTTTGGGTTAATTTGTTTTACTTGGATTTATAGAATTTTTTCTCTCCAAAAAACAAAAAAAAAAAGGTTTGTGGATAAGTCAACCTTGTTCCAATGACCTAAAAGCATATATTGAATCCAATTTAGGAGTGTACATATATTCACTAAAAAATGTAGCCATATTATTCTAATAAATTTATTGCTTCAAATGTTAAGAATCTAGAGGTGAACATAATTAAATACTTTCCATGGGAAACTAACCAACAATGAACTGCAAGAATAAATCGTAAATGAAAAGGTTGGAGCAAGGTGGCCAATAAAAAATTAATGGTGTCATCATCCAAAATTTCTCTTACATCATAGAAGTGTGTCATAGAAATTATTGTGGCATAGTTAAGTTGTACCTAATAAAGCTTACATATAATGAAACAAGAGGCCAAATATGAAGCCAAAGAAGTAACTCAAAGAAGATATTATATATGTCCCCTTAAGGTATTGAAATAGAAATGCTTCCCATTTTGTGAGGGAAATATTGAAAGGTGTCGATCCACATTAGTGGGTTTTTACCAATAGGGTGGAATCCTCAAGCCCCTTAAAGGAAAAACAATTATTAGCATTAAATATCCTCTCAACATGACATGAATGATAAATGAACAATTCATTCTCCTTTAGGAGAATTCACTTCAAAAAAAAATTATTCTGTAGATAAAAATATCATCAAAAACTTTTTTTTTAAAGATGATTATCATTTTGCATTTGTAAATATGTCAACTTATGGCTTAATGGTTGAGACAAGGCATGGTTTTACTAACAACCCATTTTCAAACCCTGGTAGACATAGAACCCCTGAACAATGTTTGTTTGTTGATTTTGAAAACTAACTCTCCACATTTAATTGGGCATGTGACAATATAATGTTGGGGTTCATAGCTTGTCATGTATCAAAAAAGGTGTTTCTTTACCAAAAGAGAAACATTTTGTGCTTGTAAGTAGATAAACTTGAAGGGAACAAACTTCAAACTACACTACATGTCATATGTCTTGTAACTCATGATTTATACACCCAACATGATGAAGGTCGAGTTGTAACTTTGGTGACCCCTTCAAATTGCACTATAGGCTATATTCCTTGTAACTTATGATTCATACACCCAACATGAAGAAGGTTGGGTTGTAAATTTGGTGACTCCTTACCTTAAGGACTAAATAGTTGAAGCTACTAAGGACTATATTATGCCTGATGGAAAATTATTGGGAAATGAACCAATATGTTGCAGTGAAATGAATTTTTCATGGTATTGCATGATAAATGAGTTATCATATGTTCATTAGTTCATATAAATATTTTAACATAACTAAGAGCCCAGGGAAGGGATCCAAAAATTAAAGTATAAATTTTGTCATTACCTACATGACATTATAATTATATAATTTGAAACATGAAACAATAACTACTAATATAAACAATGACTCGCTTCATTCAATTTTAGACTTTTAGATAAAATGCATGTCATGTAATGCTCCTACTCCAAAGTAATTTGGAATTTTTACTACTTTAATTTTATGTTAGTAATTACTAGGAGAGGCCACTTTAATAATCTTATTTCATTTAATATTTGTTCGAGAGAAAAACTTCTCATACCACATAAATCACTCTACAAAGAAAATGTCTTGTGTGTAAAGAACCAAACCTATCTAAATAATATAAAATGAATATCGAATCTTATCGCTAGATAGTAAGAATAGAGATACGTTTGATTAAACGGTGTAACAAGGTTGTTGCTCAATGAAGTAATTTTTAATAGGTTGTGGTAAAAAGTCATGGAAATAATAAAAAAAAACTTGGTTTGGAATGGCATCATTAGAGGAGATCAAAATCATTAAATGACAATTGGAATAAATGTCTTTTGAGAAATATCTTTTTGAAATAACAATGAAATTTAGAAATTTTGCTAGAATCAACTAAGAGAAATGATTTGTATTGGATAATTATATTGTTTTACATCTACTTCAATCCAATCATAGTGGAAAAATTGGAGGAATAAGCTTATAGCGTCATTTTAGTGGCAGGTCTCAATTTGAAAAATTGGGGTTTGGAACCTTCCAGGGCCATTTTGAGGCATCAAGCGACATTTTGGGGGGCTAACATTTATCTAGCATGTTGAGGAAAAGATACGAATTGATCATACTCAAGCATTTTCAGACTTCAGTTGGTTAAAGAAAAGTAGACGGGAATATCACCCTATGTTTATAGCCAACAAAAATAACATCCTAACTCACAAGTATTAATTATGAGTGCTTAGGCTAGTCTTTTATCAACAAAAATCTTGTTGGAAATTCACTTTTTATGTAATTTTCTTAATATAACAATTGCTGAAATAAATGTAAGAACGGAAGTAAAGACACCAGATGACAATCAAGATAGATGAGACATAAAGCAATCATTTATTTCATTCCAATTCACCAAATAGTCATTCTCTTTACAAAATCTCATACAGAAATCTTGGACCAAAGTCAAACTTAGACATCCCCGATGGAACATACAAAAGGACTTCTGGAAGAAAACCAAAACTGAACTCTAAAAGATGGATCAGCTTGCCACAGATTGCTTCCCACTCGACTCTGCACAATAGACTTTGTCAGTCATGAAAATTAATTCACAAACAAACAAGTCTACACAAACTATCAAAGATAGATCAACACCTCTGAAGAACAAGTGTCTGAATGATTTGATTTAGCCCTGAATATTGTTGTCTACAGTAAGACCTTGTTATCATAAAAGAAAATTAGGTTGTGATGGATATATGAATGAATGAAAACTGAACTATCGCAACAAAAAATCAAAGAGCAAACCTTAGCATGCTTCTGCTTCTATCATCCTCTTGTTCCTCCCTTTCCTTTTTCTTTTAACAAATTAGAAGTGGTTGAAGTAGTTGAACCAACTCATTAGTTAAGTTGATTAAAGACTCAACTAACTTTAGCTAGGGGGACAAGTAATAATCATAATAAGGGTCATAAATAAATAATAACTAGTAGGTGGGACCCCTTGTGACTCCCTTTAGTTCACAACAATCACAACATAATAACATAACCATTAGTTAAGCAAACACACCTCCTTGTGTTTCCCATCAACATAGTTACTTTTGGCAATTTTAATTCATGAAATTTGAAATTATTTCAAACATAATACTTATATATACAAAATAAAACATGTTGTCCAAAGATCCATGAAGTCGACTGTCATAAAACAAAAGATAACATAAAACTCAAAAACCATATTTTCTAGTCTGCGATGCAACATTTCCTTGGTTACTGTTGTCACCTCTTGATTTTCCTGAATTTTCCTTAGGTTGTGCAGAGCCTTTAGGCTTAATCTCATTGATCATGTGGGAACAATCGCCCCTCAAATGCATCTGGGAAAACACGGATTTGTCAGATTCATTGGAGGGTGAGGAAGGGGCAGCAGTTGATTTTCCTTTATCAAGTGCATGGTGGGCTTCAGTCTTCAATCTCTTGCTAGCATGGGAGGATTGCACTGTCGAGTGGTTAGGGGCAGCTTGAACAATGGGGTTCAAAGGCGGAGGAGCAGGAAAAGACAAGTTGGGCCAGCCACGGTGATGGGAGATTGTTGGGTGAACAATCTCTTGCCACCCATCATTTTCAGGGACCTCAGGTTGTAGGGAGACATGAGGAGGTACATGGCTTCTGTTGATACTGAAAGGGGGGTGAATCAGTATCAAGTACAATTTAAAAACATTTTTAAATTATACTTAAACCATTCAATTATATCCAATGAGCAGTGAACAATAGTATAAGAGTTACACCAATACACCACAATACACCATGCACAATATATGAGAAATAATCAATAGTTTTTGTTCAAGGGAAGTAATGACTTCCAAAG
>ML791507.1:70846-88036 GCA_009831015.1 Picea engelmannii | reverse complement strand
AGGTACCTTGATATGTCTTCTCAATACCATAGCGATTTCACCATCTGAATCGTTCTAGAAAAAAAGTTATAGAAAAAATGGTAAGATGGCCTGAAAATAACATACCTTAGAACACATCACCAAAAGACTTCATCCTCCCTTGAAATCCAGCCTTCTTTTACTTATTCTTCCCTCTAAAATTCGACTTTTATCAAATGAATGTATAATGATATTTATTTATACCATTTATGTCACTTCCTTTTAACATTAGGGCTGACCTGACACTTTCTTATTTTGTAATTATTTTTAGGGCCTACATGTACTTCCTTTTTCAATTCACTTTGTCATCTTCAAAAATTCATTTCTCTTCAACCATGAGGATCCATGTGATGTGCCACATACCACCGGAAACAGCATGATGTATACTATCCATTCATGGGTGTTGTATATGCATGTGCATTTTCCTTCATGTCCATATACCTTTATCAATCTTGCGGTCCAAAACCCATGACTAAGGTTGACATCAATGACAACAATCAATCTTCCAATAGCTTCCTCAGCCATGGCTTCCTTGAATAAAAAAATCATCCTACATGTGTGGTCAATTAGAAAATAGTCTTTTAAATAACCATACATGACAACTCTTAAAAATATGAAATATATTTGACTTAGAATGTATCAGAATCATGCAATCAAATCCAAACAAATTGTTTTATTGTTAATCAACGAGTAGGGGGGTGAAACAGGGTCCTGGGAGATGTGAGGGATTTGTGTTGGGAGAAAAAATAATATAATGAAAGGGAGAAGAAATGGTCACTACTCATTGACAACAACAATCAACTGTAAAGCAAATCAATAAAACTCCACTGCAATCCACTCAAGACACTGGCACTTGCACCCACTTTAACACAGAAATTCTCTTGGCTATAATCAATACCAGAACAGGGGGTGAAGAAATGAATATAGGATATGTGAAGGGTTTTTAATTAGTGGAAAGTGAGATAATGGGAGGGGAGGATAACGATTATTGTTCATGAAATTAATCAAGCGATCCATAAAACGTTTTGCAGTAAGAATAGATGCACCAACGAATAATCATCATGACTGGATAACAATTACTATGTTCTTTCATTGTTCATGAACTGAAAATTCAACACAGTGCCATCACAAACAGTAAGTATTTCACATAATTGTAAGAGGTTTTATTCCCCCCATTCACACACTCTGCATTTATAACAATTAACAAACAGTACCCATTTCCAATCTATAACCATCAACATCCACCACTGCCATGCATTTCTCCAATCCACAACCATACTCAAAAGTCATGTTTTCAAAATAATAACGAAGTCAGTATTACTGCAATAGAGCCCATCAAAAAAATGCAATGATATCATTCACACACACACACACACACACATATATATATATAGTAGAAAAAATAATCAAGACCATAATTGTCATGCCTAAAATGACAATTAATTATACAACCAATAGTCACCATTTAGACACAAGCTATGCAGGATTAAATTGCCCATGCAATGTAGTTCTGCCACTGTAAAAAGAAACCAAACAATTCAATGTGACTTAAAAGTTGGGCCACCTAACCAACACGACTGTCATAAACAACACACCTTCTTTAACCAATGGTCAATTGCAATAAACAACATGCTTAAAAAATTGTGGATATTCCTGAGTATATAAAAAAAACAAGCTATCCCTACTGCACACAGCGCGCAGCTGACAAAACTCCACAGTGCAACATTTCCACTTATCACAACAAACACATAGTCACGACATAACTCATTATATCGTGTTGAGATATCGATTAATATGAGGTTGGTTCATTTAGTCACACCGTGATTGACCAAGTTGTGCACACTCTGTCTTATTCAACCAACACAAGGATGTCATGGATATGCTTTCTATAGTTATCCAGTTCAATCGTCATTCAGCCCCAAGAAAACCATAGTTATTATGCCCCATGTTTCATTTGCAAAACACCATACACAGAATGTGACCTGTGTGAACAACCCCAAGCATTCATAACCAATGCCAACCACCATCCAAATCATCATAAGTGTAAATATTAGTGATTGTATATCAACCAACAATTCACAACTGTGGTAGAGAAACAATCAACCGAACAAGTTGTGGTAGCTATGCATACCCACGCATCCAATTGACACAGGGAAAAGGCTCTTCCATAAAAATTACTGAGTTACTTGACATAAGGCGGGTGACTGTGAACTTAGAAACACAATTGGCAATGTAAGGTTTACGCTATTATCACAGAGGTAGTGACTAAAGGCCATACCAACACGACTTCCATACGATCAAAGGGCGAGACTGTATTCAAAGTAATAGACCACAATAACCGGAAACAACTTGACAGGCTCGACAGTCTCCCTATGCAACTCCAGTCTAGAGGATTAAGTGTTTGCTCAGTAGCCATCATAGGAGGAACAGAGCCAACTTCTTGAAAAGTGAAACTTCGATGCCAAAGGCGTACACACCAAGAGGACTATGATTCGGTTGTGAATAGGAAATAGTTCCATGAAAGGGGACAAAATAGGAAGGCAGGGCTCTAGTTAAACCCAAGAAACCAGAGACTGGATTTAGTGACAGTGCGTGAACACAACTATCCAGCCAAGATTTATAAAAACCCTTCAACCAAACAACAATGATAACAAAGAATCATCACCTAGGAAGACCAACAACTTCGATGAACTCAACATCATTACAGACAGAACCGTCCACTCTTCATTAAGCACTAAAATTTCACATAGTTGCAATGCTTAGGAAAAACACAAACCCATACAACTAAGCCAATAATCATTTCATAACCAGAGTGAAGCCAAGAATGGCCAAAAAAAAAGGACATACATGTTAATCCAATTCCTTAAAATGGGAGTTGGTCGAGCGATTCCACCCTGCTAGAATTTTAGAGCACATACATAGCAGCAAGATCGAACAATAACCCGACTAGGGTGGAGGCCAACAGGAACAATAAAGGTGAC
Organism: Picea engelmannii; assembly: GCA_009831015.1. NCBI lineage: Eukaryota > Viridiplantae > Streptophyta > Pinopsida > Pinales > Pinaceae > Picea > Picea engelmannii. Next base: position 85,037 of record ML791507.1, on the reverse strand, counting down.
GTGCAGTAAATGCATGTTGCCTCCACCCACAACTCATTAACTCAACAGTATGTGCCAACAAATTCTCCATTAACCATTAATCAACCATGTATCGAAAACATCACCATATTAAAATCCCATAGCATGACTTATGCCATAACATAATTTGAATCCCATATAATTCAACCATTGCATAACCATTTACAATACCACTTGCCAAATGTGCCACCAATGTTTCAACCATATGCATATAAATCATGTGATTCAACACAATTTCATAGCCATTCCTTGTTAGCTAGGGCTTAAAAGAAACCAACAAGTATTTTCATGCATGTAGTATAGTTATGCTAGTTTTAAAATCTTCCTTTGCAATTGTTTTTCATTTCTTTTAAGTCATCCACATGTGATATTGCAGAACTAAGTCTACTTCCCTTGCATTTGTTCTAGCATTTGCCTCTCTCAAAACTGCCCTTCATGTAACTTTACTAACATGTTTGTTATGCAGGTGCAATAAGAACAAACAACAATGACATTAATGAATAGCATAAGTTGTAGTAACATAAGGAATCAACTCTTCATAAGCTCAATTTATAACCAGTAATAACCAGATCTCCATCAACCATGCGTCACACATCATATTAACATCAAAAAATGAACAGGTCTGCCCTCCAATAGTTCAAGGGGGTCCCGCCTACTAGTATTACTTACTTTTATAAATAATAGGCTTTAGCAATACTTTGCGGGTGAACTTCGTTGACGTTTTCAATCGTCAACAACTGGCGACTCCACTGGAAAAAAAAAATTTAACAGATTTAGAACTTAGACCTCACGGTTTCATAGACCAAAACAACAGGTCAAGAAGACATGACTCGGATGATGATGCAACATGGGGAAGTGAGTGGACTTAATGGAAAGATGACCGGGAATTTGGGAATAACTCATGAAAAGTTTCAAGTATGAGGGGTTTTACCACTATATGCATAATAATTTGACTGGAATACGCTCTTAACATTCAAGGAGGAAAACCTATAGACTTTCTCTTAAGATCTCAATGGATGAATAAATGTCAAGAAGAAGAGGGAAATAACCAATTTCTTGTAAGACAGCAATGGAATTATGTAACAATTTAAAAGGCCCTTCAAGGGAGACATCATAACAGTTGTGTAAGCTTGTTTGTTATTGACTAACAATGCTTTGTAGGACTGTCACTGTGGCAAACTCGACCCAACATTTTACCTTAACCAAACGCTAAAAGATGATAAAGACAAAAATAGCAACAGAAGTAATAATGCAGAAATTAAAATAGCAACAATAAAAGACAGAAACAAAACGCAGCAAGAAAATAAAACTCAACTTAGAAAGAAGAAATCAAAGTACTATAAAGCAAAAAACAGAAGCACAAAAATGAAAGCAGAGCTAAGCTACTAGTATACAGAAAATCCAATCGGTATAAAAACCTTTCATGCTAGTCCCTCACAATAATTCAATCAAGGACTGTTAGTGATCTAGGAAAACCATTGCCTCTTTGATTCCCTTACAATTTCTGAGTTAGTGTCCAAGACAACAATAATCTGGAAATGACCCAACACTTTAAATTCTGGTCTAATCATCAGCCCTTTGACGCATACAATAAAATCATCAAGATAAGCATGGAGACTGACCAATTCATTGAAATTTGTGTGCATAGGCCTTTTAAAGGCAGTACTTGTATCAAATAAGCCAAAAGGCAGGCAGTCATAAGACATAGTATCGCCATTAGTAATAAAAGTGATTTTGTGAATATTTTCCCCTTCTACTTTGATTTTACTGTAACCAAACAAAATGTCAAGTAAGGGCTCTAACTGTGACTCTGCAGCCTGTTGCGGAAATATTTCTATACTGAGAGGAAGGAAAGGTTTCTCATAATTTCTTGTTTGAAATTTCGAAGACTAATGCAGGTTCTAGAATTTTCATAGGTGTTCGAAGCAGGTTCCCAATTGGAAACCCATTCAGGGTGGACAAAGAAAAACATTTCAGTCCTTAAGAAATCTCTCGACTCCCTTTGAAAGGTTGCCTTCAGCACAAAGTTAACAAGCTTTTGTTTTTGCCTAGTTGATTTCATAGTACGTTGAACATGACCTAAACCAAAACCACGAAAATCCACATTAATCCAAGCAAAAACATTTTGAAATCCACCAAGTAACTCGAAATACCTCATCTCTTCTTTATCAGAACCCTGGACCTTTATTTTAACGTTTGTTGAAGATTCAGGTGTCCTAATGTTCATGGGGGTGGTTTTAAACACCTTCTATTGTAACTCCTCTTCCCTATGTTTTTCTTCATTGTCTCCAACACTCAATGAACATGAACTCTCAAGAGGAGTCAAGCCCTCAGGGATCCTATTATTTTCCATGGATACAATTTCCTCGGGCTTAAGAGGTTCATATTGGATGATAGCACGAATGCTCTCATCATCAAGGAGGGCCTTCCAAGATCCTAGATGGTTAGGAATATATGGATGGTATAGAGATTGAAAAGCACAATTAGGCCTATGAGGTAAAAGTTTATGATTAGGAGAAGTTGCAACGACAGCTAATTGATTAGCCATTGAATTCAACTCCTTCACATGAGTGATATTGAAAGATAGAAGGTTCAAGACAAGTGCCCAAACAGTTTGGGAGTTTCGTTCCATCAGCTCGTTGCTAGGAGAGCATATCTTATGTATTACGTTCACAACAAGCTCAGAGTCTCTGAAAACTGAAAGGTGACCACAACCAAGATTAAGGGAATTCTCAATGCCTAATAATAAAGATTTGAATTCAGTGACATTGTTCGAACAAGCAAACTCTAACCTGTAAGACAGATTATGATTTTTTCCTGTAGGAGAAATCAAGGTAATGCCAGCCCCATTTCCTTCACTAAAGCATGAACCATCAAAGTGCATATGCCATAAATCATCATCTAAATCAACTCTTTCCAAAGGAATATTATCCTCTTCAGCGAAGATCGAATACACTCCTAGGTCTTCTTCGATATAGTTTACACTGGATTGTGGAACATTCTCTATGTAGGGTGAAATTCTTCTCTCTCTAAGGACTATAATATTCTTACCATTCCGAGGAATGGATAAATGTGTACCGTCGAGTGAAAGGTATCCACCTGTTAGGGATTGCCATTCTCTTCATATCAATCACCTAAATGTTGAGGGTTGTCCTTATCTCAGGATGAGCACATAAAACCAAGGTTACATCTTTAATCTCACCTATGGTTGGTTGTTGTAGACTATTATAGGAGAGCATGCTTTGGGCGTTTTCATTTGTACAAGACAAGCCTAGCTCTTCCATAATAATATTCAACATCACATTGGAGCCCAAACCACCATCAATGAGGAAAAAATGGGCAATTTTATCAATGATCTTTACAGAAATATAAAAAGGAGGATTTTTTATAGGGTATCTAAAGTTATGTACACCTACTTTATTTACAGACGAATCCTCTTCATCCACCTCTTTGGAAATATTGGCTACAACGGAAGCTTTTCCTTCCATGAATTGTTTCATATGCATATGTTGTTCAGGGACGACAACCATGTCTAAAAGGGTTACATCTGCTTTTATGTTGGCTAACTGATTCAGGAAATTGTATTTGGAAGAGGGGGGAGAGGGAATGATTCTTTGATTCTCGGGAGCCTTAGGAACCTGGAGCGCAGTAGTGGTTGAGGATGAACTCGAGATAGAAGAACTGTGAGGAGGTTCAAATTTGCCTTTCAGGGCATATACTTTGTTCCTAGTATTGATGACCATGACATCTTCTGGCTCGGAAAATTCTAGGATAGTTGTTATCACTTAAATTTCATCCGCAAAAGGTTACAAGAATCCAACATCTTCAAATAGCTATGAGTCCACCCATGGACCAAAATTACCAAAAAATAATTTCCAAAAGGTCCAAAACTATACAACTAGTTATAAAATCAAGATGTGCTATGACTACACAGGGTGTGCGCGCACATGTGCCATCCAGAAACGTAGACAAAGCACACATGTGCACGATGCGCGACTGTGGTCGCTAAAAGCCATGCACACCTGAGAACGACACATTTATGAGATTGGTCAGCCTCCCACCCACTTCTGGTTCAACTTCCAAGTTGAATTGACATCCAAATCTTGGCTGGATCCGACTGATGGCTGGTCAAAGACCTAAAGGTGCCCTAAACAACCCCTTTTTCACACTAAAAGTTGGTTTCACAATACCTCAAAGTGGTTCTATAAAACAAGGCCATGGGTGCACTACATTTTCAAGGAATTCATTTGAAAGGTTATGTTTTTGCTATTCTCTTGGGGAATCCTCTTTTCTCATTAAAATCATACTAGCACCATTCAATTTGGGCAATCCACGTCACCTTTTGAGTGGGTTAGCTTGGGATTCTTTCACCATTTCTTTCAAGTTTCAAAGTTGTAAGAAGAGCTCAATTGTGGGGGTCCAAGAGCCCTCCCTTGGAGGAAGAAGGGACCCAAAGTCCTCTTTATTCTCGGTGTTTTCTTTTCACTAATACAATCATTTCCATTAATGACATGAGTCTTGTTTGTTTCTTGTTCTTATGTCCTTATGCTCAATAGTTTAGTTGTTCTTTCCTTTCTTAGTTTAATTCTTAGTTTATTCTTTTATGTTTATTTTTATAACCCTTTCCTTCACTGTAGTCTTGCTTAGCTAACCCAACTAAGCTTGTAAGCACCTCTATTTTTCTCATTCAGGTGACAAAAGAGGCGCAATAGATTGGAGACTCCACTGGGGAAAGGTATCAATTTCCTACCCCATTTGGATTATTCTAGCTCTTCTTTCAGTTTTTTTAATCTACAGGTACCATAATCGGCCCAAGCTAACCTGCAAAACATCCAATTCAAAGCTGAATTGAGAGAATTCCATTCGAAATTTTCTTCACAGCCGTGTGACAAGTGTGTGTGGGTTTATTGGCCCACAGTCGTGCATCCTGTGCACATGCACCAAAATTATTGTGTTATTTAGCGCCCTTCATGCACCTACGCCCAAAAGTCTTTTTCGGTTCGCGCATTGGCGCTCAATCCGCCTCTGTCTACTTTGAGACCCGCGCACCTGTGCAAAAAAATACACATTGTAAGCCTTTTTGTGATTTGTGGAAGGCCCCTAGCCTTCTTAAAAATGATTCCATGCATGTTGTAATTTGCACCACACTTAGTTCCCTCTCCATATAAAGGGATTAGTCAAAAACACAGGCACTTAGAGAGTTTAAAATCATTATTTCCTCTTTTGTTTTCATTTTTCCACATGGATGACTTGCTTTGACTAAGAGTATAAGTTGGAATCATTTGTAATCACATAAAACTTACATTGGGACCAGAAATTGGATATCAATCGTTGAGTATGCTCTTCTCTTGCGCTTCAAAGTGATCTTGAGAATCAGAAAAAGGTTGTAGGACAATTTCATCTCCCTTAAAAAGACTAAAACCTTTAGGAGAGGACAACAGCCCCCTCGAGACTCCTCTTAGTTTATTTTTTCAAACACATCTCAAGATTGTAATGGGCCCATACATGCCCACATGCTACAAAGATAGGATAGTGTTGAAATTTACTTTCTTAGATTAAATCACTAGGGAAGTTTAAAGGTTTTGTAATGGGCCCATACATGCCCACATGATCACAATCTAGGATAGTTTCAAAGTTTTCTTAAATTAAATCACAATAGGGAGTTAAAGGAATAGTAATGGACCCACATGTCCACATGCTAGCTTCCTAGGGACTTTTGAATTCCGCAAGGTTGTACCAAATAAATTTAGTTAATTAGGTAATCAAAGACTTGTAAGGACCAAGCGAAGTCCACATGCAACAAGGCGACACCTAATTTATTAAAGATTGGCACACTTTCACTCATTCACACACAAAAGTAACTCCTCACTCACATAGTTTTCATCTCGAAACGTGGAGGTTGAAGTAAGTTTTCTCCAAATGGATTTCGAAACACCCCACCCTTTTCTTGATGAAACTATCCACTCCCACTTTATTTCAACGAGATTGGCACACACCCCCAATCTCTCAAACAACCACATCTAAATTTTTTCTAAAAACTCACTAAGTTTTCCTCCACAGGAGGTGCCAAAAGAAATCTTTTAGTCTAGGTAGGATTTCGGGGATAGGCATCCAAATAACTCCCCATTATCTGGTTCTCACATTTTCAAAATAATAGAAGTTGTCAAATAGGGAACTTTAAATCCTCCAAGTCAAGTATTCTTAACACCATAAGGCAAGGAGATACCCGTGAAGGGTTGAAAGCTAAGGTCTGATTATTCTGTGCGTCCCCCCTTGAGGCACCCACCCCTTGGATGGGATCCAGCCCATGACCCATTTCTTAAGCCGAAAATCTAAATGTCGCACTTTGACCGAGGTACCTAGTAACCAAATTTTAGGACATCTACCCAAGTGGCAATTGTGGGTTGCAATTGCACCTTGATCATATTTTGTGTGGCTATTGGGAAATATCGCCAGTTCTTTCAGGATATTCCCCCTCTACCCCTCATTATAACTAATTGCTTCATCCTTCACTAGTTCCTCTTCTAGTGGCTTCAGACCCCACTGTCAAGTACTATTGGAAGGTCCAATGTTATTTTGAGAGGAAGGATGTTACGTCTTTAGGACACAAGCATTTGTTTTCTTTTTTCCCCCACGCGGAAAAAATCCACTTATCCACATATATTCTTCTTTATAAAAACACTTTATGTATGATGTACTTCTGATTATATTTTATTTATATATATATCGTGTAAAGTTCAAGAATTGTAACAAAGGCTCTTGTTTATTTATTACTCTCACTACCATTCGCACACATCCACTTAGCTAGTCGGACATCATAGGGGACCCACAGAACCCTCGTCATTCCAGAAGCTTGCTAAACCTCCCTCCTATTCTAGTGGGAGTTCCTAGTCTTGCCAACTCATCAGCTCCACCTTCTCACACTCTGGTGAGTGCCACTATTTTAGGATCATCTTTTCTTGGTTCCACCTTACTTCGTTCCAATTCCCAAGGTCCACCGTCCACTCACTCTCGTTTACACAGAAGCGGGGGGGCAACTTCCTCTCAAGGGGGAAGTACAAACCCACCTAGTCCCCCCAAGGGTCAGGTTCACAAACCACTCACACCATGGCTGGAATTAATCCTCCACCACCACTCCAGATGTGATACTTGGCCTCTCTCAACATACTAGATCTAAGCAAACTCATAAATGATCCTATATTACATGACCCCACATGGCCTGCAATGCCTACCAAACTACCTTCAAATATCCCCAAGTTTGAAGGAAAGATAGGAGATGACCCTACCAACCATGTCATGACTTTCCACTTATGGTGCTCTTCCAACAACATTATGGATGATTCCATTCGACTACAATTATTCCAATGCACACTCACTGGCCCATCAACCAAATGATACGTAGATGAAAAATCAGGGTCCCATGCGACTTTCGAGTCCTTGGCTAAAGCATTTTTTACCTTCTTCCAATTACCAATTTGCCATGACAATGGTCTTGAACTACTCTCCAATTTTAAACAAACCTCAGCCACACATATCATTGATCACATTCACGAGTGGCATCGACGACGTAGTTTATGCAAAGCAAAAACCACCAAATAACAATGTCTTGATTGGTTTCTCAGATCACTTGTCTCTCTCCTCGGTAAAGATGTAGCTTCCACCTTTCCTCAATCAGAAGAAGAAGCCATTAGTAAGGGTCAACAATATGACCTCATCTATTCACAATCAGGTTACTTGTACACAGTACTTCCTAATCTCCCAAAACTCGTGCCATTTGGCCAAGATAAACCCAGGATGTCTCACTCAGCAGACAGATTCATTGGTAACACCATGCACCATGCACCACAACCCCAACAACCACCAATCTATGGCACACCTCAATATCCGCCAGCATATGGGGGAACCCCTTATTATCCCCCACCCCCTTATCAACAACCATACCATGTTTCCCTTCCTCCACCCATCAGCGGGCCACTGCTGACACCCACAATACGCCCACCTATCCAAACAAGTTATGGCACTACCTCTACCTCATCTTATACTCTAAGTACTAGCGAAAGAACCACGCCTTCCTATGTACCTTACGGATCATTACCACAAAATAATCCATACTTTCCATTTCCTAGCCTTCCACAACCCATAGCTCCACCACAAGGACACCTTCATGCTGGGGTTAATTTTTTTCAACCCTCTCCCATTCAGCAATATCAAAATTTTGAACAGCTAAATACAGAAAATCCAACCCATCAGTCAAATAATGCCAAAAAGAAAGGAAAAAAACAGAACAATAACAACCCAAGCCAAGGCGGAAATCACCCCCAACAGAACCAGCCTATTGGGGCAACCAGAACCAAGGGACGCAGAACCACTAAGGGGGCAACAACAATAGGCATCAAGGAAAAAATAACAATAACCTTCGAACCAACTTCCCCTGTGCCCTTTGCGGTGAGTTCGGTCATTATACTCATCATTGCCCCCAAATCACTGACTTTAAACGGATGAAAGACTTAGTAAATGGACCACATCCTCCAGCACCACCTACCTCTCAGCAGGCCCCACAATAATACATACAACAACTGCCCCTAGCCATGTTGCAGAACCCCATTCCACACTAAGGAGTGATGAACACCCAATAGGACATGCAACCTACCCCACTACAATTGGGACAATATCTCAACCTGAACAATCCTATAGATCGTACTATCCTCCTCACTAGTGAGGAAGAAGTCCTTCTATAGACACGTAGTCATCAATATCGTGAACCCGCTAAATCTCCTCCCACTCCCCCAGAAACAATCCCAACACCAATGGGACCCTCATTGATGATTCCTCACCCTAACACAGAAACACCTCTTCACATCCCTCGCATCCCATTGCGCAGGAATGTCCACAACCCACAGGCTAGGGTGGCTCATAATTACAGTTTGGTCGATGACTTAGCACAGTCCCCAGCTGCAATGTCGGTCTTAGAAGTACTTCAAACTTGTCCCACTCAGCGGAAATCACTACTTTTCGCCTTGGGGGAAGTTGACCCTGCGGATAATCAACTCATCACATTTGATATCGACAACAGAGAACCTCATCTCCCCGCTCTCATCGTTTTTCAAATCCCAGTGAAAATTTGGAACATTATAGTTCATCAGTGCATCATCGATGAAGGCACATCCACATGCATCATGTCCAAGTCTGTATGGAAGAAACTTGGTTCCCCCGAACTCATATTATCTACCATTATCTTAAGAGCTTATGACGAATGACCGTCTTCTCCTAAAGGGATCTTCCAAAATGTCCCTGTAGAACTTGGGGGAAAGACCATTCTCATTGACATTGAAGTTATCGATGCCCCACTCGATTATAATATCTTGTTCGGTCATAGCTACATGTACGCTATGAAGGAAGTTGCATCTTTCGTCTTTCGAACCATGATGTTCCCCCATAATGGGAATATCATTACCATTGACCAAGTTTCACATTACGAGCCTAACCCTTATGCCAACATCGATAACATTCTCCCTTTTATCCATACTAATCCTGAGGCATACCCACTCATTGAAATGGGGCCCGGAATTTTCAAAGACACATCCTTATTAGGAACTTACCATGGTGCACCACCACTCCTTCATCCTTCCAATCAGGTATGTGTCGTATCGTCCAAAGGAACTGACATTGAGGATACCCTTCCTCCCAGGGAGGCTTCTCTCATATCTGGCATCCCACTAGTCGCAGAGCCCCTCCCTCACGAGCCTCCTGCGAACTCCTCGACTCCACTAGTTCATGATTTCACCTCACCCCAAGACCATATCCCAGTTTGGGAGACTGTTCCCCAAGCCATTACTCAAATCCCCTTCTTCTACCCTCCACCAGGTGTACAAGCTTTCCAAGTAGCCGCAACGCTTACCCTCCCTAATATGGTGCTGGCAATCCCAGTTTGGTATTTACATCCACCAGAGATGGTTCCTCAACCATCCCTCCCTCCCCAAAACGAACGAATCCCAATGCAGATTCCCATACTCACTTCCACCATACCCCCTACACCCCCACTCACTAACCTCCCTGCCATAGCTGGGGGCAAGCGAAAGAAGAAGGAGCCCACCTCTCCACTTCCCCCATGCATCCAACCTCCCTGCGCGCTATGTGATAAAGATGGACACCCAACCAACAAATTCCCATCTCTACCCAACTTACGTAACTTAATTCAACTCAATCAAATACCATCATCATTCATCACTTTATCAAGTACTGTCACTACCTCCCTTAACATAAGTAGCAAAGGACTGCGAACCAAATTTGCTTGCGCCATATGTTCAGAATATGGCCATTATACACACGATTTCCCAGCGCTACCTCAATTCTGACAGACATTAGTAGTAGTATGCCAAAGCTTCCAGCACGAACCTAGTCCAGCTACATCATCCCCACCAAACATCACTGACATCCATTATGTCACAACTTCAGTCAACGAACATATGAGATGCCCTTGCTCTCTATGCAAATACTTAGATCATTTCACATATCAATGTCCTATGATCATTGAATATAGGCAATGCCAAGTAACCCTGATTCAAACTCCTGCACCCCCTATAGAATCGATGATTAACCTTACCCCATCACTAAAGATTCTTCATATTATTTCTCCTGAACCAGAAGCACTCTCTATTCCTCTATGGTTCTTGGATGACTTATACAAGGATTTACCCCCAAATCCCCCCAATTCTCCCATTCATTTCCCCACAGAAATTTTACGCCCAACTACCACTAATAATCCTCAGTATCTCGATATTTGGTTTATGTCGAGCGAGCCATCGCAATCTCATTGTGTCATTCCCCCTGCTTCTTCATCACCAGAGGACAACCACATGGTGACAGTCACCGATATCACTCTTTTCGATCCCTTGTATTCCCGACAATTCTACTATGACGAGGACATACTCGAGGAATTAACCACCCTCGACTACCCATGGGATGCGCTACACCACAAAGCGCTCTTCCTTTCACAGGAAGCCTTCACGCCTCCTAACCAACACCCCATATACGCAGTCAAAACCAAGGATTTTATCCCATCAGGGCATATCGACTGGTTCAACAACCCCATCCCTACCCTTGATGCTTTTGAAGAAGGCAATATGGCCAACATTTCCCCCACCATCAAAATCTATATTTCCATCAAAAATGGAGTAAATCATCGCCTACAAATCCCTCTTCCAAAAATAACGGGATATTTTTGCCTGGTCATACACCGAGATGCCTGGCCTTGATCCCTCTATTGTTGAACATCACATAGACACCTGGCCTGATATCACACCAGTTCTCCAAAAACAACAACTGCTACAAACATCCAAAGCAGCGGCTATCAAATCCGAGATTGACAAATGACGTGTTGTTGGGTTCATCTACCCCATTTCCTATACCTCATGGGTTTCCAACCCTGTACCCATTAACAAAAAATAGGGCACTATCTGTGTATGCACGGACTTTCGTGATCTCAATCACTCTTGTCCCAAAGACAACTTTCCAATGCCTTTCATCGATCAAATTATCGACAACTACACAAGCCACGAGGCTTTATCATTCATGGATAGTTTCTCTGGCTATAACCAAATCCAAATCCACCCAACCAATCAATACAAAACCACATTCACCAACCCTTGGGGTACTTTTTCATATCGTGTCATGCCTTTTGGCCTAAAAAACACCGGTGCAACTTTCCAACGGGCTATGACATACATTTTTCACGATCTGGCTCATATCATCCTCACATACTTGGACAACCTCACAGCTCGATCCCAAAAACGCACTCAACATCTTGATGATTTACGAATCATCTCTCACAGGTGTCGTCAGTACAACATCCACTTGAACCCCTTCAAGTGTGTATTTTGCGTCACTGTCAGGCGCCTCCTAGGTTTCATCGTTTCCCAAAGCGGTATTACCATGGATCCCCTCAAAGTCCAGGCCATCACAAAAATTCCACCCCCACAGAATTTACACCAACTCCAGAGCCTACAAGGAAAAGCTAACATTTTAAGGTGATTTGTCCCAGACTATGCTACTCGTGCACACGGTTTCCTTCGCTTACTACACCATGACATCCCATTCCACTGGGATAAACATGCCCAAAAAGTGTTCGACAATCTTAAAATGGCACTCTCCAATGCCCCTTTAATTAGTTCACCTGACTATAATCGCGACTATATCCTCTACATATCAGCGTCAGTCATCTCAGTAGCAGGAGTTCTCATTCAAATAGGAGATGATGATCGTGAGAATGTCATTTACTACATTAGTAAAACCCTCTCAGGGCCACCTTTGAAGTATAATCACGAAGAGAAACTATCCCTTGTCGTCGTTCTCACAGTCCAGAAACTGCACCATTACATTCTGCTTCACATGACCAAAGTCATAGCAAATTCCAACCCATGCAATACTTTCTCAGTTGTCAGAAAATTAATGGCAAATTTGTCCGATGGATCGCTATCCTTTAAGAGTGTGATCTCAAATTTTCAAAACCCAAGAGCAAGAAAGATCTCGTCCTCACCAAACTTGTCACAGAATTCCCCTCTGATACTACTAGTTCCTCTGTCAATACTGACTTCCCCGATGAACATCTCTTTTACATCACTTCGGATGATCCTTGGTACGGCGACCTCCTCGTCTACCTTTGAACCCAAAAGTTTGATAACCACCTCTCATGGGATGATTTTCGTCGTATTCGCCATCAGGCTCCCCGCTATCTCCTCATCAAAGATATCTTATATCGGCGAGGGGTCGACACCATACTCCGCGATGCTTGACTATTGACAAGGTCGATAGAGTCTTGAATGACTGCCATAGCGGTGCATGCGGGGGCCATCTCTCGGGGATGTGCACCACTCAAAAAATCATCCACGTAGGTTAATTTTGGCCTACATTGTTTCACGATTGCATTCATGTCGTGAAACAATGCAATAAATGTCATCTTTATGCCAACAAAGCACGAGCACCACCTGCTCTTCTACACCCAGTCATTACTATAGGCCCCTTTTATAAATGGGGCATCAACTTCATGACTTGGAACCCTCCATCCAGCAATGGACACAAATACATCATCATCGCAGTCGATTACTTCACAAAGTGGGTTGAAGCCATGCCTACCTTCAACAACATCGTTGACACCGCAACGCATTTTTTCTTTAATCATGTCATATCTCGCTTTGAAGTACCACTCTAACTAGACTCTGATCACGGGAAACATTTCAAGAATGAGATTTTAGTCGAACTCTCATCCCGATTAGGATTCTCCCACGAGTTTGCCTCACCATATTACCCTCAGTCCAACGAACAGGTCAAAGCAGTTAACAAGGTCCTCAAGACCATGTTACAGCACACGGTTAACAAACATAAGACCAATTGGCATCATATGTTATTTTCTGCGCTATGGGCATACTGTACGGCCGTGAAAATGGCCACTAGTTTCACACCATTTCATCTAGTCCACAGGGTCAAGGCCACTCTTCCCATCGAGTGCGAAATCCCCACTTTACACACCGCAATTGAGTTATTACCCAACACTGCTCCAATGGAGCAGCGTTTTCTGAACTTAGAGTCCCTGGATGAAGATTGTCAATCTTCATTACAGAACAATGAGGCAACCAAAAAATGGTCAAAAGCCACCTTTTATCACCATGTCAACCTTCGCTCATTTCACGAAGGTGACCTCGTCCTTGCTTACGATATCGCTCACGATACCCTCGGTCATGGAAAATTTGAATCATTATGGCATGGCCCTTACATTATCCAACATTGCCTCACCAAAGGCGCATACATCATGGCTTCCCCTGAGGGCCTCTCTCTCAAATAACCCGTCAACGGATTGTACTTAAATAAATTTTATGCCTGAGCGTAGACATTCTACATTGGGTTATTTTCTCTTATAGTGTTTTTAATCTTTTTTCCATACCTTATGCCTAACTATCATTTGTGTTATTGAATGATGCCTCCTCCATCGGCCTACCACATCGGTTACACCGATGGTGCCATCCGTTGTGATCCAAGTGGATATCGAGGGCCACCCACCTTTTCCAAATGGCTCAAAACAGTTTTCTGGCCATTTTGGCAATTTACTATTTTTAGCAGGTTTTCACTTCCGGGGCCATTTTGAGGGCCTAAATGAAGTTTTTTTGAGATCGAGGTTCTC
>ML791507.1:46945-59822 GCA_009831015.1 Picea engelmannii | reverse complement strand
ATATATATATATATATATAATTAATTATACAACCAACAGTCACCATTTAGACACAATCTATGTAGGATTAAATTTCCCAGGCAATGTAGTTATGCCACTGTAAAAAGAAACCAAACAATTCAATGTCACTTAAAAGTTGGGCCACCTAACCAACACAACTATCATCAAAAACATGCCTGCTTTAGCCAATGGTTAATTGCAATAAATAACATGCTTAAAACTCTATGGGTATTCCTGAGTATATAAAAAAAAAACAAGCTATCCCTACTGCACACAGCACGCAACTCACAAAACTCCACAGTGAAACATTTCCACTTATCAAAACAAACACACATTCATGACATAACTTAGTATATCGTGTTGAGCTATTGATTAATATGAGATTGGTTCGTTTAGTCACGCCATGATTGACCAAGCTATGCACATTGAAGCTTATTCAACCAACAACACAAGGATGTCGTGGATATGCTTTCTATATTTATCCAGTTCAATCGTCATTCGGCCCCAAGAAAACCATAGTTATTATGCCCCATGTTTCATTTGCAAAACACCATACACAGAACGTGACCTATGTGAACAACCCCAAGCATTCATAACCAATGTGAGCCACCATCCAAATCATCATAAGTGTAAATATTAGTGATTGTATATCAACCGAAAATTTTCCACTGTGGTAGAGAAACAACCAACCGAACAAGTTGTGGTAGCTACGCATACCCACGCATCTAATCGATACAGGGCAAAGGCTCTTCCATTAAAATTATTGAGTTACTTGACATAAGGCGGGTGACTATGAACTTAGAAACGCAATTGGCAATGTAAGGTTTACATTATTATCACAAAGGAAGTGACTAAAGGCCATACCAACACGACTGTCATACAATCAACAGGTGATCTTGTATTCAAAGTAATAGAACACAATAACTCAAAACAACTTCACAGGCTCGACAGTCTCCCTATGCAACTCTAGTCTGGAGGGTTAAGGGTTTGCTTGGTAGCCATCATAGGAGGAATAGATCCAACTTCTTGAAAAGTGAAACTTTGATGCCAAAGGCATACGCACCAAGAGGACTATGATTCGATTGTGAACAAGAAACAGTTCCATGACAGGGGCCAAAACAAGAAGGCAGGGCTCTAGTTAAACCCAAGAAGCCAGAGACTGGATTTAGTGACAGTGCGTGAAGACAACTATCCAGCCAATATTTACAAAAACCCTTCAACCAAACAGCAGTGTTAACAAAGAACTATCACCCAGGAAGACCAACAACTTCGACGAACTCAAAATCATTACAGACAGAACCGTCCACTCTTTATTAGGCACTAAAATTTCACACAGTTTCAATGCTTAGAAAAAACACGAACCCATACAACTGAGCCAATAATCATTTCATAACCAGAGCAAAGTCAATAATGGCCAAAAAAAGGGCATACCTGTTAATCCAATTCCTTAAAATGGGAGTTGGTCGAGCAATTCCACCGTGCTAGAATTTCGGAGCACATACACAGCAGCAAGATCGAACAATAATCTGAATAGGATGGCGGCCAATGGGAAGAGTAAAGGTGGTGTGCAGTAAATGCATGTCGCCTCCACCCACAACTCATTAAATCAACAGTACATGCCAACAAATTATCCATTAACCATTAATCAACCATGTATCGAAAACATCACCATATTAAAATCCTATAGCATGACTTATGCCATAACATAATTTGAATCCCATATAATTCAACCATTGCATAACCATTTACAATACCGCTTGCCAAATGCGCCACCAACATTTCAACCATATGCATATAAATCATGTGATTCAACACAATTTCATAGCCATTCCTTGTTAGCTAGGACTTAAAAACAACCAAAAAGTATTTTCATGCATGTAGTATAGTTAGGCTAGCTTTAAAATCTTCCTTTGCAATTTTTTTTCATTTATTTTAAGTCATTCACGTGTGATATTGCAAAACTAGGTCTACTTCCCTTGCATTTATTCTAGCATTTACCTCTCTCAAAATTTCCCTTCATGTAACTTTACTAAGATGTTTGTTATGTAGGTGCAATAAGAAAAGACAACAATGACATTAATGAATAGCATAAGCTGCAGTAACATAAGGAATCAACTCTTCATAAGCTTAATTTATAACCAGTAATAACCAAATCTCCATCAACCATGTGTCACACATCATCTCAACATCAAAAAATGAGTAGGTCTGCTCTCCAATAGTTCAAGGGGGTCTCGCCTACTAGTATTACTTAATTTTATAAACAATAGGCTTTAGCAATACTTTGCGGGCGAAATTCGTTGACGTTTTCAATCGTCAACAAACTGGCGACTCCATTGGAAAATTTGTTTTTAACTGGTTTAGAACTCAAAACTCACGGTTTCGTGGACCAGAATAGCAGGTCAAGAAGACATGACTCGGATGATTATGCAATAGGGGGAAGTGAGTGAACTTAATGGAAAGATGACCGGAAATTTGGGAAAAACTCATGAAAAGTGTTAAGTATGAGGGGTTTTACCACTGTATGCATAATAATTTGACTGGAATATGCTCTTAACCTTCAAGGAGGAAAACCTATAGACTTTTTCTTAAGATCTCAAGGGATGAAGAAATGGCAAGAAGAAGAGGGAAATAACCAATTCCTTGTAAGACAGCAATGGAATTATGTAACAATTTCAAAGGACCTTCAGGGAAGACATCATAAAAGTTGTGGATGCTTGTTTGTTATTGACTAACAATGCTTTACAGGAGTGTCACTATGGAAAACTCGACCCAACATTTTTCCTTGACCAAATGCTAAAAGACTATAAAGACAAAAATTGCAACAGAAGTAATAATGCAGAAATTAAAATAGCAGCAGTAAAAGACAAAAATAAAACGCAGCAAGAAAATAAAACTCAACTTAGAAAGCAGAAATCAAAGCATTGTAAAGAAAAAAATATAACCACAAAAATGAAAGCAGAGTTAAGCTACTAGTATACAGAAAATCCAATCGGTATAAAAACCTTTCATGTTGGTCCCACGCAATACTTCAATCGAGGATTGTTAGTGATCTAGGAAAACCATTGCCTCTTTGATTCCCTTACAATTTCTGAGTTAGTGTCCAAGACAACAATAATCTGGAAATTACCCAACACTTGAAATTCTGGTGTAATTATCAGCCCTTTGACGCATATGATTAAATCATCAAGATAAGCATGGAGATTGACCAATTCATTGAAATTTGTGTGTATAGACCTTTTAAACACGATACTTGCATCAAATAAGCCAGAAGGGGGGCAGTCGTAAGAAATAGTATCGCCATTAGTAATAAAAGTGGTTTTGTGAATATTTGCCCCTTGTACTTTGATTTTACTGTAACCAAACAAATTGTCAATTAAGGGCTCTAACTGTGACTATGCAACCTGTTGCAAAAATATTTCCATACTGAGAGGAAGGAAAGGGTTTCTCATAATTTCTTGTCTGAAATTTCGAAGACTAGTGCAGGTTCTAAAATTTTCAGAGGTCTTTGAAGCAGTTTCCCAATTGGAAACCCATTCAGGGTGGACAAAGAAAAACATTTCAGTCCTTAAGAAATCTCTCGACTCCCTTCGAAAGGTTGCCTTCAGCACAAATTTAACAAGCCTTTGTTTTTGCCTAGCTGATTTCATAGTACGTTGAACATGACCTGGACCAGAACCATGAAAATCCACATTAATCCAAGCAAAAACATTTTGAAATCCACCAATTAACTCGGCAGACCTCATCTCTTTTTTATCAGAACCCTGGACCTTTATTTTAATGTTCATTGAATATCCAGGTGTCCTAATGTTCATGGGGATGGTTTTAACCACCTTATGTTGTAACTCCTCTTCCTTCTTTTTTTCTTCATTGTCTCCAACACTCAATGAACATGAACTCTCAAGAGGATTCAAGCCCTCAGGGATTCTATTATTTTCCATGGATCTAATTTCCTTGGGCTTAAGAGGTTCATCTTGGATGATAGCATGAATGATCTCATCATCAGGGAGGGCCTTCAAATATCCTACATGGTTAGAAATATATGGATGGTATAGATATTGAAAAGCACAATCAGGCCTGTGAGGTAAAAGTTGTTGATAGGAGAAGCTGCAAAGACAGCTAACCGATCAACCATTGAATTCAACTCCTTCTTCACATGAGTGATGTTGGAAGATAGAAGGTTCGAGACAAGTGCCCAAACAGTTTGGGAGTATCGTTTCATCATCTCGTTGCTAGGAGAGCATATCTTACGTATTACGTTCACAACAAGCTCAAAGTCTTCAAAAATTGAAAGGTGACCACAACCAAGATTAAGGGCGTTCTCAATGACTAATAATAAAGCTTTGAATTCAGTGACATTGTTCGAACAAACAAACTCTAACCTGTAAGACAGATTATGATTTTTTCCTGCAAGAGAAACCTAGGTAATGCCAGCCCAATTTCCTTCACTAAAGCATGAACCATCAAAGTTCATATGCCATAAATCATCATCTAAATCAACTCTTTCCAAAGGAACATTATCCTCTTCAGCGAAGAGGGAATACACTCCTAGTTCTTCTTCGATATAGTTTACGCTGGATTGCGGAACATTCTCTATGTTGGGTGAAATTCTTCCCTCTCTAAGGATTATAATATTCTTACCATTTCGAGGAACGAATAAATGTGTCCCATCGAGTGAAAGGTATCCACCTATTATGGCTTGCCTATCTCTTCCTAAGATAATTGAATAATTTCTTACAGGCATATCAATCACCTAAATCGTTGAGGGTTATCCTTATCTCAGGATGAGCACATAAAACCAAGGTTACATCTTTAATCTCGCCTATGGTTGTTGTAGACTATTATAGGAGAGCATGCAACCATGTCTAAAAGGGTTGCATCTTCTTTTATGTTGGCTAACTAATTCAGGATATTGTATTTGGAAGAGGAGGGAGAGGGAATGATTCTTTGATTCTCTATAGCCTTAGGAACCTGGAGCGCATCAGCGATTGAGGATGAACTCGGGCTAGAAGAACTGCGAGGAGGGTCAAATTTTCCTTTGGGGGCATGGGCTTTGTTCCTAGTATTGATGACCATGACATATTTTGGCTCGAAAAAGTCTAGGACAGCGATAGTAGCTTCTGGTATTTTACCAAAGATCTTATCTCTGGCACTCTTCCTTACCTCACATGTGGTTTCTTCATGGTGTTCCTCACAAAATTTACACCAACTTTGAGGCACGATAGCCTTAGGCTGAAAATTGTTTTCAACCGGGTTTCTAAAAGGGGGTGCAGAAGAGGATGAAGCTCCAAGGGTGAGAGGGGAGACAGTACCCTTCCACTCAAATGCTATCATACTATTGTTCATATCTTGTACTAGTTGTAAGAGAGAAGACATGTTTGTCTGTCTAACTGATTCTCCCTGGGGTAGACCAGTTCGTTCAAGTTGTTCTTCATACTCTGAGCAGGTATGTAGGACGGAGTCGAGGTTATCAATGGATTTTTACTCAAACCTATGATGGTAAGGAGAAGGCAATGAATTTTAGTAATGCATGAAAGCAACTTGGTTCTGAGGGCGGATAATTTTGGGGATTTGATTGTACAGCTTGGTGGAACACAAGTTGAAAGACTTGATGGTTTCACCATCTTTATAAGTAACTTTGTTGTATTCCCTTAACTTCTCGGCAGGGCTTTTAGATTTCCCATAGGTGGATCAAAACCAATAGATTAACTCCTCCCAAGTAGACAGGATCTTAGGGGGGAAGGTCAAATAAATTGGTCGCAGCCTTTCCTTCCAAGGAATTGACGAACAAGCACATGCAAGTGTCATTGTCGTTAGCCCTTATTTTATGACAAGCATTTGAAAATGCCACTGGGTGTTCATTTGTACTAATAGTGTTATTCCCCGAAAACTTAGGCAAATTCTCCTTAAACTTCGGAAGAGGGCGAGTAGCGGGTGCTAGGTTAATAGGAGAGGACACATGCCATGGAGTGGTCGTGGCATCTTCTTCAAACTGAAAAATCCCATACTTTTTGATGACTTTTGTGGGATTAGTGGTAGATTGGATAGGGATATGGTGGATATATAAGCTATCGATCACTGACGATGATGAGCATTGGGAAGAGGGAGCACTTCCTGTGCCACCAGAGCCTCCACTAGATGCCATCTTCTGGATGATAGATGAAGAGAAGAAAGATGAACTAGATGAATCAGATAAAGTCCTCCTTAGAGCACTTTGTTGGACAGATAACACTATGCTTCTTCTTCCTATTTCAGCAATAGGATTGATTTCAAGTGACAAGCCCCTTCTTCTTTTAGAAGCACAAGTATCAAAGGACATCAAAGAAAGTCCAAAACTGAAGAAACAAAAGGTTATTTCTGATTTCTAGGCTTCCTACGTCTAGCTTCCAATTGTTCTTGAACACTAATATCTCATTCAATTGCTACCCAAGAATGATTAAGCTTAGCGCGGGTCCTAGCAGTGTCTAAAATAGTATGGAATAGGTTCAAATCAATGTTGGTCTGGTCTTGTAGACCGGGCTCAAGATTACGTTTCCTTGCAACAGGAATAGTCATGAATAGAAAAACAGTCAAGGAATCAAAAACAAAAAAAGAAAGATGTATCGATGAAAATCGAGTATAAAAATAAATCAGAGAGATATCGAAGATCTCCCCAGTATGGTCTCCAAATAAATGTTGAGGAAAAGATACAAATTGATCTTACTCAAGCATTTTTAGACTTTACTTGGCTAAAACAAAGTAGACGGGAATATCACCCTATGTTTATAGCCAACAAAAATAACATCCTAACTCACAAGTATTAATTACGAGTGCTTAGGCTAGTCTTTTATCAACAAAAACCTTGTTGGAAATTCACTTTTTATGTAATTTTCTTAATATAATGGTTGCTGAAATAAATGTAAGAATGGAATTAAAGACACCAAGATGAAAATCAAGATAGATGAGACATAAAGAAATCCTTTATTTCATTCCAATTCACCAAAGAGTCATTCTCTTTTCAAAATCTCATACTGAAATATTGGACCAAAGTCAAACTTAGACATCCCCGATGGAATATACAAAAGGACCTCTGACAGAAAACCAAAACTGAACTCTAAAAGCTGGATCAACTTGCCACATATTGTTGCCCACTCGACTCTGCACAATATCCTTTGTCAGCCATGAAAAATAATTCACAAACAGACAAGTCTACATAGACTATCAAAGATAGATCAACACCTCTAAAGAACAAGTGTCTGAATGATTTGATTCAGCCTTGAATATTGTTGTCTACAATAAGACCATGCTATCATAAAAGAAAATTAGGTTGTGATGGATATACGAATGATTGAAAACTGAACTATCTCAACAAAAACTCAAAGAGAAAACCTTAGCATGCTTCTGCTTCTATCCTCCTCTTGTTCCTCCCTTTCCTTTTTCTTTTAAAAAATTAGAATTCGTTGAAGTAGTTGAACCAACTCATTATTTAAGTTAATTAAAGACTCAACTAACTTTAGTTAGGGGGGGAACTAATAATCATAATAAGGGTCATAAATAAATAATAACTAGTAGGTGGGACCCCTTGTGACTCCCTTTAGTTCACAACAATCGTAACATAATAACATAACCATTAGTTAAACAAACACACCTCCTTGTGTCTCCCATCAACATACTTACTTTTGGCAATTTTAATTCATGAAATTTGAAACTAGTTCAATAATACTCATATATCCAAAATAAAACATGTTGTCCAAATATCCATGAAGTCGATTGTCTTAAAACAATAGATAACATAAAACTCAAAACCATATTTTTCAATTTGCGATGCAACATTTCCTTTGTTACTGCTATCACCTCTTGATTTTCCTGAATTTGCCTTGGGTTGTGCAGAGCCTTTAGTCTTAATCTCATTGATCACGTGGGAACAATCATCCCTCAAATACATTCGAGAAAACACGGATTTTTCAGAGTCACTAGAGGGTGAGGAAGGGGCAGCAGCGACATTTTCTTTATCAAGTTCATGGTGGGCTTCAGTCTTCAATCTCTTGCTAGCATGGGAGGATTGCACTGGTGAGTGGTTAGGAGCATCTTGAAAAATGGGCTTCAAAGGCGAAGGAGCAGGCAAAGACAAGTTGGGCCAGCCACGGTGATGGGAGACTATCGAGTGAACAATCTCTTTCCACCCATCATTTTCAGGGACCTCAGGTTGTAGGGAGACAGGAGGAGGTACAGGGATATCGGGGGCTTGGGGGGCTTTGAAAGGAGGCCTTTCAGGCCTAGGTTGGACTATTCCCTACCCAATCCAATTAAAGAATCTAAAATGAAACAATTGGCTAACCTTTTCTAAATCAACATCAAAATGTATGGAGAACCTAGGCCTTCTTAGGCCTCGGTTCCAGTTACATCTACCTTTGTTTCCTCGGCCATGGCTTCCTCGACTTAAAAAACTCATCCTTCATGTGTGATCAATTAGCAAATAGTCTTTTAAATAACCATACATGACAACTCTTAAAAATATGAAATATATTTGGCTCAGAATGTATCAAACTCATGCAATCCAATCCAAACAAATTATTTTACTATTAATCAACGAGCAGGGGGGTGAAACAGGGTTCTAGGAGATGTGAGGGATTTGTATTGGGCGAAAAAATGATATAATGAAAGGGAGAATAAATGGTCATTTCTCATTGACAAAAACAATCAACTGTAAAGAAAATCAATAAAACTCCATTGCAATCCACCCAAGACACTACCACTTGCACCCACTTTAACACAAAAATTCTCTTGGCTGTAATAAATATCAGAACAGGGAGTGAAGAAATGAATATGGGATATGTGAAGGGATTGTAATTAGCGAAAGTGGGATAATGAGAGGGGAGGATAATGATTATTGTTCGTGAAATTAATCAAGCGATCCATAAAACATTATGTAGTAAGAATAGGCGCACCAACCAACAATCATCATGACCAGATAACAATTGCTATGTACTTTCATTGTTCATGAACAGAAATTTCAACACAGTGCCATCACAAACAGTAAGTATTTCACATAATTGTAAGAGGATTTTTTTCCCCCATTCACACACTCTACATTTATAACAATTAACAAACAGTACCCATTTCCAATCTGTAACCATCAAGATCCACCACTGCCATGCATTTCTCCAATCCACAACCATACTCAAAAGTCATGTTTTCAAAATAATAACGAAGTCACTATTACTGCAATAGAGCCCATCAAAATAATGCAATGATATCATTCACACACACACACACACACACACACACACACATATAGTAGCAAAAATAATCAAGACCCTAATTTCCATGCCTAAAATGACAATTAATTATACAACCAACAGTCACCATTTAGACACAAGCTATGCAGGATTAAATTGCCCAGGCAATGTAGTTCTGCCACTGTATAAAGAAACCAAACAATTGAATGTGACTTAAAAGCTAGGCCATCTAACCAACACGACTCTCATCAACAACATGCCTGCTTTAACCAATGGTCAATTGCAATAAATAACATGTTTAAAACTATGTGGGTATTCCTGAGTATATAAAAAAAAATAAGCTATCCCTACTGCACACAACGCGCAGCTGACAAAACTCCATAGTGAAACATTTCCACTTATCACAAAAAACACACAATCACAACATAACTCAATATATCGTGTTGAGCTATCGATTAATATGAGGTTGGTTCGTTTAGTCACACTGTGATTTACCAAGCTATGCACGCTCATGCTTATTCAACCAACAACACAAGGATGTCATGGATATGCTTTCTATACTTATCCAGTTCAATCATCATTCAGCCCCATGAAAACCATAGTTATTATGCCCCATGTTTCATTTGCAAAACACCATACACATAATGTGACCTGTGTGAACAAACCCATGCATTCATAACCAATGTCAGCCACCATCCAAATCATCATAAGTGTAAATATTAGTGAGTGTATATCAACCAACAATTCACCACTGTGGTAGAGAAATAACCAACTGAAAAAGTTGTGGTAGCTTTGCATACCCACGCATCCAATCGACACAGGGCAAGGGCTCTTCCATTAAAATTATTGAGTTACTTGACATAAGGCGGGTGACTGTGAACTTAGAAACACAATTGGCAATGTAAGGTTTACGCTATTATCACAAAGGTAGTGAATAAGGGCCATACCAACACTACTATCATAAGATCAATGGGTGAGCCCGTATTCAAAGTAATAGGCCACAATAACCTGAAACAACTTGACAGGCTCGACAGTCTCCCTATTCAACTCCAGTCTTGAGGGTTAAGGGTTTGCTCGGTAGCCATCACAAGAGGAACAGAGCCAACTTCTTGAAAAGTGAAACTTTGATGCCAAAGGCGTATGCACCAAGAGGACTATGATTTGCTTGTGAACAGGAAACAGTTCCACGACAGCGGCTAAAACGGGAAGGCAAGGCTCTATTTAAACCCAAGAATCCAGAGACTGGATTTAGTGACAGTGCGTGAAGACAACTATCCAGCCAATATTGACAAAAACCCTTCAACCAAACAGTAGTGATAACAAAGAACTATCACCCAGGAATACCAACAACTTCAATGAACTCAAAATCATTACAGAAGAATCGTCCACTCTTCATTAAGCACTCAAATTTCACACAGTTGCAATGCTTAGGTGATCAGGGGATCAAATTTTGCTCAAAAATTCAAAGTGCTCGGAATCGCTTCAAACCGGACGAGAGCGTAGGCCTCGTCGTTGCGAACCCAACAAAACTCGGTTCATCTCAAACGGACGTTGGGAGCGAGAGATATAGCGATCTTTTCGTCAAGTCAAACAGGCAAAAATTTTGGTGCTGACTGTACAGTCCGTACGGGCTGACGTGGCAGGGTCGTACAGACCGTACGATGATGTGGCAGGAGTGACGTGGCAAGTTTTTATTGGTTAGAAGTTGTTGAATCAGATGGTGACATGTGGCATTTCATTGGCTAATGGTAAGGTGCCATGTGGCCCAATCATGGGCTGCCATGTGGCACCCCTTTATTGGTTCATTGTTGCTATGTAAAACTAATGGAGTCTGTGGGGTTCTTTCCCCAGAACTCCCCACCGCATAATACCTTTGCAAAGTCCGACCAACCAACATATCACACCATGCCACTTGATATATATATGAGTTTTAAAATATTTGTGTTTACGCTATTGTACATTGGCGCGGGGGTCGGGCCGGGGCCTATCCCCGACCCGTGGTTTCATTACATTACATATAACCGTGGTATAATATATATGGCATGGGGTTTTAATACTAAGTCATGGTTTGGTTATATAATATATAACCATTGTTTATATATATACGGGAGTTGCATTGCAACGGGCCCAACCCGTGGTCACATATCTATTGCATATGACCCTTATGCTATACGGAAGTTTGTGTGCGAGAATTTTGAACGATTGGCATGGTTTTGACCGTTAACCCCTTTTTGCCAAACGAGCGGTCATATGACCATTCATATGCCCAGGTGCCTAGGCGGTTAGGGGCTGGCGCGCTCTTAACTGTCCTACGGTTTGCACCGTTGGCGCGATTGCGCCCAGTGCTGGTTTTTCACGCTTAAATTTGCATGTGAGCCAGGTTCAAAGAACAAAGGGTGCATTTTGTAGATGCAGAGACAGCAAACTTGAAGAGGGAGACTTCCAGGAGGCCTAACTTCTTCATTTTTCGACCGATTGAGGTGCCGAAAGAGCCCAGACAGGGGTTTTTGGACACTCTGAAGCCATTGGAGCAATCGGTTTGTCAATTTGAGCATTGTAAGACATGTTTTTGAGCACTTTGATTAGTTAATAATAATGATCCATTCGAAGTTGGACCAGGAGATGTAGCCCAAGAGAGGGGTGAACTCCTTTATCAAATTGTTGTGTTTATGTGCTTATGTTCATTGATTATGTTGTTGTCTATGAGTATTTTACATAATTAATCCTTTAATCTATCTGTTGCAAACTGATCCTTTTGCCTTAAACACATAACATTTACATTGCAAATAATTTCAAGTATTTCAAGTCTTCTTCATTTTTAGATCAAGTTGGTATCAAAGCACTGGTTTTTGAAGACTTGATTGTTTGCAAGTTTTGTTTCTGATGCTCACAAGGTTGAAACTCACAAGAGGAGAAGGTCAACTTGTGGAGCCAAGTTCTCATCCGACAAGGAGGAAGCATATTCATTCACCGCAAGTTTCAGGGAGACATTCACCAAGCATGGCTCATGCAGAAAGTCATGAACGTGTTCCTACCGAAGATGAAGATCTCAGAAAGGCTATCATGAAGATGAGAGAGATGATGAAGATCTTGATGGAAAGGAACATATTGTCAGAGGGTGAAGGCTCCAACCCTTCAATGCATAAGGGAGGCAGTGGTGACAGAACTCCAGACGGAAATGGAGGGAATGGTGCTTCTCCACCACCCTCTCCTCCATCATCATCTTCTTCTTCTTCTTCTACCAGTTTGAGACCTATTCTGAATTCTCCAAAGGGGCATGGTAAAACTCCTTCGCAAATTCCTTCATTAAAGCTTTATATAAAATTTGAACTGCCAATATACAATGGAGAAGTTAATGCTGAGAAGTTAGATAATTGGATACATCAAATTGAAGTATATTGTAGAATACAGAAAATTCAAAATGATGAAACCAAAATTCAGCTTGCTTCATTAAGATTGGATAGTGCAGCACTTATATGGTGGGAATCCAAGACTCGGGAGGAAATGAAAAAGCATGGTAAATTTTTTCTTTCTTGGAATGATTTCATTATCACAATTAAAAAACAATTTTATCCATTGGCATATAAACAAAAGGAAACTATGGAATGGCAGAATTTTAGACAAGCTAAAGGACAGAATGTACAAAGTTTTACTCAGGAATT
>ML791507.1:2352-35614 GCA_009831015.1 Picea engelmannii | reverse complement strand
CATGTACCTCAACCAAAATCCCTCATCAATTTCATCATCCAAATCTGATTTGTAACTCTGTAATAGACCTGGTGTATATGATCACATACACCAATTTCTTCTTTTCTCTTCTTATAACTTCTATGGCACACAACAATTCTTCTTGGTAGTCAACTTCTTCCTCTTCATATTCTTCTTCGGTGTCTTCTTTATCAGAGTCTTCTACTGCCATGAATAGAACTTTTCATGTCTCACTGTCACTAACTTCATCTTCATCTGATGAGGAGATGTCTTATTTGGTGCATAAGCATTTCTTGAAAGCTTTCTTTGTGGTTCTTTTGTCTTTATATGTTTGTTTGCTATTTGAGTAATCTTCGTCATTCCTCTTTTTTTTTATGGGTACATTTTTTAGCAAAATGACCAATACCATCACAATTAAAACAAATCAATGGAAACTTACCTTTATATATGTCGTTGGTTCCTTTGTTCAATATTTTGACAAAGTTGGCCATTTCTTCGTCATCTTCCGAGATGTCACTGTTGTTGCTATGTTCTTTTTCCTTTTGCTTTCCCTTTTGCTTTGACCTTTTGGATGCTTTGAAAGATGCTTCTTTTATATCTAGATTTTCTTGTTTAGTTCTCATTTCATATGCTCTGAAGATTCCATGTAGCTCGTCCATGCTTGTTCAGTCCAGATCTTCTCTTTCTTCTAGTTATGATATCTTAGGATCAAATCTCATAGGAAGAGATATTAGTACCTTTTAAACAATTACATATTCTTTAATTTCTTCTCCCAATCCTATGATTACATTTTTTCATTGGCTGGTAGGAAGTAAGCTGCAATATTCTCATCTTCCTTCATCTTTGGTTGTTCGAACTGGCCTCTGTAAGTTTGAATTTTTGTTGCTTTGACTTTTGAATCTCCTTCATAAATATTTTGAAGCTTGTCCCAAATCTCTTTAGCGGATTTACAATGTATAAATTTGGTGTATATTGATTCACAAAGACCATTCAGAAGTCAATTTATGGCTTTGGAATTATTTTTCCCTAATTTTCTTGCTCTTTCATTTGTCAGCGGAACTGTTGGTTCTTTGTATCCATCTACAACAGATTGCCAAATTTCAAATCCCTTTGTCTGTATATATGTTTTCATCCTTCTTCTCCAAAATGTATACTTTTGTCCATCAAACTGTGGTATTCCATTTGAATACATGTTGTTGCTCTCCATGATCTACCTTTCAGTGGTTAAATTGATTTCTGAAGGAACCTACTCTGATACCAATTGTTGGATTACTGAGAGGGGGGTGAATCTGTAATAGAGCAATTCAATCATTTTCAACCACAAAATGCAAGTGTTGTATCAATGTAGCATTATCATCCAATATTTTCAAAGTAAATAAACAATGAACAAATGAGCAATCATACACATACATAGTACACCAGTGTTTTATGTGGAAACCCAAAG
The DNA here is from genome assembly GCA_009831015.1 of Picea engelmannii. Classification (NCBI taxonomy): domain Eukaryota; kingdom Viridiplantae; phylum Streptophyta; class Pinopsida; order Pinales; family Pinaceae; genus Picea; species Picea engelmannii. Next base: position 34,170 of record ML791507.1, on the reverse strand, counting down.
CGAGACAAAACCACAGAATGCTTTTTCTTATATGTCTTTAAGAGTTACATTTATTGGAAGCACCAACTTCCTTTGTTTTCCAGTTGCAACTGGAAAGAGGCTCCAACCCCCTAGTTTCTCAGAATACAACCTTAGGGAAGCTCCAACTCCCCATTTCTCTGGCTACAACTAGAAGGAGGCTACAACCCCCTATGTTCTCCAGCTACAACCGGAAGGTGGCTACAACCACTTGTCCTTTCCCCATCCAACCTCCCTAAAATATAAGTAGAATGATGGAACCATTGTCACACTATCACTGTGAGATATACTGCTATAAACATGTACCAATCAACCTGTAATCAACCTATACCACAAACAAGTGCATCAACCATGCACCAACCTGTACCAAACAACCTGTAATCAACCTGTAACATAAACAAGTGCATTAACCATGCACCAACCAGTACCTCAACTTGTACCATCGACAAGTGCATCAACCATGCACCAACCTATACCTCAACCTATACCATCAACGAGTGCATCAACCATGCACCAAATATGTATCAATCATGCATCAAATACACATAAACTATGACTCATCAAGATGTAACAACATCATCAACTATACACCTCATGTATGTGCCAACTCATCAACTACTTGTCTCAACCATGTACCCAACATGTACCTCAACCAAAATCCCTCATCAATTTCATCATCCAAATCTGATTTGTAACTTTGTAATAGACCTGGTTTATATGATCACATACACCAATTTCTTCTTTTCTCTTCTTATAACTTCTATGGCACACAACAATTCTTCTCGGTAGTCAACTTCTTTCTCTTCATATTCTTCTTCGGTGTCTTCTTCATCAAAGTCTTCTACTGCCATGAATAGAACTTTTCATGTCTCACTGTCACTGAATTCATCTTCATCTGATGAGGAGATGTCTTATTTGGTGCATAAGCTTTTCTTGAAAGCTTTCTTTGTGGTTCTTTTGTCTTTATATGTTTGTTTTCTATTTGAGTAATCTTCATCATTCCTCTTTTTTTTTTATGAGTACATTTGTTAGCAAAATGACCAATACCATCACAATTAAAACAAATCAATGGGAACTTACCTTTATATCTGTCGTTGGTTCCTTTGTTCAATATTTTGACAAAGTTGGCCATTTCTTCGTCATCTTCCGAGATGTCACTGTTGTTGCTATGTTATTTTTCCTTTTGCTTTCCCTTTTGCTTTGACCTTTTGGATGCTTTGAAAGCTACTTCTTTTATATCTGGATTTTCCTGTTTAGTTCTCATTTCATATGCTCTGAAGATTCCATGTAGCTCGTCCATGCTTGTTCAGTCTAGATCTGCTCTTTCTTCTAGTGATGATATCTTAGGATCAAATCTCATAGGAAGAGATATTAGTACCTTTTAAACAATTACATACTCTTTAATTTCTTCTCCCAATCCTATGATTACATTTACTATTTCATCGGCTGGTAAGAAGCAAGCTGCAATATTCTCGTCTTCCTTCATCTTTGGTTGTTTGAACTGGCCTCTGTAAGTTTGAAGCTTTGTTGCTTTGACTTTTGAATCTCCTTCATAAATATTTTGAAGCTTGTCCCAAATCTCTTTAGCGGATTTACAATGTATAACTTTGGTGTATATTGATTTAAAAAGACCATTCAGAAGTCCATTTATGGCTCTGGAATTATTTTTCCCTAGTTTTCTTGCTCTTTCATTTGTCGGTGGAACTGTTGGTTCTTTGTATCCATCTACAACAGATTGTCAAATTTCAAATCCCTTTGTCTGTATATATGTTTTCATCCTTCTTCTCCAAAATGTATACTTTTGTCCATCAAACTATGGTATTCTATTTGAATACATGTTGTTGCTCTCCATGATCTACCTTTCGGTGATTAAATTGATTTCTGAAGGAACCTGCTCTGATACCAATTGTTGGATTACTGAGAGGGGGGTGAATCTGTAATAGAGCAATTCAATCATTTTCAACCACAAAATTCAAGTGTTGTATCAATGTAGCATTATCATCCAATATTTTCAGAGTAAATAAACAATGAACAAATGAGCAATCATACACATACATAGTACACCAGTGTTTTACGTGGAAACCCAAAGAGGGACAAAACTACAGAATGATTTTTCTTATATGTATTTAAGAGTTACATTTATTGGAAGCACCAACTTCCTTTGTTTTCTAGCTGCAACTGGAAAGAGGCTCCAACCCCCTAGTTTCTCAGAATACAACCTTATGGAAGCTCCAACTCCCCATTTCTTTGGCTACAAATAGAAGGAGGCTACAACCCCCTATGTTCTCCAGCTACAACTGGAAGGTGGCTACAACCACCTGTCCTTGCCCCATCCAACCTCCCTGAAATATAAGTAGAATGATGGAACCATTGTCACACTATCAGTGTGAGATATACTGCTATAAACATGTACCAATCAACCTGTAATCAACCTGTACCACAAACAAGTGCATCAACCATGCACCAACCTGTACCAAACAACCTGTAATCAACCTGTAACATAAACAAGTGCATTAACCATGCACCAACCTGTACCTCAACTTGTACCATCAACAAGTGCATCAACCATGCACCAACCTATACCTCAACCTATACCATCAACGAGTGCATCAACCATGCACCAAATATGTACCAATCATGCATCAAATACACATAAACTATGACTCATCAAGATGTACCAACATCATCAACTATACACCTCATGTATGTGCCAACTCATCAACTACTTGTGTCAACCATGTACCTAAAATGTACCTCAACCAATATCCCTCATCAATTTCATTATCCAAATCTAATTTGTAACTCTGTAATAGACTTGGTGTATATGATCACATACCTGCAAACCTTCCTTAACAAGAGATTAGAATTTTCATCAAATTTTACTTTAGTCTCACATGACTAGTTTTGGATTATTCAACAACCCTAACTTGAAATAATCATAACTATGTACCTGTAATGAATAAAGCTCTGAAAGTGGCACATAATTTTATTTAGTGTATTTTATGCAATTCCTCCAGATTTCACTACTTGGAACCTCTCATAAAATGAGTTATAGCAAAAATGGCATATCTTATTGAATTTTGGCTTATTCTAGAGAGTAAATTTGTAGAGCGTGCCCCACATGGAACATTTTTTGTATGGATCTGAAAATTGTACAAATAATACTACAGACTATACTCTAACCAATACATTTGGTCTTACTGAATTTGGATCTGTTATGAAGAATTTATGATGTTTTTACCTGAAATACTTGTTTTAGACTAGTTTCGGGACTAGCCACAAACCCTATTTTCCACGGAGTGTAACTCCAAAAATACAACGACCCACAAGATGAACTTTGTATCACAGCTACTTGGATATGTTTCCTCAATGGCCTCCCAATTTCACAGTCTGAATCATTCTAGCAAAAAAAATTTATTGCGAAAATGGTGAGATGACCTGTAAATAACATACCTTAGAAAGCATCATCAAAAGAATTTATCCTCCCTTGAATTTTGGTCTTCTTTACTTCACCTTCCTTCTGAAATTTAGTTTAGATATCCTTTGGTTACCTCAGTCACTTGTAGATATTCAATATGCTCAAGTGTGATTAAAATGAGAGAGTCTTGCCTCTTATTTATACTTTCATGTAGTTTTGTCAAGGGGTTACCTTTTAGCTATCTTAACCCACTTTCCTTATTTTAGGGCTAACACACTTCTAACTACTTGTCCACTTAGTAATTTATCCATTAAATTTATTATTTAAATAATTTATTTTGCATCCTCTTTGACTTATAGTACACTCATCACTTCACTTTATTATTTAAATAATTTCTTCTTTGCAAACACTTTGACCTTTTGGGGCTTCTAGATGACTCATGAGGGTTCTCCAACTTCATATGGACATAACTCTCTAACCGTGAGGAGTTATGTGACATTCCACATACCACCGGAAATGGCATGACATGTACTATCCATCTAGAATAGTATTACCTGCAAATATATCAAAACTCATACCATAATCCATCTAACAAACTTGGGTCCATTACCCAAACCTTTGTGCTACCGGAATTCGCTACCAGACTTTCTTCAAGGGTTGACATCAATGACAACCAACCCAATTAATCAACATTTCTGACCACTGTCTCCATGCTCCAAACTGAGCCCAGAATTGGTGGATATAGCTCCCGAAGTTCTTTAGGCATTCATTGGTTGAGGGCCACGTGACACCCACGTGGATCCACCTCACATGTGTTATTTCCAAGTTCCTTCATCCACGATGGAGGACCATCCATCATCTGATCCCATGTCTAGAATTACTATCTCTTTCTCCTATATCAGTTATGGAGGAATTCAATGTTTCAACGCTCCGGTGTTTCACGCCTCTTTACTATCTATGCACGAGAACACCCGGAGTTCCAAACTTTTGAAGTCTCGTAGGCTCACCATGTGGTGTCAGCCTTCAGATCATTCGGTCTCTCTACCATACTACATCCCAGATCCTCCAGAGTCTCTAAGTCCTGTACTCCCGGAGTACTAGTCACCTCACCAACAACATTAGCTAGAGGTACACTTACTAGGGACTGACACGTAGGACGGGTTAGGGTGACACGTGTTACGTTCCAATAGGCTTATAGGGTATGTGATACACATGAATCCGGGTGATACGTGGCACGTCAAGCTAGGGTCCATGTCACCCTGGATGATGTCACTACACCACATCACCCTGGACTGACAGAATTCTAACATCCCTCAGATCTCACGGTCGAGCTCTGGCCCCGAAAGTTTATAGATCTATGACTCTTTTTACCTTAGGGATTCGGTGTTTGGGAGTGTTGCGATGAAAAATCCTCTTATCTTCTGAAGAGACCAATCTCAAAACTAAAGGGGTGAGCACCACATGTCCCCGGTATATCAGCGACAGGGAAAGAACCCGAAGGATCCCTCGATCTATGGTTTTGGGTTCTTCATAGCTCCAATCTTCGGGGTTTCGGATCTCAGTTTATTTGGTAAGATAGGTTCACCTATCTAGCTGGGGAACTGCTTAACTCCAGTCAACCTTTATGGGAAATCTGAATCCCTCGGTTACCTTTTGCCAGTATAAGGCTGGTAAGGTTGGTCATGCTCCGAAGTCCTAGACTTCTGGAGCTCTGAAGCCAAGAGGACATAGCTTCCTCAAGCTTAGCCTAAGGTTCCTAGGTATTGGTCACATGGGTCCTCTCAAATGGGGCTCGTTCACTCATCTTCCAAATGAATATATCTCCCTCTTCAAGGCTTGAACTTCGCTATCCTTCTTGAGATTTATCATGAAATGGTTAAGGAGTTGGGCCTGGAATACCAGTCGCACGACAAGGAGTATGAAATAGGTATCCTCTTTAGACGGACAGGTCCAGGTCAACACGATATCTCCTATATCAACTGTCATACAAGCTTATGCCCCATGAAGCCTCAGGTGCTAAGTTGGGCATACAGACTATCAGTCAGAAGTGTGAGTTCACAAGGATATGAAGGAATACGCATATCATAAACATTCCACACATAAGTCATTTATAAATACACATATCTATAAATCCAAGCATTCATTCATTATTCCAATTCAATACATAAAACAGGGAAAATACTTATCAGAACCAGGTAACGTGAAGTGACCACTGAAAGGGGTGCTTGTTTCCACCCAACAATAGGCTCAGTCACTCCAAATGGATTTACCACTAGCCACCCTCGAGCTAGACAATGATGCTCTGCAACAAAATCCTTTCTTCTGGCTCAGCAATAGTAGGAATGGAGGTTACTCTTCTCCTCACGCAGAATCTTGGCAATGGTTTACACGATACTAAGCAAGGAGGACTGACCTCATTTATCATCTTGTATCATAACCTTCTCAGCCATTTCCTGCTACCAGAACTCTTATCTCTTCATCCTTCCTTGAACCCGAGAGCTTAGCTTCTCATCTCTACACTCTTCGCAGGTCTTCCTCTACCCACCACACCTCCCTTTCTTTCCTTCCTCAACAAGATTGTATGTGGCTTGAATTCCTAGTATGTGTTCAGGTCTGAAAGCCTTACAGATGGTTTCTCCACCCCATCCCCTCATTAACTATTGAGGAGGTCTTCCCATCTACGAGCCTAACTGTAATTCATATCTGGGTCAGAGGATTGTTCTGGTCTTGAGAAATTAAATACAGTAAGGTATTGGTTTGGTGAAGTTTAATGCAACCATTCCTGGTCCCCTTCACCATCTCATTCATAGAATTCATGGTCTCTCTTAATACACCCCCCTTCCAGCAGTCATGCAACACTTATCCATTTTTCTAGTAAATAATAGAATTTACATTCATTGAACTTTTATACAAAGATCCATCAAATCAAACATTAACACATATTAAGTTTGCCATAGTCTCTTGGCCATTATAGTTATATTTACAAACTAGGGGAATAATGGTGTTACAGGTGGCCTCCCACCTAATCCAACTGGATTATTTTGGATGTTTTCATGTCAGCACATCTTTATGTACTTCCAGGGTTGTTTTGGGGCCCTAAAAAATGGTTTTTTGTCTTTCCAAAGACAAACTATAGATGAAGTCAGAATTCAATGGTGTAATGTGTATTTCTCAAAAAGACCTTTCCAATGGGCTATCACGTGCCTAAAACGAAGGTCGTATTCAAAAGTTATGACCCTGAGATGTTGAGGTACCAACTTACCCATAGGGGCCCACATGACTTTTCACGTTTGACCTCCTAGGGTTAGGTTTTTGGATGTCTAGGGTTTTGGAATTCATGAGTAATATTAAAAAGGCCTCTGGAGCCTCATTGTAATCATTCTTCTCAGACGGATGCACGTTGCAGCCACATCTCTTCTCAGAGATAACAACCACCATTCGAGCAAGTTGTTTCAGTTCTGCAGTTTTATAGTTTTATAGTTTCATCCTATTTCATTTATTCAATAGAATATAGTGTTCACTAGATATCTGTGTTATTCTCCATATCTATGTGTTTATTATATTCAGTTTGTTCCGCTCTTAAATCTGGCCCAATGGTATCAGAGCGGTTTTCTCTTCATTTATTTTTCTTTGTGCATGTCCCCGACAAGATCTAGGTACAAAAAGTTGGGACTCGAACCAATTGAGCCTTTGCAAGATTGGTTGTGGTGAGCCCGACAACAACCTGTGGGGGACGAAAATAAAGATGATGGAGCAGGAGATCCTTTTAAAAAAATTCTCGAGGAAGCCCTTGCACGACAAAGGAACGAAATGATGGACAACTTTGTATAGATCCTTCGGCAATTGCCCAAAGGAGAAGCATCTTCATCAAGCGGCCATGCAATCTCCTTCAAGGTACATGTAAATTTTGATATTCCATGATTTGAAGGAATGATAGATGCTGATGTTCTAGATAAATGGTTGAATCTGCTCGAAGGGTATTTTTCGGTCCACAATTTTTCCAATAGGGCAAATATTAATTTTTCACTCCTCAAGGTCGCCCCCATGTTAAGGATTGGTGGGATACTTACTCTGAAAAAAGGGCCATAGAGGAATCTACAATATTTTTGGTTGCCCCTACATGGGATTCCTTCCTGGATGTCATTAAAGAACAATACTACCATGTTGGAAAGTACAAGGACCAGTACACCACATGGACCACCCTGCGTTAGGAAAGGGACTAGACAGTAGCAGATTTCACCCATATTTTCCATACCCTACGCACCAAATTGGGTATCAAATACTCTGAGCGACATCTGGTGCTCAAATATCGTGGTTGTTTGCATAGATACATTCAAACATAAATAGAGTTTTTGGACATCGCCTCATTGGGTACAACTTATAGATATGTTGTTAAGATCGAAAAGAAATTTAAGCAAAAGAGGAGAGAGTTTGGATCTGCAAACTCCTCACAGCCAAAGCAGGGCAAAGGCGGCCCCAACCCACACAACAAGGGACAGAGCAAAGATGGTGTTGATGGGTTCTAAATCCCTAATTCAACAGTAGGAACCAAACCCACCACCGAGGCCCAATTAGACTCTGCAGCGTTTAATAATGGAATGGTTCTCTGGATCTTGCGATCTGGCCAATTTATCGATGGACTTTATGTTTTCTTGTGAAGGTTCTTCCTTCAGTTTGGACTATCTCTTTTTGTATTTTCTCTTGGGAGGGACCGATATGAGAGGTAAGTCGGTATAAACAAACTTGATAACAAACATAATTAAGTTCTAACTACTGGGGAAGAAGCTGAACTTGGGATAACCCGTTGCTCAAGCATGCAGACAACGATTCTATACCACAGGCCTAGTACTAATACATTAACCATGTGAGCATCCAATTATTGTCTGAGAAACTAATTATCAAAAAGAAAACACATGTGCAAGTGAGATGATGGCAAGCAAAATAATTCATCTACCATAATCATTCATTACATGATAACACAACAATTCATCATCTTCATCATTAAAGAAAAGAACAACAAAATATTGCACCAGATAACTTGACAATAGATTAAATAATTCTTACTCATTACAACATCATTCATGAAATGAGATAGGAAATAGTTCTTCTCCATGTCCAATCACATGCATTTGATGAAAATAACTTGTCTCTGGTCCAGAAGGACTTCTCAATTCATAGCAGCTTCAAAATAATTCTTAACAACCAGAAAGAAAGAGTTCTTACAACAACCATCGACCATTAACTAACTGGTCGATGCCTTTATTGATAATGTAAAATTCAACTGAAAATAACGGCTAAGTGCAATTTAAGAAAAGCAAAATTCGCCACGTGGTGTCATCTTCTAATAGTTTCTTTAACAGTAGACTCGAGATATCACGTGAAAGGGTGACTTTCCTCATACTCCGAACAGATGACAAATAGGTCCTCACAAGTTTGAGCCCAGGGAAATATGTGTTTCTCCATCGGAGCCACGTGGATTCCTTTGATGTCCATCGCATGCGCTCAATACTTCACTAGACTGGTAATTAACTGTTGTAGCATAGTCTGAGCTCTAATCGGATGTTCCATAAATCTTTGAACTTGTTGTGGCGTTGTGTCGGCCACCTTCACCAGCTCATCGTCCCACAATAAATCTTGCTTGGTATGCAATTCGACTACGTCCCACAAGTCGATGAAGCTATCGGGGATGCCAAACTCGGGGATCCCGATGTCCTTTACCGCTAGTTGATTCTCAGACCTGGTTCCTCTCAAATTCCTCGACAAAGTTACAGAGCCAATTTTTCTCGATAGTCGAGGGAATTTTTCTGCAATTGGAATAAAAATCATTTTAGAAATTTTCTTCCCAGACAAGATATATGAAAAATGTAAGAAGGAGGAAAATGGGAAGATGCATACCTGTGAAGCTTGTTAAGCCTGATTGTTAGATACTTACGTGATCTCTGCAACCTTCCGAGATACTTGCATCATCTCTGTTAGCGCTGCCACTTCTCTTTAGTTATGGTGAGTTATATCCACGCATCATAGCATGCTGGATCAACTACGGAAAACATGAGAGTCGAAGTCATGCCAGTGGCTGGTTAGCCCTTGGCATCGGGAAAGGATGTCAGAGTCGAACATGTGCTGAAAGTACGAGCAAGTTCCAAAAAGATCGAATATAGTTATAAGGGAAGTCGTTAAATGCTTCAGGTCGAGGCAAGTGGCTCAAACAAAATTCGTATCAGCAAGTGCATCACCCTCATTATCTCATCATGAGGCTAGGGAATTTTGAAAGAAATCAAGATGATCATACCGCATATCTTCTGCAAATCCTATCGATTGCGCTTCATACATACAAGATCATACCCGTCGTGCATATGTGACGCTTTAATTCTTTAAAACATCTTGTCGCAAGGCATTCAGTGTTCCCTGACACGTTTCGACTCACTGCTCCACTCCACTATAAATTCTGGATGTGTTCTACGTAAAAGTCGAGCTTGTGCACCAATGGTAACTTGTCTTGTGAGCCCAATTCGATAAATTTGTGTTTTCATCCTTTGTCCAGTCTCAAACTTCTAAGAAAATACATTGTTGCACCATGGGATCTCCTCAAAATGTGAGACAGGTTTTGCGGGGAAGTCGTAGCGCCAATCCTGAGCCCCAACATGTCTGGGACTCGTTCTTATTGACATCGGGTATTCTTGAGGTTCCAAAGGAGAATTCTTGCCTTCATGTGGAAACTATGGTGTTACTCTATGCAGGGACCGAGGTGAAAGAAACCACGCTGGAAGAACATGGGTTGGAGAGCACGCTCCCACAGTAGGAGGCGTCGCGTAGGCGATGGAGGCCTAGAAAAAATAAGGAAGTCGGGGAACACCAAAACTTGATTGAATCGTGCGCGCGATGAGCTCCAGAAGAGTCCTTAATGCGCGCTATCCGGCTTGAACCGGTCGAAACCACAAATCAGGGAAGCGAGAGACAAATGAGAAGGATAGAAATCTGGGGGTCGAACGTCTGAGATCCTAATCAACAGCTGGAGCAGGCACAACTCACCATAGCTAAACTTTACCAGGAGAATAGAGAATTACGATGGCATTTAGCAGAAAAAATCGTTGAGGTTCCAGCACCGCAAGGTCATGAAGGTAATGTAACCTGGCTTAAGAGGCAGCTTCAGGAAGCACAGGACATGATCGTGCGGCTACACAAAGATCAAAGGGTTTCGGAAGAGCATAACATGAAAGCACCTCATGGAGAGTAGAGAACCTCACGGGAAGGTCCGTGTGCAGAAGAGGCATGATTGGCGAAATATTTTTTTGTATTCTCAAAGTAACCAGGCCGGTTGGCCAGAAGGCACTGGGAGTGCTCATTGCATGTAACCGAAACCCCATGAAAAGATGATATATAAATTCTCAAAATTTTGACGAAAGGATTCTAGTTATGGCAGTTAAATGCACATTTTCTTTCTTGTCATGAAATTCTACTGTATTATTTATCTAATTTTCATGTAAGTTAGCCTCGATTTTGTACTTAGTGTTGCTGGGTATTTTCCTTGATATTTCTTGCGAAAACTTCCAATGCCGACTTATTTTCGTCGTACAACGCTGAGGTGGTATTACTAACTCGGGGTCGGGAACTACTAACAACTCAAGGGAAATCTTGATCATGTGTTTAACCTCTTTGGCTATGACCCATGATAAGTGGAAGCAAATGGTTCAATAGTGTGTCTTAATCGAGTCGGTGTTTTTTCATAAGACTTGAGTGAAAAACATAGGACTTGGGTGGTTGATGCCAACAAGTGTCGAGATCGGCAGACGGGGGGAGGGGATAAGCCTATCGTGCCCTTTAATGGCCCTACCCTTTCAAAACTTGTCGATGTCGAAATTTATCAGGGATGGGTCTTCTGAGATAGTTTTGTTGTGTTTATCATCCTTGTAAATCCCCGATGCTGAAAACATTTCGGAAGTTGGTGAGCGGCGATATCATTCCTTTTCTTTCACGGCGCTTATTTATTTCATTCCTTACCGATACCGATGGGAATTGGTCATCGGCGATCTTCTTGCGTGATGCCTGTTGCGTAATAAAAAACTCTTGTTTGTTGATGCCAATGAAGATCGGGGCTCGGCTACTCTGGTTCTCTTGAGCGGTTCTTATCCCCTCTAATTCTTCTTGATGCTGAATTTCTTAAGCATGTCGGGGAAAAGTTTCGACTGTTGATTCTTTAAGTGAGTGTTAGTCCTTTTTTTTTTTAATTTATGATGATTTTAGCATGCTCAAGCAGACCTTAAAAGACTCAAAATGAAAATAGAATGATAAGCAAAGGCAACAATTTTCATACTGAAGTAGAATTAGACAATGCAAAAGATCAAGTGGTACCCAAAAAGTGAAATTTGACATAGACTTTTTAGGGTGTGTTGAGTGCTCAACAAATGGTGATTTACTGGACAAAAGAAGAATCGTTGTTCTTCCTTCATGCTCGGCTGATACGAAAGTTGGTGGAGAACTTAACTCATTTTTAAATCAGAGCCTCTTTTACCTTTTCATTTGAAATTCTTCGGTTGATGCTTCTAGGTCTACCTGTGGGTTTTTTAACCTTTATAGCTCCTTCGTTTCATGTAACCCTAACTCATGCCCCTTTTTCGACAAAATCTAGTAAATTATTCACTGGCATGAAGCCTTTAGTTACCTTTAATCACTTGCTACGGTGCTCCACTACCAGCAAGCATCCATAGCCCCGACGGAGTCACCCCGACATCACAGATCTTGCTCTACTACCAGCAAGCGTCCATAGCCCCGACGGAGATATATGCATACCCTCTCCCACTGTTCACTCATTTTGGTATAGTTAACTTTTATTTCGATAGAATGCCCTGAGCGAGTGGGAGAGGATGACGTCTGTTTATTTTGAAAAGTGAGATGGTTAAGGTGAGTGCTTCAGTAGGCTTGCCTTCTAGGTTCATGTAATCCTTTTCAGCTTTTCCTTCTTTCCCTTAAGGTTTTACCAAACCACCAAGAAGACACTACTAACATTTCTCCAAAGTTCTTCATTTGCGCAGGTTAGATAGAGGACCCCTCAAAGAAACCACAATTTCCTTGGTGCTTCTGGTGTTGTTGTGAGCGATGAGTTCGGAACAGAGTTCGCTATGTCGCATGAATTGAGATCAACCATTGTCTTAATAAACACAACCTTCAAAAGTGTTGAAATCAAGACAGCCAAAGAAGGATAAAGCAAAATCACAATCGAGCTAGCTGAAACAAAACTCATGAAACACGTAGACGAAACATAAAATAAGACTCAACAATATATATATATANTGTATGTATGTATGTATGTATGTATGTATGTATGTATGTATGTATGTATGTATGTATGTATGTATGTATGTATGTATGTATGTATGTATATCACAGATCTTTCTCCGCTTCCAGCAAGCATCCATAGCCCCGACGGAGATATATGCATACCCTCTCCCACTGTTCACTCATTTTGGTATAGTTAACTTTTATTTCGGTAGAATTCCCTGAGCGAGTGGGAGAGGATGACGTCTGTTTATTTTGAAAGTGAGATGGTTAAGGTGAGTGCTTCACTAGGCTTACCTTCTGGGTTCATGTAATCCTTTTCAGCTTTTCCTTCTTTCCCTTAAGGTTTTACCAAACCACTAAGAAGACACTACTAACATTTCTCCAAAGTTCTTCATTTGTGCAGGTTAGATAGAGGACCCCTCAAAGAAACCACAATTTCCTTGGTGCTTATGGTGTTGTTGTGAGCGATGAGTTCAGAACAGAGTTTGCTATGTCGCATGACTTGAGATCAACCATTGTCTTACTAAACACAACCTTCAAAAGTGTTGAAATCAAGATAGCCAAAGAAGGATAAAGCAAAATCACAATCGAGCTAGCTGAAAAAAAAACTCATGAAACACATATACGAAACATAAAATAAAACTCAACAATATATATATACATATATATGTATATGTATTTATTTTTATTTTTTATTATTATTATTAATGGAAATATTGTTTGAGGGATTGTCCATTGACTGGGAGGGCATCAGGTTCCCCCCTCAGATTCTGTAACCAATAAGTGCTTGCCCCAATCTTCTCAGCCACCTGGAAAGGTCCGAGCCATAGATTTTGGAACTTAGAATGTTTGCCTTTCGGCTCATTTTCTCTATCCCATTTTAGGACTAAGTCTCCTACTTCAATATTCTTTTCTTTAGCCTTGTGCTTATCAAACCATCTTTTAACGATCCGTTAGTGGACCAAGAAATTTGATTTAGCATTTTCCCTCTCTTCTTCTAGCATGAGCAGAGTGTCAATTCTTTGTTGTATGACTGATGAAGGTTGCAGAGATGGAAGATAAAGTTCGCTCGGGAGAATAGCTTCATGCCCGTACACTAGAAAGTATGGGGAGTTTCCTATAGCTTCCTTGGGTGTGACCCTATCGGCCCATAGAGCGATATGGAGTAGATTATGCCAATTCCTTTGGTTATCTGCAATCGTCTTCTTTAATATTCTCACTAGGTTCTTATTAGTTGATTATGCCACCCTATTTCCATGTGGATAATAATTTGAAGAGTGTCTAATTATGATTCCTTTGTCCAGAGCAAACTTTGTCAATAGGGTGGAAGAAAAATACTTTGCATTATCAAAAACTAGGACATAAGGGAAACCAAACCTTGTGATCAACTGTTGTTCTATGAATTGGATTACCACCTTCTTGTTTACATGGGTCAGGGGAATGGCCTCTGCCCATTTCGTGAAATAATTGGTGGCAGTAAGAATGTACTTGTGTTGTTTTGAAGAACATGGTGTGATTTCTCCTATGATATATAACCCCCATTACTCAAAAGGTCTAGAAAAAATCACCATTTGGAGTGGGATTGTTGCTCTTTTCTCTCTCCCAGTGCTTACCTAACAGGTTTTGCAGTTTCTAGCGTAAGTATGAGTATCTTTGAACAAGGTGGGCCAATAATAACCAGCTCTTAGTATCTTATGAGTAGTGGTGTTTCCTGTGAATGTCCATCATAGGGCCGTCATGGAGATTTTTCAGGACTTTGTCTGCATCTTCACGTTTGAGGCATCTTATCAGTACCCCGTCATAATTAATCCGGAAGAGTACCGAATTTATGAGGCGATATTGTGCGGATTTCAGCCTGAGAGCTCTCCTTTCCCTAGGGTTGAGATTTTATGGGCAAGTCCCATGGTGTAAGAGATAAGTCAAATTCTCATACCAAGACTCTGGCCCTGGGGAAATGTATGTGATTTCACCACAACATAATGCCATTTCATTCTCCCATCCGGAATATTCAGTTACATGATCCTGGGCCTCAGTTGCAAGTTTGTATAGCCCTTGTCCTTTAACTAGTTTGGCAGGTTTTATATCTAGGTCAAATTCCTGAACTACTGCCATCTGGTTCCCTCTTCTTTCCCCCATATCATGTTGAGTGAATAGGGATCAAACCGTGGGGTGAGGCACGATTACTTTGGTGTGGTTCTTGAGGATGTAAGGCCTAAAGTGTTTCACTGCTTTATAAACTGCATAAGCTTGTTTATCTACAGCAGGATAATTTAGTTCAGCTCCTTGAAGATTAGTGCTCATAAACGACATCGGAGCCTCATTGTTGTCTTCATCCTTCTAAGTCAATACTGCATCTAACGATTGGTCAGAGGAGAAAATATAGAGGAAGAAGTCTCTATTGAAAATGGGACTTCGTAACGCGGGGGCTTGAGATATAGCAGTTTTGATGTTGTTCAACGCATCCTTTCACTCATCATCCCACTTAAATTCGGCATCTTTACGAATCATTTTTTGTAAGGGTTTGATAGTTTCTGCGAAATTGGGAGTGAATTTCCTTACGAAATTGATTTGCCCAAAGAATGACAGCATGGATTTCTTGTTGTGAGACAATGGGAGTTGAGCTATGGCTTTAATCCTTTGTGGGTCTATGTGAATGTCTGCTTGAGATATAATGTGGCCTAGCAGCTTACCTTCCTTGACACCAAAAATAGTTTTCTTAGGATTTAAGGATATATTGTATTTCCTACACTTTTCGAAAATCTAAGTTAAGTGTTGGATGTGCTCTTCCCTATCCTTTGAATACACAGTTACGTCATTTAGATACACTACCACACACTTGTTGATTAGTCCCTGAAATGATACGTCCATGCCCCTTTGGAAGGTTGCCCCTGCGTTGATTAACCCAAAATGCATGCATTTATAAGCGAAGGTTCCCCACTTCGTTCGGAAGGTAGTTTTCAAGCGATCTTCCTCTGAAACCAGAAATTGGTTGTAACTGAAGAAACCATCCAGTAGAGAGAAAATCTTTGATCCAGACACAGTCTGTAGGATTTGCTCCATCGGTGGGACTGAGTAATTGTCCTTTTCTAAAGCTCTGTTGAGGTTCCTAAAATCTACGCATAAGCGGATTTCTCCAAACTGTTTCCTCACAGGAACCAAATTTTCAACCCACGCAGAATGTCTAACTTGGAATATAATTTTGGCATCTAAAAGTTTCTTTAATTCCTGATACATGAGAGGTTCCAGAGACAGGTGATACTTTGGGAGTTTTTGTTGGAAGAGTTTCACTTCGGGTTTTAGCGGAATAGTGTGTTGAATGATATGGGTATAATAAGTTTTTAGATCTTGGTAGGACCATGCGAAGACATCCTAATATTGTCTGAACAGTTTGAGATAAGTCTTTCTTTCTTCTATTGATATAGTCTTGTCAATATTCACGTTTTTGGGTTTTCCGGGGTTCCAAGGTTTATAGTTTCATGCAGGGAATAGGAGCTACTGGTCGTTGCATTCTTAGGCCCCTTAAATTGTTCCTTCAAGTCAAAAATATTCTCCAAGTTAGCTATCCCTTTCGGGATAGTGTCAGACTTTGATGTCAATAGGTTGACCTGTCTGGGGATCAGTCTCTGTTGGTTGTTCCTGGAATATTTCATCATCAATAGCTAAGTCTTTGAAATTATCTTGGTTAGTCGGAAAGTTTATGATCTATTCATCCCGTTTAAAGACTTTCCAATTAGAAATATTGTTGGGCATTGATGGTTTGTAGAGTAGTTCTACAATGAATCGGGAGGCTTTGTAATCTTCTAGAGGTGAAATCCTTGAAGCAGTTGTGGCAAGGGAATCAACAAGGATATTATTTTCCCTGGGGATCGTCATAATATTAAAGGATTCAAAATTCTCTACTAGCCTATGCACTTCCTGTTGATAATTCTTTAGGTGCAGGGAATTGTAATGTATAGTATTCCTTACTTGTCTAACAATAATCTCCGAGTCTCCGAAAACCTTCAATTCTTTGACGTTTAAGTCTATGGCTTTCTTTAACCCTTGTACTAGAGCTTCATACTCGGTAGTTGTGTTTGTGCATTCAAATTCTAGTCTACAGGAGAGGAAATGAAATTTACCTTTTGGATCAATGAGGATGCACCCTGCCTCGGATCCTTCCTGTGACTTAGATCCATCAAAGTATATTGTCCACATTTATGAGCAAAAGTTGAATGTTTCTTCTTGCTTGTTACTTTCCTTCTTCTCTGCTTCCCACTCTGAGATTTCCAATGCAGGTTCTTGGCAGAAGAGGATTTCCTCTATCGGTATTGGAGATTCCTCTTGAAACATCATCTCATAGTTCTGGGTAAGAGGGACATTGGATAAGAGAGGGGGAAAGTTCTCGAAGTAGGAGTCATAGGAATAATTTCCTAGCATGGGAAATTTTGTCAATGAAGGTTCGTTCAAGGTTTCTGGGTTAGTGACGGTATGCTTCAGATACTTTTCCCTATCGATTCTGATCATATTCTCGTATCCCTTCAGTGGTAGCCAAAGGTGCACCCAGTCTGTACTGAAATATCCATTCAAATTTTCAGACCAATCTCAGCTTAACAATAATCCATAAGCTTCTGGGATGTCTACTATAATGATGTCAATCACTTGCACAAACTTAGGATGTGTCACTATCCTGATCATTACATCTCTGAGTTCCCCCATGACCTTGACCTGGGTTCTGTCTAGTCGTATTACATGTTTATCACTCTTAAGAGGAACTGCATTTAGTTTTTTGCAAATAGATAAAGGCATGACATTGGAGAAAGCTCTTGGATCTACCAAACAATTGTGGAGGTTCCTGTTGAAGACTTCAAACGTTAACAGGAAAGGTGGGACAAAAGGTTTTCCCTTCTTATCTTCCAAGCAGGTAATCACAGTTGGTTTATTTGCTAGCTCTGTGGAAGTTATATTTCTTTGTTGTTCATTGCTTGTCGTAGGGTTTTCTATTGATTTCAAAGATTGTAGCATGAAATCATTTTGTTGAGGGAGTCTACATATGTCCATTACCGATATATTAGCCTTCAACTTCTTCAAATCTTCAACTATGTTGTAATCCAGTTTGGGTGATTCTCGGGTATGGATGCTTATAGGGTTTTTACTAGGAGCAAAAGGTGTTCTCAAGTGATCAGGAGTTTCCTTACTCCTAGAAGTTTGAGTAGTAGGGGGATCTTTTGAGACAGGTGGACCCTTACTTCTTGTTTGCACAACTGAGACTTCTACGGGTGGTTCTTGAGACTCAAACAGGTCGTCGGAGGGCATGATTAGGTCAAGATCCCATATCAGCATGGTCGTATCTTGTGGTGGATCATTCTCCTCTTGGTCATCAATATTCATAAATGAACTGCTTGGTTGTTCGGTCAGGGAGACTTCGTCTAGAAACTGGTTGGCCATCAAATTCATTGCATGCACCCATTGAGGACGGTCTCTTTTGGAGTGGTTTTCCTGGTGATAAATACAGAAAGAGTCAGATGCTACATTCCCTAGATCAATGTTTAAGTTAGTTGGGGGAGGTTCAATTGCTTTGAATGGTGGGTTCCTTTTAAAGAAAGGCTTATAAGGCCTTTGTTCATGGTTTCCTTCCCCGATGTTTCTCTTCATGTCTACGATCTCATTTGATAATTTCTTAGCCATGCATTGTAGATCTTCTATATCTCCATTACCCTTGTCGGGAGTTTGTTTTTCTTGTTTCCCCGACAGTCTAGTGAGAAGGAGTCCTCTCCTGGGAGGAGGTTGAACTTCTTTCTTAACTAAAGAGACCCGACCTTCTTTACATAATTTCATCTGGAATTCTATCATTTTTGGCTTCTTCAAAATTCTCAACTAAGGTTCGTTTGGAAGCCCTCTTCACAAACATGGAGATAGAAGTTGGGAGCGCATTAGCATATACTTCGATTTGCAACTCTTGAGTTGGTTTGGCTTTAGGCTAAAATTTGTTTAATATGGTCGTGAATCTTTGATTAAAATCTTTAACCCTTTCTTTCGAACTCATGGTGGTGGTGAACAACTTAGCCATCAGATCTCCTGTAGTAGTCTCTTTTGCAAATTTATCTAGGAAATCTTTTTGGAACTTCATCTAGCTAGTGATACATCCTATCGGCAGATTGAAATACCACGTGGAAGTTGAATTCTCAAATGTATAGGGGAAAAGTCTGCATACTACATCTTCATGTTGGACGTTCATAAGCCTGATCGCTAGTATGAACTTCCTGATATGATCTTCAGGTAATCCTGAGGTTTCTGGGTCATACTTAGGAAGTAACTTCTCTGGATGTTGGGGAAGGTTATGGAATGGTCCCGGGAGGGCCAAAGAATCTCTAGCCAACCAAGGTTGATTGTTGTGAGGTGGGTTTCCCCTCTCATCAGTATGGTCATTGTTTCCTTCCATATCTTCAGACTCTGATTTAAACTCCTCCTCTTCCGAAAAATCATCTAGTTTAGAGACGTCGTCGGCTGGCGTTTCGGGTATCAGATCAAGAGGATATTGGATTTCGATGATCGTGAAATCTATTAAATCTTCTACCGAGTGTATGAAAACTTCGTCGGAGTGCTAACCACTAGTCTGCTCTATTGTTTTCTTCGAGGGAGTATCAGGGATAACGACAATGCATCGATCTGTCGGGCGTACGCTCTGGTGATTCTTCTAAATTGATTTACTTCATTGTGAGGAAGAGCGTAAGGTATTTAAGGATGCAAAGGTTCGTCCTTGGGCTGTGGTGAGTAACTCGTTTCATGAGTACTCAGCGTGTGTGGGTTGTCTTGGGAATGACTAGCCATGCATGTGAGTTGTTTTGAATCTACAGGTTGTCGGATATATTATGAAAAATATGTATTCAACAATTCATTCTTTAGACCCTCCTTCTAGCGCCAATTCTGTTGATGGGTTCTAAATCCTTGATTCAACAATAGGAACCAAACCTGCCACCGAGGCCCAATTAGACTCTGCAGCGTTTAATAATGGAATGGTTCTCTGGATCTTGTGATCCAACCAATTTATCGATCGACTTTATGTTTTCTTGTGAAGGTTCTTCCTTCAGTTTAGACTATCTCTTTTTGTATTTTCTCTTGGGTGGGACCGATATGAGAGGTAAGCCTGTATAAACCAACTTGATAACAAACATAATTAATTTCTAACTACTGGGGAAGAGGTTGAAATTGGGATAACCCGTTGCTCAAGCATGCAGACAACGATTCTATACCATAGGCCTAGTACTAATACATTAACCATGTGAGCATCCAATTACTGTCCAAGTAACATATTATCAGAAAGAAAACACATGTGCAAGTGAGATGATGGCAAGCAAAATAATTCATCTACCATAATCATTCATTACATGATAACACAATGATTCATCATCTTCATCATTAAAGAAAAGAACAACAAAATATTAGACSAGATAACTTGACAATAGATTAAAYARCTCTTACTCATTACAACATCATTCATGAAACGAGATAGGAAATAGTTCTTCTCCACGTCCAATCACATGCATTTGATGAAAATAACTTTGTCTTTGGTCCAAAAGGACTTCTCAATTCAAAGCTAGCTTCAAAATAATTCTTAACAACCAGAAATAAAGTCTTCTTGCAATAACCATTGACCCTTAACTAATTGGTCGATGTTCTTATTTRTAACATAAAATTCAACTGAAAATAATGGCTAAGTGTAGTTTAAACAAAACAAAATTCGCGATGAGACAATGGAAAGCACAATAATTCACCTACTTAATCATCCATCACATAATAACACCACGATTCATATTCATCATTAAAGTAAAGAACAAAAACATATTGCACCAGATAACTTGACAATAGATTAAATAGCCCTTACTCATTACAACATCATTCATGAAATGAGATAGGAAATAGTTCTTCTCCACGTCCAATCACATGCATTTGATGAAAATAACTTGTCTCTAGCCCAGAAGGACTTCTCAATTCATAGCAGCTTCAAAATAATTCTTAACAACCAGAAAGAAAGAGTTCTTACAACAACCATCGACCATTAACTAATTGGTCGATGTCTTTATTTATAATGTAAAATTCAACTGAAAATAACGGTTACGTGCAGTTTAAGTAAAGAAAAATTCACCACGTGGCGTCATCTTCTAACAGTTTCTTTAACAGTAAACTCAAGATATCACTTGAAAGGGTGACTTTCCTCATACTTCGACCAGCTGACAAACAGGTCCTCGCAAATTTGGGCCCATGGAAATCTATGCTGCTCCATCGGATCTCCGTGGATTCACCTGATGTCCATCACATGTGCTTGGTACTTCACTAGACTGGTATTTAACTGTTGTAGCACAGTTCGAGCTCTAATCAGATGTTCCATAAGACTTTGAACTTGTCATGTCGTTGTGTCAGCCACCTTCGCTAGCTCTTCGACTCACAATAAATCTTGCTTGGTATGTGATTCGACTACGTTGCGCAAGTCGATGAAGCTATTGGGGGTGTCGAACTCGAGGAGCTTGATGTCCTTTACCGTCTAGTTGATTCTCGGACCTGGTTCCTCTCAGATTTCTCGGCAAAGTTACAGAGCCAATTTTTCTCAATAGTCGGGGGACTTTTTCTGCAATCGGAATAAAAATCATTTTAGAAATTTTCTTCCCAGACAAGATATATGAAAAATGTAAGCAAGAGGAAAATGGGCAGATGCATACATGTGAAGCTCACTAAGCCTGATTATTTGATACTTATGTGATCTCTACAACCTTCCAGGTTACCTGCGCCATCTCTATTAGCGCCGCCACTTCTCTTCAGTTATGGTGAGTTATATCTGCACGCCATAGCATGTTGGATTAGGTACGGAAAACATGAGAGTCGAAGTCATGCCAATGGCCAATTGGCCCTTGGGGTTAGGAAAGGATGTCAGAGCCGTACATGTGCTAAAAGTACGATCAAGTTCCAAAAATATCGGATACAGTTATAAGGGAAGTCGTTAAATGCTTTGGGTCGAGGCAAGTGGCTCATAAAGGAGTTGTATCAACAAGCGCATCACCCTCATTAGCTCATCATGAGGCTGGGGAATTTTGAAAGAAATCAAGATGATCGTACTGCATATCTTATGCAACTCCTATCAGTTGCGCTTCATACGTCCCGGATCATACCCGTCACGCGGATGTGACCCATTAATTCTTTAAAACATCTCATCTCAAGGCATTCAATGTTCCCTGGCACGTTTCGGCTCGCTGCTCCACTCCACTATAAATTATGGATGTGTTCTACGTAAAAGTCGAGCTTGTGCACCAATGGTAACTCATCTTGTGAGCCCAATTGGATCGAAATTTGTGTTTTCGTCCTTTGTCCAGTCTCAGACGTCTAATTAAATACGTTGTTTCACCATGGGATCTCCTCAAAATGTGAGACGGGGTTTGCAGGGAAGTCATAGCGTCAGGCCTGAGCCTCAACATGTCTAGGACTCATTCTTATTGACATCGGGTATTCCCGAGGTTCCAAAGGAGAATTCTTGCCTTCGTGCGAAAACTATGGTGTCACTCTGTGTGGGGACCGAGGTGAAAGACACCATGTCGGAAGAACACGGGTTGGAGAGCATGCTCCAATAGCAGGAGGCACCGCGTAAGTGATGGAGGCCTAGAAAAAATAAGGAAGTCAGGGAACACCAAAACCTGATTGAATCATGTGCGTGATCAGCTGCAAAAGAGTCCTTAATGCATTTTATCCAACTCGAATTGGTTGAAACCACAAATCGGGGAAGCGGGAGTCGAACACGAAGGAAGTAAACCTGGGGTTCGAACGTCTGAGATCCTAATCATTAGCTGGAGCAGGCACAACTTACCATCGCTGAACTTTACCAAGAGAATAGAGAATTACGATGACATTTGGCGACAAAAATCTTTGAGGTTCTAGCACCGCAAGGTCATGAAGGTAATGTAACTTAGCTTAAGACATAGCTTCAGGAAGCACAGGACATGATCATGTGGCTATACGAAGCTCAAAGGGTTTCAAAAGAGTAGAACATGAAAGCACCTCAAGGAGAGCAGAGCACCCAACGGGAAGGTTCGTGCACAGAAGAGGTGTGATTGGCGAAATCTTTTTTTGTATTCTCAAAGTAACAGGGTCGGTTGGCCAGAAGGCACTAGGAGTGCTCATTGCATGTAACTGAAACCCCATGAAAAGATGATATATAAATTCTCAAAATTTTGATGAAAGGATTCTAGTTATGGTGGTTAAATGCATGTTTTATTTCTTGTCATGAAATTCTACCGTATTGTTTGTCTAAGTTTCTTGTAAGTTAGACTCGATTTTGTACTTAGTGTTGCTGGGTATTTTCCTTGATATTTCCTGGGAAAACCTCTGATGCCGACTTATTTTCGTCATACAATGCTGAGGTGGTATTACTAACTCGGGGGTCAGGAACTTCTATCAACTCGAGGGAAATCTTGATCATGTGTTTAACCACTTTGGCTACGACCCATGATAAGTGGAAGCAGATGGTTCGATAGCATGTCTTAACCAGGTTGGTGCTTTTTCACAAGACTTGAGCAACAAACATAGGACTCGAGTGGTTGATGTCGACAAGTGTCGGGATCGGCAATCGGGGGGAGGGGATAAGCTTATCGCGCCCTTTAATTTCCCTACCCTTTCAAAACTTGTTGATGCCGAAATTTATCAAGTATCGGTCTTTAGAGATAGTTATGTTATGTTTATCATCCTTGTAAATCCCCGATTCCGAAAACATTTCAAAAGTCGACGAGCGGCAATATCATTCATTTGCTTGCGCGATGCTTATTTATTTTGTTCCTTACCGATACCGATGGGAATCGATCATCTGCGATCTTATTGCGTGATGCATGTCGTGTAATAAAAAATTCTCATCTACCAACACCGATGAAGATCAAGGCTCGGCTACTCTGGTTCTCTCGAGCGGTTCTTGTCCCCTCTAATTCTTCCCGATGCCGAATTTCTTAAGCGCGTCGGGAAAAAGTTTTGACTGTCGATTCTTTAAGTAAGTGTTAGCCCTTTTTTTTTTTTAATTTATGATGATTTTAGCATGCTCAAGCAGACCTTAAAAGGCTCAAAATGAAAACAGAATGATAAGTGAAGGCAACAATTTTCACACTGAAGTAGAATTAGACAATGCAAGAAAAGTGGTACCCAAAAAGTAAAATTTGACATAGACTTTTTAGGGTGTGTTGAGTGCTCAACAGATGGCCACTCTGAGGACAACCAATCCAAGCCACAACATAAGAAGGGTAATGAGAAGATGAAGAAGGACACGGAAAAATGGTGTGAATACTATAAAATCCCTTGGCACAACACCAAAGAATGTCGTTCCAAGCAGTCACTCGTGGTCGAGTTGAAGGATGTTGAGTCATAGGTTGATTCAGACTCCAAATCAAATCCAAAAGGAGGGAAGAAAATTATCGATGTTGAAATCAGTGCAACTGTTGCTACCACTAAAGTCCAACCAAGCGAACCAGAAGAACCAAAGGAAATAGAATGCCTCTTTCACTCACAAATGTGGGTGAAGAGGGATCCACTTCATTTCATTGTCGATAATGAAAGTCAGAAGAACCTAATATTAGAAGATTTCGTCAAGTGGTTGGACCTGTCGATGAAACCACACCCGCATCCCTACACCATCAGTTGGCTTGGCCAAGGAAGAGATCTATGTGTCAGCCAACAGTGTCGTCTACCCTACGAAATCAAGCCTTTCAAAGATGAGGTATTGTGTGATATTGCTCCCCTTGAAGTTTGTGATGTTCTTTTAGGACAACCATATTTTTGGAAGCGTCATGTTGTGTATGAGTCTAGACCCCGTAGTGTTATTATTACTTTGGGTAGAAAATTGTATAGAATACCAGAGGTAGTGCCACCTACCGCTATTTCTTTAATCTTTGCTAAGAAATGTAGTAAGGTCATTTCACAGACCGAGAAGTTTGTCTTCTTTGAGATCCATCCTCACAGTGAGCAGAAGTTCATCGCCACATCCATGGTCTCTACACAGATCCTCTCTTTGCAGTAGAAGCAAGTGGAGATAATCGTGGAAGAGTATAGAGACATCTTCTCCTCACCCACCAGGGTACCGACGCACTGCCAAGTCAAGCATCCAATTGATCTAACCCCTGGTGCACCTATGCCTAATGGACCAGTCTATTGTCGCTTGTTGATGGAAAATGATGAAATCAAGTGTCAGATCCAAGATCTTCCTCAAAAGGGTCATATCAAACCCATCTCCTCCCCTTGCAAAAGCCTGATTGTACTGGTGTTGAAGAAGGACAGGACCTGGTGACTCTGCATTGATTATAGAGCATTAAACAAAATCATAGTTAGGAATCGGTACCTAATTCCTAGAATTGATGACCTTCTTGACTAACTCAAGGGGGTAAATTTCTTCAGAAAAATTGACCTAAAGTCTGGCTACCACCAGGTTCCCATCGAACCAATTGATGTATGAAAGATATCTTTCAAATCTAAAGAAGGTCTCTTTGAATGGTTGATCATGCCCTTTGGCTTAACAAATGCACCAGCCACTTTCATGAGGTTGATGGATGATGTATTGATACCCTTCACCAAATCTTTTGTGGTGGTATATTTGGATGACATCCTCATATTCATCGGAACTTGGCAGGAGCACATGCGTCATATTCAACAGGTTTTGAGCACTCTGCGGCAGCACAAGTTATATGCCAACTTGGAAAAATGATCCTTTGGCATGAACAAGGTCCAATACTTGGGACACATTGTTGATGAGCATGGGGTACATGTTGATCCAACTAAGATCCAAGTCAGCTATGACTATCTAGCCCCGACCACACTAACCAAACTTCGGATCTTTTTGGGACTGGCCAACTTCTACCAACGGTTCATGTTGGGATTCTCCCATATTGCATGGGCCCTCTGCCAAGTAACCAAGGGTGTTGGCAGGGAAAAGTTTGTGTGGGGGAAGGAACAACAACGAGCATTTGATCACCTGAAGCATCACTTGTGATCAGCTCCAGTACTCTTCTTGCCCAATCTACAACAATCGTTAGAGATTGAGAATGATGCATATAGCTATGTTGTAGGTGTAGTTCTCACTCAACATGGTCATCCAGTGGCATACCATAGTGAGACACTCTCAGACATTGTCCAGAAATACCCCACCTATGACAAGGAAATGTATTCCATTGTACAAGCCTGTCTTCAATGGAAACATTACATTCTGGGAAAGGAGACGATCATACACACTGAACACAAGCCTCTGCAGTTCATACAGGCACAGAGAAATTTGCAGAATGACCACCATCAGAAGTGGTCCACCTACCTACAATAGTTCCATATAAACATCAAGTATAAGATAGGAAGCACAAATCATGTCGATGACTGCCTCATTCGACCTCACGTGGTTGCACTCACCACTGTGCTCCATTCCTGTGGACATGAGGCATCCGAGTGGCCCCAACTTTATCAAAAATATTTGGAATTCGCCACCACCTATCAACTCTTGGGTACATGTGCGAATGTCATCGATTTTCACATTCAGGACAAAATTTTATGCCATCTAGGCCATCTTTGTGTTCCTGCAAGCGAGCATGCAAATCTGATTTGGGAAGCCCACTACAATCGGATGGTAGGAAATTTTTGCATGGAGAAAAATGTGGTCGTTCTACAGAAACATTTTTATTGGCCAAAACTTTGATAGGACGTCATCAAGTATACCAGATATTTCACTGCTTGTGCCATTTCCAAGCCAACCGTCAAGAAGCAAGGCTTATACACCCCTCTTCCTACTCCCAAGAAGCCTTGGAAATCCATCTCAATGGATTACATGTCAGGCCTTCCATATACCAAGCAAGGCAATGATTGTGTACTTGTGGTCGTTGATCAGTTTTCAAAGATGGCCATCTTCACAGCCTGGAAGAAGAACATCGTTGCAGCAAATACTACCAAGCTCTTCTTCGAACGAGTTTGGGTCCATTTTGGGATACCACAGACCATCATCTCTGATTGGGACAACAGGTTCCTCAACACATTTTGGTTGAGTCTATGGTCATTGTTGGACACCAAGCTCACTAAATCCACTTATTTTCACCCCCAAACAGACAGCCAAACGGAGGTCATCAATCAGATTATTGTGCACATCCTATGCATGTACAACTCTAAGCATTCGCGTATATGGGATGAGAGTCTCCCCTATGTTCAACATAGTTACAACATGACTCTCCATAGCTCCACTGGCCATAGCCATTTTCAAATGTGGTTTGGATTCCAAACCTTGGGTCCCATTGATGTTGCACTACCTCTTACAATCACACAGACAAACTCTTCCCATGTTCAGTCTAGGACCAACAAAGCCACCAGATTCATTGAGCGGATTCATCACATCCGCCAACAAGTCCATGAGATTTTGTAGAAAGCCAATGCTAAGTACAAGTAGCACCATGATCAACATAGGGTACCACACCAGTTTTAGGTTGGAGACAAGGTCTGTTTACATTTTCATAAAGAGCATCTTACAAGGCCCCATCGGAAGCTTCACCCACTTCTCTATGGGCCTTACACTATCACCAAGGATGTGGGTGGCAATTATTTTGAGCTCAACACTCCACCCTTCCTTGGATTTCACCCAATTTTTAATGTGGACCTCCTTCGACCATATTTTCCACCATTATTGGAAACCTTAGAGATCGAAGAATGGCTGACACCAACAAATCTCAACTCTGACTGCATGGAACATGCATCCATTTATCAGATAATGGACACACAGGTCAAGGGCACTCGCCAGTAGAGGATCCAAGTTTATTGGGTTGTCAAGGTAGGGAAACTCCTACACCAAGGCAAGTGGCTCACCCGGGGCCAAATTCAACAGAATTTTCATAACATGGTGGGGGAACTCAACGCAATGGAGACCATTTCTTCCTAAGGAGGGAGGACTGATCCTGGTGGATATTGGTGGCCACCCACCTATTCCAACTGGCCAAGAAGGGGAAACCAAGTGGTTCCATGCAGAAAGAGAATCAGGAAGCTTCCAATGAGGGAAAAAGAAGTGGAAAGGGGGAAAATATAGGAAGATAGCAACCACTGCACAATAGAGTAAATATCCCAACAACCATTGCAATCATTGCAACATTTATGGCCACACCGAGGAAAAATGTTGGAAACTACATCTAGAAATGAACCAGAATAACCACGTGAAGGATGGGGAAAAAAAAAAACTTATGGAAAAAGATTCAATCAATCAGGTTGAAAGTAGCTCGGATGTGGATGACAAGATTGTCTGCACATATATGTAGAAGGACGTGAATCTGAGTAGTCTTCATCACCAGGAAGAGAGGGATATGACCAAGCTCTTCCACATCAAGATTCAGTTCGAGAAGACCAAGATAGATGCTTTGTTTGACTCTAGTTCATAGGATAATCTCATAACAGCAGATCTAGTCAACAATATTGGACTAGAGGTGCATAATCATCCTAGCCCCTATCCATTGGGTTGAGTAAACAAGGATGGATATATAAAGGTATTGAAACAGTGTAAAATTAAAATTGATATAAGTGTTGATTTTCTTGATGAAGTGGATTTGGATGTAGTACCCTTTGATGTATGTGGAGTAGTGTTTGGAATCCCTTACATGTATATGAGGGATGCAATATTCATGTGGAGAGCCAGCCAACACTTACGGATCAAGGATGATAAATATTGCATCATCAATGTGCATAAAGGAAAGTCAAAGATTTCATTGGTAAGTGCCAACCAAGCCAAGAAGCTGATTTGTTCTAGTAATAACTATGTTTTTATTTTATTAAGAGAAAATCAATTTGGTGATGAGTCAAAGAGAGTGAAGGCATCCCTAGAGGGGTGTACTAAAGAGAAAAAACATCAATTGGAGGAGTTACTATAGGTATATAGAGGAGTGTTCCAAGAGCCTAAAGGGATACCACCTAAGAGGGAAGTGGGGGATGAAATGCAATTATTTCCAAACTCCCCATTGTCGAATATCTAGTGCAGATCTAAGTAACCAACAGACATATCTAGCAGATATGAGTGTCTAGTAGGATGATCTAGTGCAGATCTGAGTGACCAAAAAGATGATCTAGTG
Source organism: Picea engelmannii (assembly GCA_009831015.1). Taxonomy (NCBI): domain Eukaryota; kingdom Viridiplantae; phylum Streptophyta; class Pinopsida; order Pinales; family Pinaceae; genus Picea; species Picea engelmannii. The sequence continues at coordinate 5,385 of ML791507.1, read as the reverse complement.
CATATTTAAGTGTTCAACAGGCAAATCCGAGTGACCAACAGGCAGATCTAGCAGATCTTTGTGACCAAAAGATAGATCTAGTGCAACTATGAGTGTCCAATGGGATGAAAACCTTAGTTTTTAGTTGTCTTTATAAGTTTTGATCATTAATGATAAACTGATTTGAAGGACATAAATTCTTGTGTACTTGAAAAGTTATTTTTCTTCCATTGTTTATATTTTCCAGCCCTTTGTGTGAATGTTGCATGCTCATAATTTTATTTTTGTTGTTGATTAAATTTGAGATCTAATTTATTTAATTAATAAGCATAGGACAAAAATTACCTAGGGTTTGGAAAATTTCACATTGTATCCGAGCAACTATGATTAAAATATCGAAGAGTAGAAGTTTGTGTGCAGATCAGACATGACATCAACTAGACTCATGTTCAAGGATAGATTGGATGGTGCCTCTAATTTTGTATTTTAGAAGGTGAGGGTTACTCTCTTGTTGGAAGAGAATTATCTTCGGGATATCATAAAATATGCAGGGATACCATCGACGGATCCATAGCGATTGGAAACCCACAACAAGAAGGAGGTAAAATCCAAGTAGATGATCATGGATGCCATTAAAGATCACTTGATCCCTCACATATCTTAGACGAAGACTGCTAAGGAGATGTTTGATGCACTTGTAAGCCTCTACCAAAGTGAGAACATTAACAGGAAGATGATATTGTGGAACAAACTCAGATCCATGGAAATTTCCATATCATATATCGTTACCAGTTACTTGATGAATATCACATAGCTTCATGATAAACTTGCAGCGGTTTGGGAGAACGTGGTCGATACAAAGTTGGTGAACATGGAATTGAATGGATTCCCAGCATCATGGGAACCATTTGTCAAAGGCATATGTGCTCATGAAAACCTTCCTGAATTTCAAAAGATTTGGGATGACTGCATCCATGAGGAGACTCAAATGGAGTCAAAGGCCAACATGAAGGGTAGTGACAAAAACCTATCCTTAATTGGTCGTTCGAAGAAGGGAAAAGGTAAAGGACCCAACAATGGTTAGGGAAAGAGTGAGAATTCATCCTCGCAGATAAGGAAGAAGGACTTGAGTAAAATCAAGTGCTTTATATGTCATAAGCAAGGACATTATGCATCACAATGTCTGAACAAGAAGAAACGTAAAGGGAAGTAGCAGCCTCAGCTGAAACTTAAATGAGCAAGTTTGCCTCTAAGTCTGAGAAGGATTTCTTGATGGTATCTTTCCTTTCTACCAGTATGGTTTTAGGGAACACTTGGTATGTATAGAGTGGAGCATATAGGCATATGACATCATCCCATGAACTATTTTCAATTCTAACAAAGCAGGACTTAGGATTTAGGGTTGAAATTGGTGATGATGCCAAGTACCTAGTAGGAGGAGTTGGTACCATTCCCTTCTGAATTCAATTAGGTAACTCTTTAGATTTTGACAATGTTTTTTTTGTTCCATGTCTCAAGAAAAACTTGCTTTCAATTTTAGTCATGGAGGATATGCAGTAGAGTTCAAGAACCAGCAGGTTCTTATTAGGCTGAAGGAATCTAACCCAAGAACAATGTATGTGATTAGGATTAAGGAATCTAATTTATATAGGTTGTAGGGTGAACCTGTTCAAAACCTAGTTCAAAACGTAGGAAACTTATGTGAGTTGTGGCACAAGAGGATGGGGAACCTATATCACAAGGTGTTGCCTATTCTAAGGGAGATAGTCACATACCTTCTAGATTTTAGCATTTAGTAATAGGGTGTATGCATAGAATGCATGCTTGGAAAGCATGCTAAGGTTGCTTTCCCAATAAATGAGCATAGGTCTAAGGAGATTCTAGACCTAGTGCATTCAAATGTTTGTGGATTGATGTTAGTAGCATCAGTCATAGGAAGCATGTACTATGTTTCCTTCATCGATGATTTCCCTTGCAAGACATGGATATACTTCTTAAATACCAAGGATGACATATTTAGCATGTTCAAGGAGTTCAAAGCCCTAGTTGATAACCAAAAAAGGAAGAAGATAAAAATCTTGAGATCATACAATGGGGGGCAGGTATACCTCCAAGGAGTTAGAGGGTTTTTTCAAGAAGGAAGAGATTGAGAGCGAGCTTCTTGTATTGTACAACCCATAGTGGAATGGGGTTGTAGAGAAAAAAAATAGATCCATCATAGGGGTTGTTAAGGCCATGATTCATGACCAAGACTTGCCCATGTTTCTTTGGGTAGAGGCATGCAACACAACAATATACATCCATAATAGGTGTCCACACAGGATCTTGGAGGAAAAGACACCAAAGGAGGCATTCATTGGTGTGAAACAAGAGGTGAGTCATTTTCACATTTTTAATTGTCTGGTGTATATCCATGCACATGTAGAGAAGAGGACCAAGATGGAGCCTTCCAGTGGGACGTGTTTATTTGTGGGTTACAATGAGATTTCAAAGGCCTACATGGTCTTCATTCTATATCAGAGGAATATAGTCATAAGCAGAGATGTAAAGTTTGAGGAGGAATTTTCTACCAAGAAGTCTCGTGAGTTGATTATGATGATAGAGGATGAAGAGAAGGAATCTCTGAATGTTGATCCTGGGTCACTAGCGATTTCTAGTTTAGGGAAACAACCTTCATGTGAGGAGGAGGAGGCATTGACTCTTTTTGGTTCTATCATAAGGCCTCAATGGTTCACTTAGACATTGAGGGATGCTTAGGAGTAAATTGAGGATCCTATAAGCACATCCAGGGAGATCAGACCTCCAAAAAAATTTATAACTACATGGAATTGATGAGCAACATCATAAATTCCAAGCCTTCCAATTATCAGGAGGAAGAAAACAAACAATTATGGTGGGATGCCATGATGATGGAGTACAAATCCTTCACAAAGGATGATGTATGGGACATTGTTCCAAGACTAGAGGGGAAGTCAATGGTAATTTCCAAGTGGATCTACAAGAACAAACATGTTGTCGATGGTAGCATTGAGAATTTCAAGGCAAGGTTTGTGG
>ML791506.1:184868-247272 GCA_009831015.1 Picea engelmannii | reverse complement strand
TGAATGGCCTGGTAATTACACACATGGTATTTAGGGGTTGGGCGCACCTGAACACATCTCAGGAATAGAATGGTTACGCCTGCCATCTATCCGGACGAGTACCACCACAACACAAGCAATAAGTAATAAGTAGACTGGTAATTTCGACAGGTAATTCGGACCGGCTTTTAGATGGAGAAAAGGCTTACGTTTTATGCGACTGGAACTGATAATTTTGGTCAATTGGTATCCGTTTACAGCAGGTATAGGGTCTCTCATGCTAAGTGTTGGAATTCTCTGCGTTGTGTGGGCACTTCCATGTTTGCATCTCGGTCGATCGTGAAGGTAAGTGGGATCATAGTTAAAGATGGATGGGGTGGGTCACTAAGGTTCTTCTATTAGAAATTACATACATAGATATGAGTGATGCATTTCTACCTGTTTGAGGAATGAATCAAGTAGTGAATGAAATAATCAGTTTGTCTTCATGCCCTATTGATGGTGCGCCCATCCTGTGCACATCCTCCACTAAGCTTTGTCATCAAAGTGTTAATGGCATACACTGTGGAAGAAGATGAAGCTCATGGGATTTAATCCTCATAACTGTGTTTACACCAACCCAATAGATAATTTACCAAAATAACACATCTACGGGGTTACTTGTGCATGCCCACACGATTTGGACAATAGTGGCCAATCCCTCAGGTGTTTTCTACTAAAAATATCCAAATAATCTAGAGTTGAATTAAATATTCAATGCTGTGAATGAATTGAGCAATCTTCAATACAATGAATGAATCTATAAATGTCCGATACAATGAATGAATTGAGTAGTATTCGCTGTAATTGATCCCTCGATTTGACAGGAAGAGTGAAAATCAATGTTCATTCCAATTGATCCTCTACAACATCTACACTATGGTCGTGAATGATAAGGCATGAGCTGTAGATAATAGGATGAAGGATAACTAGCAGTCACTCACGCAGTAAGTAACAACTATAGTAATGAAATGCAGTGAATCATGCCCAATAAACCGCTGGGTGGGTAACACGGTTTTTTCTGAGGAAAGGAAGGAAATATGGCCGAGCAATGAAAAAAAAATAACGCAGGTTTACACTTCATCAACGCTGAGAAGGTATGAAATTGCTGGTAAATAAAAAGATGAATTGCAGAGAGTAAAAACAACAGTAATCTCACAGAAATAAAGAAGTATTTTTGTTGTACAAAAAGGGATTTGTTGGGCAGAGAAATCGTCATTCACTTTATTATCCATGCACAGGAAAGAAGGGCATTTGAATCTAAATCTTTAACACCGGAGTGAAAGACAGATGATTCAGCTCCTGGCCGACTTCTCAGGCATGGACTAATAACTTAAAGGATAAAGAAACAGAAGATAAAAACACAATTTCCTTGTATTAAAAACAATAAAAACGCTGAGTAAAATAAATAATGGCCCGAGACCAAAATGCGGTCTTTTTCTTTTAACAACATCTACGCAAGCGATTTTTTGACAATAAACAAATGTATGAACAAGAAATTGAGATATTATTTAATACAAATTATGCACATGCGTATAGTAGCCAAATGCAAAGAACCAAAAGTTGTTATCCCGCACACGCTCCATCAGCTCCCGCTTGCCAACTGATGTGACCTCACCGGTACCTCCAAGCCAATGCTAGGGGTACTCTTTTTCCCCATGAACCCCCCGAGCTGCAAAGGATCCACGCACACAATACCATAGAATGATAGCACCCAACTCACCTCTCAAGGTCGAGCTACCACTCATTACTTGAGCTGGGTATCCCAACTCCCACAAGATAAAGTTCATTCAAGATGACATTTTAGCAGCGTAACGTTACGCAAGCCAGATGTGTCCAAACTCCTCATCCGCCGTCCCTTTTATATAGATTCTTAGTCATTAATTTCCCAAACCCTCATTAGAGAATTTTTCTTTTATTTAATTAGAAAAATCATCCCCCATACACATGTCGTCCAAACCCCTAGTTGCACCAAAAAAACAATTTTATTAATTAATTAATTATTCCTATTTCCCTCACCCACCTAAAAGTGTTTCTAAAAACGCTCCTTGGTGTCGCAATATTCCCTTAAAATTCTTAAATGACTTAAGCCTTACTTAATTCCTAGTTGAGTTCATAAATAGAAAGTTCCAAAGGCTAGATTCCTTACTAAGTTAGACATTCAGTTTTTTCTTTCAGTGTCCCCTTTTACTTAAGTTTCCCCTCTTCTTTAAGTTTCATTTTCTTTTAAGTTTCCCCATTTTCCTTTTTAACCAAAAATAAATTTAGCAAGTGTAGATAGAAACAAACATTTACCCTTTTAATAAATTTAATCCTCCATTATAATTTTTACTTTAATAATTAAGTTTGAATTTCTTACCCCCATTCTTGTTGCATGTTTATTTAGTTTTTCTTTATCCACATGTTCTACTTAGAACTAGGTTTTAATTTCACTAGGTTGGGCAACAATTTTTAAGTGAACTTTTAGTTATTAAACTTTACTCATACCATCATCTATTTTAAGTCCGAACAGGTCCTAAGGAGGCATAGCTTTCTAGGCAGTAGGTTTATTGAGTTATCAAAGTTAGAATGGCGATGTGCCCTTCAGGATGCACTACGTGCTCCAAGGGTGCCACTTGTCTCTTTCCGTTTAATTTGCGCGACGTGCCCTTGAAGACTCACTACGTGCTCCAAGGGTGCAACTCACCTCTTTCTATTTTATTTGCACGACGTTCCCTTCAAGACGCACTATGTGCTCGAAGGGTGCCACTCGCCTCTTGACTGAATTTGGTAAACGTCAAACCCCTGGAGTCAATACTTAGTTAGGTGATCTTGTGGGAGACTAAGGACCTCTGAGGAATAAGGCCCCTGCCTTATTGCGTGCCCCTTAGAATCGTCATGAGGGACTGTCACAATTTTCCCTTACGATATCGTAGGTCTTCTCAAACTAGGTAATCGTTAACCTACAGTTCAAGCTACGACGAGAGTGCTAGTAGGGTGTGACAGGGCTATTGTCACATTTCTCCCTCAACGTCTCTGGTTGTCAAGCATTACCCATCTACTCCAAATGTGAGTCTGGTCAGAAATATATCGTCATCCTACATCCATCAATGAATCATGTCAGCAATAACAATCAACATCATAATATATAATTATATGTACATATGTCACATTGACAACATTTAAACCCTAATAGTCCACTCCATTTAAACCTGTTTATGTAAATGTTAGAACAAGATTTGCCTCACCCTATGCAATCTTGAAGAGAAGGCCTTATTCCATTTCCCTATGCAGACTTAATTTCCCTGATTAATGAATCCAGAGATTTTTTTTTTATATTTTTCCACTTGTACACACCTTGCAAGTTATACATCATGTGTATGCATTGGTTGCTCCACTACAGCCCGCGTACATCAGGATTTGTGCCAAAAAATCAAAAATAAATGTCGGGTTTCCATGTCACGATAGAGGACTCTGATCCTTGGCCTTCCATATACTGGAAATGTTCTGACTCGGCTCTTTAGTTGCATTTTGAAGGCTATAAAGAGGCCAATTCCGAGCTATGGAAAAGGAGAGAGAATTCAACTTTGAGAGCAAAGTTACTCTGGAGAAATTATTACTTCATTATTGAGTCTGCATCCCTTTGTCTTTTAAGTCTGAACACAATGTTCATCCCCAAAGTTATTTCCTTATTGATGGAGAACCTATTTGTCTCCCCTATATGAGTTTTCATTTTGTGGAGGATTGAAGTGGTGGAGGCCCAGTTCGAAGGAACAAATATATTCTGTCGAGGAATGAATTTATATAGCTACTGCATGTTATCTGTTGTAGGAATAGACCCATCATGTTAATGAATGAAATTATAAGGTGAATGTGTGTTATCTGTGGTAGGAATAGATATATTTGTTTTGTCAATGAACGATTTTATAAAGCTATTGTGTGTTAGTCGTTGTAAGGACATATTTACCTTACATGAAGGGATAGAGTTACTATATGATGAATTATGGTGGGTACATGGGGTATTCCCACAAGGGAATGAAGTATAATCATTCAAGACTATTTAACCTCTACTAGCCATGTGAACTATCTACCTATAGAAGTCTGGATTCAAGTAATATTTAACCATGAAGATATGAGACATAAATTCTGGAAATTCCCTACTAGTTATGTGGATCATACGCCTATAAGATATTCAGTTCTGCAAGTGAACTTTAGCCTGTGCAAACATTAAAGAAATCTATAAAGTGAATTTGAGATAAATACACACACACACACACACACACACACATATATATATATAGTCATATCTCTATAGGTTATATAAATAGGATTGTTTTAGACAGTAGAAGTTACCCACAACACGAATACCAAATGAGACTTGGAAAAATTACCCATGTAAATTTGATATATCTATCTATCTATCTATCTATCTATCTATCTATCTATCTATCTATATATATATATATATATATATATATATATAGTTACTACATAGTCTATTTCTATGTCAAGGTTATTCATACGTAAGAATTCCAATTTTTGGCACAGGATATTTACAAATAAAGATTTCATGTTCAACCATTCTCTTGTAAATCACAACGAGGCTATCTGTCTTAAATATTACAAAATTCATAGTGCAAAGACTACTTAAGTAAATCACAATATTCGAATGATAGGAAGGATAATTAAACATTCCATTATTAAAGAATTTGAAGATCTGTATATCTACAAACTCAGATCCAAACAGTCATAAATAAGAACGTCGGAGTGATAAGCAACATCACTGGGATCGCTTTTCTGAATCCTTCAAGAGAAAAAAATTAATTTGAAACCCGAGTACCTTCTGGAGAAGGACATGGTTCTAATCCATTGCAGTGACCATGTAAGCCTGCAAAAAGATGAGGCGATTTTCTTAGCGACGGATAGAGGCCAAAAAAAACTCTAAATTAGATAAACCACATAAGACAACGAAGGTATCATCTGACAGGGTAATACTTATTTTGGAATTATCACAGGTCTGCTCCCAGTCATAGTCATGATCGATCGACAGACCGAAATGGAAGGAGTGAACTTGAAAGGCCTGATGGGTACCCTCACAACAAATAGGGTCCCATCATTAAATATAATATCCAACATAGAAAGGAAAAGTATATCAAAATGAATTTCCAACTGTAGAGTAGATCCGACACCATTTCAAAGTAGAAACATTTAACATCGAACAACATATAATTATTATACAGAGTGATCAGTCGAGTCACAGAGAATACACCAAAGTATGATTCTCATAAAAACAAACTCAATACAGAAATGGTATGAGAGAAGATAAATCAATACATAAATATTTATAAAGGAAATTAAATTAACACAGAATACTTAGGTTTCCTCTTCTCCATAAGTTAAGACTGCGGCAAGAAAATACAAAGTTTGCAAATGACTAGATTTTCATAGTATAGAACGTTTATACCCAAGGTTTGTTTCCAACTCGAGAACTACAGACGAAATTACAGGATGGTTGATCATTTGTTCGCTTAAATTTACGGACTGTGACGAGGACGATGTTCAATTAAAACGACTCATAGAGTTAAGTAAACATAATTAAATTAAGAAAAAAAACAGTACTCAAACACCACAAGAAGAATACCCAATCAGAGTTGATCGTAAGATCGAACAATAAGCATGTAACATCCCCAAAAATAAATTATTTTTTAATTTGAAATTTCTTAGGAAATTTATTCCATTTTTGGTAAATTCAAAATTGGAAAATTGTTGCCATTTATGGCAATTCCAAATTTTGAATTTGGTTAATTGTAATTAATTATTATGACTGTTGGGTAGAGATCTAATTTGACCCAACTAACTACTTAACTGTGACACTTTTATGAAACAAAATATTTTATAATTATTGCAGGAGGACAAATGGAACAACCATGTTGAAATATGTTGACCATGACTCCATGAGTGGGGAACATGTTGGAACTACATCAGGGCTGATTGTTACAAGTGGAAAATCAGGAATTTGGCCATTAGCAGCCCCTAAAAATTAGGGATTTGGAAAGCTACGAAAATTCCCAAGGGGAAAAGACCTAAGCATTTTTGGTTTTTGATATATAGCATATGTGAGGAGGCAGGACGCTGCCTAGTATGCTAGGGAAAATATCATTGATTGCTTGTTGTTATGAAAACTACTTGCTGAGTGTGAGGCAAAGAGAAGACTGTTGAAGCTGAAAGGCATTTGTTGAGGAGGAGTTTTGAGTTATCCCTCATGGATTCATGATTAGGCTAGGGGGTGAACAAGACAAGTGATTTGGCTGCCTTGTTCTAAGGTTGGGAGGAACGTGGTTGTTCCATTTGTTTTTCGAAAAATTATTCAGATATGTTCATTTCTCCTTCTTGTTTAAATGTCATTGCAATATATTGACCCATATGTTTCCATCTGTTTTAGATATGATTGAAGTAGGATAGACTCTCATGACATTTCTGTAATTTGTGGAATAAAAATCCTGTTGAGTAACTTACATGGAAATGAAAATTTGAATGGGGAGATATACCAGGGAAGTAACTATGTTAATGAATTTCTACCATGTTAATTATATTAGAAATTACTGCCAGTCCGACGAATCTTATACATCTGACCTTGTTGTTTAAATTAGAATAACAGTTAGTGTTCACTATTCTGAAGTAAACCTGTCAGTTATAGACAATACCTATTACTTTCGTATTTATTCTTCCTATGGAGAGTCTCGTGAATTTGGACATTGATCCTACCACTTTTAATTACAACTGTATAAATAACTATATATACATAATAGAAGTTAACTTTGTATACAGACATCTATATCAATATACATATAGAGAGAACCCCACGACATGTTATACTCACTTCTAAAATGTTTAGGTATGTACGTCAATAGATATTAAGGTAATGAAAGGTGATTAAGCCTATCTGGTTATAATTTCCAAGTTCTAGAAATATTAAATCAAATGAACCTTTTAACACAAAAAAATTTCTGGAACAAAATGTCAGATGAATAATGATTCATTTTACCTAGAAATGAAACAGAGATTTTGGATGCATACTCCGTTAAAATTTATGATTATGTTAAGTGAACAAAGAATCATGACAACTACTGTAGATACCATGAATCGATGGAAGGAAAGAGATAACAGATCTATTGACTACAATGGAGTTGTTTCGAAGAAATTTACAATAATGCAGGAGTAACTAAAAGTAGGATATATACTTCTCAAAAACATAAGGATTGATATACTCTTCATAAATAATCTAACCAGCATATCGACAAAGACAAATTTTTAATCGTTCTATGTTTCCTTGCTTTTCATTATAAGTATATAAGAGAAGAGTTCTGTGTTTTCTGACATTAAATTTCAACCCAACTCAAGACACTGGAATTAGGGATATACCTGACCTACGCAGGCACTATGTTATAATCTCCCATAGGGAATACTATTACAACATTGTTTTTTGCTAAATAGAAACTGAGCTTCGAATTGTACACAGTACGGTATTCAAACTGAGAAGCTTCATCTTTAGAATCTGCGACAATAATTCATGAGGAGACTAGAAGAACTCGAATACCTTTTCCACAAGAGGATGCCCGAGAATTTGAGGGCTCAGAGGTCCAACCCTACAAGGAGAGCAAGCAAAGTTCATTAGTAATTGTCAATAAATAATAGAACTATCTACACGCGGTATACATAACTGAATCACCGAAATATAAAGGATTATCAGAAATTCTTAATAAAGCATAGAATTAAATTTCCCAGGTTACTTATTTAATAAAGACGAATTCAGGGTAGGGTCAAATGATACTAAACTCGGGCTTCTGGTAATAGACCTCTCTTCCTCTACGCTTTCCTGAGACGCCATCCATGATCCCAATGGGGATGGAAGTAGTGTGAGTTGCCTGATGGGTACCCTTGCAGTATTAAGGGCCCATCATTAGTATTGGGTATCAAGTCCTTATTCAACCATCAGAAAGAAAAGCTTTAAACAATAACCAATAAATTAATGAAGTAAAAAAAAAAATTGGATCACAGATTGAATTAATAGTTCGATCCTTTTTTTTTATCAGTCCCTGTGAAATAAAATCAAGACACCGAGTTAAAAATGGTGGCTTTTACCGCTACCATAACCTAATAGAGTTAAAGGGGAAAACTGTAAATCAGAGGGCATCGTTTATAAACCGGAAGGAGACGAATGCAATCGTCCATATCAAAGATCTAGGTATCATAAGGCGGAGGGTGTAACAACGAATCCAAATTTACAAACCCTTATTATTTTTCACTATTTCTGTATGAATCTCTTGGGTTACAACAGTCCTAGTAGACAACCGAGTCTGACCATAGTATTCAGACATAAAGTATACTACATTTTATGAGGATAAAATCTCATTAATCTGAAACAAAAACTTTAATAACTCGAAACCTCGAGTCCAGGGATTTTAGTGCTACGCGATTTTGCCACAGCCAAAGGAACGAAAGAAAATAAAACTCATATTATAAAACAACGTGAAGTGAATGACCTCCTTACGGTCGAAAGGTTCATCGTGTACCAGAATGAGAAACTTCATATATACAATCCACGAAAGTATACATTCAACCATAAAAGAAAACTAGGCAAGGAGTTATACCGAGTAGTATGATATCTAAGAGTTCAAATAAAGAATGGCATTTGTATCGAATGCACAAATCCTAAGAAAAGAGAACAAACAACAAGAACTGGTACAGAGGTAGAGGGGGCCTACGTTAAAGACCTAAGCAATGGTGGGATTAAAGCCAACCTTCCAAGGCTATACCAAACCACGAAAACAAGCCATGAATTTGCCGAAAGCACTGGTCACGTAGGAATCTTTTATTAACACAGAGAGAGAAAGAGAGCTCAGATGAAAACATTTTGAAGGAAATTCTTACCTCTCTCAAAGTGGCATCCAACCAGAAGGAATCTTAATGTTTCTCCTTCCCATAACGAAATCCAAGCTCACGATTCCCTGGCCATGAATCTGAGATTAATAGCAACAGATATGGTCCTGTAATGTTTTGAAACTACGAAGAACCAAGAGGGAAATGAAACGATAACACTAGAAATCCCATTCCATGTAGATTAATGATCAAGGACTGCATACCATACCTAAGCCATGTCAAAAGGTGCAAGCTGTCAAAATTCTAGTGGGCACAATAAGATGAGCCTTAGACCAAACGATCACACCACAGAGAATCATAAATGTCATAGGTAGGTTAATTAAATCAATACAGTGTCCCCTACAGTTTTGTTTTAATGGTGAAAGTACTTTGGCAGTGCAGTTGAGTTATTTTTTGCCTCACTACCAATTATGATTACAAGTTGAATCAATCTCGTCGATCAGTGCACTAACCCTTAAGCTCTAGTTATTTATCATGGAGCCGAGAAAACGACAAGAAAGGGTTAGTTTCACCAAACATTATCCACGACCCCTCGATCCATGACTTGAGTGATACCTTACCCTAAGGGTCATTTTTTTTTTTTATCCAACGTTTCCCATAGTATTCCTAGGATATGTGCGTATAAAGGGAAATCCTAAAACATTATGTACATATCTATTTATGTAAGTGGGATGTAAGTCCCAAACAATTACGGTGATTAGTTTTTGAGTTTCTTGCACCTCTAATGAGGGAAGGATAAATTTAGTTATATGTATATGAAACTATATAACTTACCCTATGACAAGAAAGGCAAGTGTGAGTTATGTGTGGTAAGGACTAAAACAAAAACAAAGAGGCAATGAAACTATTCATTATTATAATTTAATGAATTCATAAGAGGTTTATGAAGACAAACAAACAATTTGAAGTATCCCAATTAAAAAGAAAAAAAAAATTATGTAAATTTTGAGGTACATTACATATGGTATCAGAGAAAAGGTTACAACATGTGGACCTTGAACATGGTCACATTATTTACTTAGCATATATTTTTGTTTATGTAAAACTAATAAACCTTTATTGTTACAAACAGAAAACCCTTTTCTGTTTTGTGTTAATCATCGCAGCCCAGGATGACGCAGAAATCAAACTTGATGGGAATCTTGAGCAAACACCTCATGAAGATCCAAGACATGATAGTGACAGAAGCTCACCTACTGAATTTATAGAAACAATGAGGAATCTCATTGTTGAGATACAGGTTTTTAAAGAAGACAATGAGAAACTGAAGAAGGCACAACAAGAACAAAAGGAAATAAATGAAGTCTTTCTGCGAAATATAGTGACAAGAAAATACCCAAAGGATGATAACCGGGCATAAGAGGTCAGTAAAAGGGAATCCAAGAATATTGGTCCTGAAGCAGAAAGAGGGAATAACTCATCTGACGGTACACCTTTAGCTGAAGAGAAAAAAGAAACAGACAGAAAAATAAAACAGGTATATCACCTTGGGGGAGAATTTAAGAAAATCAAACCAACTACCTTTGATGGGGAATCTAGAACATGGGAGGAAGCTGAAGCATGGTTACTAGACATCAAGAAGTATTTCTACATATACAATTATTCCAACAATATTAAAGTTAGAATGGCTATCTATAATCTGAAAGGAAAATCCAACATCTGGTGGGAAGACCTGAAATTAGCCAAGGGTCTAAACGAGAAACAGATGGAATGGTCTAAATTTAAGAAATACTTTAAGAAACAATACTTATCTGAAAGTTACTACGAGAGAAAAAAGAAGGAATTTTGTGAGTTAGGACTTGGTCAAATGGCTATGGAAGATCTGATAAACAGGTTCCTGTAATTACTAAGGTTCGTACCATATATTCGAGAGGATAAAGTGAAAATCTAGCAGTTCCTAAGCTATCTACCACAGTCATACAAGGACATAATCGAGTTTGATAACCCCAAGTCCGCGGGTGAAGTTTTTAGGAAAACTTGAATGTGTTACGACCAATACAAACAACAGACAAAATTTCCCAAATCTTGGAAGGATAAGAAACAAGACCGAATGAACCAGTGGAAGAAGGGATACCAGCCAACTCCTTATCAGAATGCAACAAAAATATTTCTCAGAAAATATTTTCACTCCAACAATCCAAATATGCAAGGCAATGGTAAAATGGTAAATCTGGAAATAAAGAAGTTTGGGGACAGTCCTCACGAACCACTAAAGTGTTGGGAATGTGGAGAACTTCATCTAAGGAGGAACTGCCCACATTTAAATTCAACAAATAGAATTTTTGTTCATAATTTGCAAGAAGCCTCGATGGTGGGTGATGTGGGAAAAATATTTCATTGGATAAATGCAGTCGTGGATGGCCGGAAAGTTGATCACCAATCCTCTATGGTGGAATTTGAAGGTAAAATCAATAACACTTGAATTTCTATTTTAATTGATCCTGGAGCTATGTTAAGTTATATCACTCATGGTGTAGTAGAGTCACATAAACTTAAGAAAATGAGACATGCAAAATCATGGCTAGTACAACTAGCAACATGAACTAAAAGGAAAGTGGTTGATTTTATTTTTGATTATGAGTTCAGTTTATGTGGTCAAAACATAAGAACAAATCTGAACATTCTACCATTAGGATCTTATGATGTGATTATCGGAATGGATTGGTTAAAAAAGCAAAAAGCAGTACTAGATTGTTATGCAAAGACACTTAAGTATAAAGACGAAAATGAGACTACTAGGACAGTCCAAGGTATACAAAAACCAATATCAGTTAGACAAGTTTCAGTAATGCAATTCAAGAAATGCATGAGAAAGGGTTGTCAAGTTTATGCCATCCAAGTAACAAACCTGTTAGAAAAAGAAGATAAACCCAACTTGGAAGACTTTGTTGTTCTACATGATTTCAGAGACGTATTTGCTGATGAAATACCTGAACTAACCCCTAGAAGGGAGATAGAATTTTCTATCGACCTACTACCTGGTTCAGCCCCTATCTCTAAAGCACCTTATCGAATGAGTTTGCCGGAATTGACAAAACTAAAAATTCAACTACAAGAATTATTGGATAAAGAGTATATCAGACCGAGTGTTTCACCATGGGGAGCACCAGTCCTCTTTGTGAAAAAGAAATATGAAACTCTAATATTATGTATCGATTATAGACAATTAAACAAGATGAATATTAAGAACAAGTACCCCTTACCTAGGATAAATTATCTGTTTGATCAAGTAGGTGGGGCAAATATTTTCTCTAAATTGGATTTAAAATCTGGTTATCACCAAGTTAGGATAAAAGATGAGGACATAAGTAAAACAACTTTTCGAACAAGATATGGGCATTACAAATTTGTGGTCATACCTTTCAGACTCACTAACACGCCAACCTCTTTCATGTGTTTAATGAATAGTATTTTCTTTCAGTACTTGGACAAATTCGTACTGGTATTTATTAACGATATTCTTGTATATTCTAAAACAGAAGAAGAACACGAAGAACACTTAAGAATAGTTCTGCAAACTTTAAGGAAACACCAACTGTATGATAAATTCGATAAGTGCATTTTTTATCAAAATAAGGTACAATACCTAGGACACGTAATATCTACAGAAGGCATTACATTCGATCCTGAGAAAGTAAGAGCCATCATTGAATGGTCAGTACCGAAGGATGTAGCGGATATCTGGTCATTCATGGGAATCATTGGATATTATCGTAGATTTATAGAGGGGTTTTCCAAAATTGCTTACCCTATCACATCATTACAAAAGAAAGGGACCAAGTTTAACTGGTCAGAGAAGTGTCAAGACAGTTTTAATAAGTTAAAGTAACTGCTAACAACCACACCCATTTTAAAGGTAGCAGACCCAGATAAAGACTTTACCGTCTATGTTGATGCGAGTAAAGAAGGACTAGGTGGTGTCCTAACTCAATAAGGACATGTTATTTTTTATGAGTCCTAGAAATTAGAGGAACATGAGCGAAACTACATCACTCATGACTTAGAATTGGTAGTGGTAATACATGCCTTAAAAATGTGGCGACATTACATAATGGGCAAAAAGTTTCTATTATTAATAGATAATAGCGATGTGAAATATTTGTTTAGTCAGTGGGACCTTAATGCAAGGCAAGCAAGATGGCTAGCCTTCTTGAGCAAATTCGACTTTGAGGTAATACATATCAAGGGTAAGGAAAATAAAGTAGCTTCCACTTTAAGTAGAAGTGTTCATGGGTTATTTGAAATAATGTCAGCAAGGAAAAAAGTGATCTTGAACAAAGGATAAAGACTGCAAGTAATAACGACAAAAATTACACTAAGACAGTGGTAGAATTACAAAACACTACAAAATATTTAGACAAAACATATTTGAGTATTGATAAAAATGGCCTACTACGATTTAAAAATAGAATATACATACTAGATTTGGCAAAGTTAAAGTTAACAGTTTTGGATGAACTGCATAAGAAACCATATTCTAGTCATCCAGGATACCAGAAAATGATAACAAGACTTAGAAAATTATTTTATTGGCCTAATATGAAGGGCGAAACAACTAAATACTTAGCTAAGTGTCAATATTGTCAGCAGGTAAAAGTCGAACACCAGCATCCAGCCGACCTATTATAGCCCTTACCGGTACCGGAATGGAAATGGGAGACTATATCGCCAGACTTTATTACAGGTTTTGCTTAAAACTCAGAAACAAAATGATTCTATTATGGTGGTAATTGATAAACTTAGTAAGTCTACACACTTTATTCCTGTAAATTCTACCTTTAAAGTTATAAACATCGCTGAAATATTCATGAAAGAAATTTTTAGACTGCATGGTATTCCTAAAATAGTGATTTCGGATAGAGATGTAAAATTTACATCTGCTTTTTGGAAATAATTGTTTGCAAGGCTACATACTAATTTGAATTTCAGTACGAGTTATCATCCCCAAACGGATGAACAGACTGAAAGAACAAACCAAATCATAGAAGATATTCTTCGCATGTACGTGAGAACAAAACCAAGCAAGTGGGAAGACTACCTGCACTTGGTAGAATTTACATATAACAATGGGTACCAAACTTCTGCTAAATTGAGCCCCTTCGAGGTACTGTACGACAAAAAGTGTACGAATCTAATTAGCTAGGATAACCCGGTTGACAGACTCATGGTTGGACTAGAGATGCTCTAAGAAATGGATAATACAGTAAGAAAGGTACAACAAAAATTAAAAGAGGCACAGGACAAACAGAAAATCTATGCGGACCAGAAACGAAGACACTTGGAGTTCCAAGTGGGAGATCATGTTTACTTAAAATTCAAAGCCCATAGAAATTCACTAAAGCTAGGGATTTGTGCCAAGTTGGCACCCATGTTTTGTGGGAGCTTCAAGATACTAGCTCAAATTGGACCCATAGCATATCAACTTGCACTTCCAGCCAATCTAAAAATTCATAATGTATTTCATGTTTCTTTGTTAAATAATTATGTTCATGAACCTACTCATATGATCGATTGGAAATTGGTGCAGGTGGAACCAGAAGGAGAGTTCCAGGCAGAATGCCTGTGTATTTTGGACCAGAGATAAATAGCACTTTGGAACAGAATCGTCGCTCAGGTAAAGGTACAATGGAATCACTTTAGCTCGGAGGAGGCCACTTGGGAGTTGGAGGGAGATTTGATGAAATATCATGAAATCATGTTCCAAGAAAGGAACGAACACTGAAGAAAGTGTTTTTTTGAAGGGGGAAAGGATGTAACATCCCCCAAAATAATTTATTTTTGAATTTGAAATTGCATAGGAAATTTATTTCATTTTTGGTAAATTCGAAATTGGAAAATTGTTGCCATTTATGGCAATTCTGAATTTCGAATTTGGTTAATTGTAATTAATAATTATGATTGTTGGGCAGAGATCTGATTTTAACCAACTAACTACTTGACTATGAAACTTGTATGAAACAAAATATTTTATAATTATTGCAAGAGGAAAAATGGAACAACCATGTTGAAATCAACTGACCATGACTCCATGAGTGGGGAACATGTTGGAACTACCTCAGGGCTGATTGTTACAAGTGGAAAATCAGGAATTTGGCCATTGATAGCCCTTGAAAATTAGGGATTTGGAAAGCTGCGAAAATTCCCAAGGGGAAAAGACCCAAGCATTTTTGGTTTTTTATATATAGAATATGTGAGGAGGCAGAACGCTACCTAGTATGCTGGGGAAAATATCACTGATTGCTTGCTGTTATGAACACTACTTGTTGAGTGTGAGGCAAAGAGAAGATTGATGAAGCTGAAAGGCATTTGTCGAGGAGGAGTTTTGAGTTAGCCCTCATGGATTCATGGTCAGGCTAGGGGGTGAACATGACAAGTGATTTGGTCTCCATGTTCTAAGGTTGGGAGGAACGTGGTTGTTCCATTTGTTGTTCGACAAATTATTCAGATATGTTCATTTCTCCTTTTTTTAAAATGTCATTGCAATTTATTGACCGATATGTTTCCATCTATTTTAGATATGATTGAAGTATTTTTTGTTTACTAATTTCTAGAAAATGTCGTGCAAGTAGGATAGACTCTCACAACATTTTTGTAATTTCTGAAATAAAAATCCTGTTGAGTAACTTACATGGAAATGAAAATTCGAATGGGGAGATATACCAGGGAAGTAACTATGTTAATGAATTTCTACCCTGTTAATTATATTAGAAATTACTGTCAATCCGACGCATCGTATACATCCGAACTTGTTGTTTACATTAGAATACAAGTTAGTGTTTTCTATTCTAAAGTAAACCTGATAGTTATAGACAATACCTACTAATTTACATATTTATTCTTCCTATGGAGCGTCTCGTGAATTTGGACGTTGATCCTGCCACTTTTAAATACAACTGTGTAAATAACTGTATATACATAATAGAAATTAACTGTGTATACAGACATCTATATGAATATACATATAGAGAGAACCCCACGACGTGTTGTACTCACTTCTAAAAATTTTAGGTATGTATGTAAATAGATATTAAGGTAATGAAAGGCGATTAAGACTAACTGGTTATAATTTCCAAGTTCTAGAAATATTAAATCAAATTAACCTTTCAACACAAACAAAATTCTCCTCGGATAGGGTGCCACGCAGACCACCCAAGACACATGGTGAGGTGCCAGGCCTGGACTTAAATGAGGCCGATCGACCCCCACCCCCTCAGCATTTAGGAGGGGAATGGACTCCAGCCACTTCCCTCTTAGAACAATAATTTCCCCTCGCGCGAGCAGTCTAGCTATGGCGCTCACCCACGCAGAAGCCTTAATGGCGTTGAACGTCCCGTCGACCCTCCTGCTCTTAGCGCACCTGCACCATGTTTTTCTCCACTTCATTTTTTCTCTACACCCAAGTTGTAGCTGGAAATATTGGAGAAGACATCCTCTTGCCTTCACCAACACCCCCACTTGCATCCCTATCCTGATGCCTCGTGAACGAGGAAAGCCTCATTGAGGAAAAACTTGTCATTCCTATGTCGCTTAGAAAAAACGCTTGCAAACAATGGAACGGGCTCTTTCCATCGCCTAGACCTAACTTTGACGTAGTAGAATTGGAATTAATGTGACTCTGATTGCAACATCCATCGTGGAGCCTCCGGTCGCAACATTCATTGTGGAGCCTCCGGTTGCAATAGCCATTGTGGCGCCTCCGATTGTAGCAGTCATTGGGGAGCCTCCGGTTGCGACAACCATCAAGGAGCATCCCACTGCATTCATCGTAAAGGAAATCCTGGAGGAGGTTGTTTAGGAGATCTCAGAGCTGCTTCTTTTCACAGTGTCAGACAATTGGGATCCACCAAGTGATTTTAGAGTGGGAGCCTTCCTATCTAGCCTAGAGGAGTATCATGGTCGAAAAATGAAGGTAACAAAGGATGAAGCCTTCACCTGCTATGTGGAAGAGGAGACCCCAGTTGACTTGAACCCTTAGGATGCAGAACTGAAGCGGACTGGGAAGGAAAACTCAAGTGAGCCAGTGGAAGCAAAGCCAAGCGAGCATCGTGGAAAGGCCAAGGAGGATGGTACAATATTCATGCCACATCCCATATCTTGCATGAAAAATCAATGGAATAGCTTGCCACCTCTACTCCATTCGAACCTGATCAATTTTGTTTTTGACTTGAGGAGCCAAATGCTGGATCATGCCTATCGTGGCACCCTCATGTGCCAGGATGTGGACATGCTCTTCGACGCCTATTCCAATGCGCCACTGGGACAATGATGCCCCACCTGCCTGCAACACTTTTTCATTCCAGTCAAAGCACATGCACCAGATGCGAACACCACCTCAGATGCCACCTGGTATTAGCCATGGTCTTGTTCAAATCTTACAGTCTCTCTTTTACAGTTTTTTTATATGATTTTAGTTATATCCTGAAAGACACTATGCACAACTAAGACAATGACTCACCACCAATCCTGGTTCCTTCGGGTGGGATTGATGGAAAACTGGTTTTACTGAACAGGGGTTCACTCCGTTCTGGTTTCCAATTCATTGGCGGAATGGAGGGTAATCCAGAAACAACTGTACTTTTTGATATCTAATATAGAAGGAACTAACCACATTTGTACTTAAAAAAAAAAAAAAAAACACAAACAAAATTCTGGAACGAAATGTCAAAAGAACAATGATTCATTTTACCTAGAAATGAAACAGAGATTTTGGATGCATACTCCGTTAAAATTTATAATGTTGTTAAGTGAATGAAGAAACGTGATAACTACTGTAGATACCATGCATAAGAAATGTTAAATTACAATAATGTAGGTGTAACTAAAAGTAGGAAATATACTTCTCGAAAACATAAGGATTGATATACTCTTCATAAATAATCTAACCAACATATCGGGACAGACAAATTTTTAATCATTCTATGTTTCCTTGCTTTTCATTATAAGTATATAAGAGAAGAGTTATGTGTTTTTTAACATTAAATTTCAACCCAACTCAAGATACCAGAATTAGGGATATACCCGACCTACGCAAGAACTGCATTATAATCTCCCATAGGGAATACTATTACAACATTGTTTTTTGATAAATAAAAACTGAGCTTCGAATTGTACATAGTACGGTATTCAAACCGAGAAGCTTCATCTTTAGAATCTATGACGATAAGTCATGAGAATCCTAAAAGAACTTGAATACCTTTTTCCACGAGAGGATTCCCAAGAATACAAGGGCTCGAAGGTCCAACCCTACAAGGAGAGTAAGTAAAGTTCATTAGTAATTATCAATAAATAATAGATCTGCTTACACGTGGTATACATAACTGAATCACCGAAATATAAATGATTATTAGAAATTCTTAATAAAGCATGGAATTAAATTTCCCAGGGTACTTATTTAATAAAGACGAATTCAGGGTAGGGTCGAATGATACTTAACTTGGGCTTCTGGTAACAAACCGCCCTTCCTCTACGCTTTCCTGAGATGCCATCTGTGATCCCAATGGGGATGGAAGTAGTGTGAGTTACCTAATGGGTACTCTCACAGTATCAAGGGCCCATCATTAGTATTGGGTATCAAGTCTTTATTCAATCATCAGAAAGAAAATATTTAAAAAATAACCAATAAATTAATGAAGTAAAAAAAATGGATCACAGATTGAATTAATAGTTCGATCCTTTTTTTTTATGAGTCCCTGTGAAATAAAATAAAGACCCCGAGTTAAAAATGGTTTTTTTTACCGCTACCATAACCTAATAGAGTTATAGGGGAAAACTGTAAATCAGAGGGCATCGTTTATAAACCAAAAGGAGACTAATACAGTCGGTCATATCAGAGATCTAGGTATCATAAGGAGGATTGTGTAACGATGAATCTAAATTTACAAACCCTTATTATTTTTCACTATTACTGTATGAATCTCTTAGGTTACGACAAGCCTAGTAGACGACCGAGTATGACCATAGTGTTCAGACAGAAAGTACTCTATGTTTCTGAGGATAAAAGCTCATTAATCCGAAACAAAAACTTTAATACCTCGAAACCTCCAGTCCAGGGATTTCAGAGCTACGCGATTTGGTCACAGCTAAATGAATGAAATAAAATAAAACTCTAATTATAAAACAACGTGAAGTCAACAACTTCCTTATGGTTGAAAGGTTTGTCATGTACCAGAATGAGAAACTTTAGATATACAATCCATGAAAGTATACATTCAACCATAAAATAAAACTAGGCAAGGCGTTATACTGAGTAGTTTGATATCTGAGAGTTCAAATAAGAATGGAATTTGTATCGAATGCACAAATCCTAAGATCAAAGAACAAACAACAAGATTTGTCACAAGGGGTAATGACCCTACCCTTGTTTTTTTTAAAAGAAATGGTACAGAGGTAGAGGGGGCCTACATTAAAGACCTAAGAACTACTGGGATTAAAGCCAACCTTCCAAGGCTATACCAAACCACGAAAACAAGCCAGGAATTTGTCGAAATCACTCGTCACGCAGGAATCGTTTATTAACATAGAGAGAGAAAGAGAGCTTGGATGAAAACGTTTCGAAGGAAATTATTACCTCTCTCAAACTAGCATCCAACCAAAAGGAATCTTAATGTTTCTCCCACCCAGAACGAAATCCAAGATCACAAGTCCCCAGCCATGACTCTGAGATGAATAGAAGTAGAGACGGTCTTGTAATGTTTTGCAACTATGTAGCACTAAGAGGGAAATGAAACGATAAAACTAGAAATCCCATTACGAGTAGAGTAATGATGAAGGACTGTAGACCATAATTAAGCCATGTGAAAGGTGAAAACTGTCAAAATTATAGTGGGCATAGTAAGTTGATCCTTATACCAAACGATCACACCACAGGGCATCATAAATTTCATAGGTAGGTTAATTAAATCAAGACAGCGTCCCCTGTAGTTTTGTTTTAATGGTGAAAGTACTTTGGTGGTCCAGTTGAGGTATTTTTTCACCTCACTACCAATTCTAGTTACAAGTTGAATCTCATCGATCAATGCACTAACCCTTAAGCTCTAGTTATTTAGCATGGAGCTGAGAAAATGACAAGAAAGGGTTAGTTGCACCAAACGTTATCCATGATCCCTCAATCCATGACTTGAGTGATACCTTACTCTAAGGGTCATGTTTTTTTTCTTATCCAACATTTCCCACAGTAGTCCTAGGATATGTGCATATAAAGGGAAATCCTAAAACATTATGTACATATCTATTTATGTAAGTGGGATGTAAGTCCCAAACAATTACGATGATTAGTTTTTGAGTTTCTTGCACCTCTAATGAGGGAAGGATAAATTTAGTTATATGTATATGAACCTATATAACTTACCCAATGACGAGGAAGGAAAGTGTGATTTATGTGTGGTAAGGACTAAAATAAAAACAAAGAGGCAATGAAACTATTCGGTTTTATAATTTAATGAATGCCTGAGAGGTTTATGAAGACAAACGAACAATTTGAAGTATCCTAATTAAAAGGAAAAAAAATATTATGTAAATTTTGAGGTACATTACAAAGTGTTTTCCCTAATTTCCATAGTCAACATGAACCATATTCAACAAGGTCACATGCCAAGTGCCGGACACTTTTTCTCAACAATGAAAAACACATTGAATTTCATGGTGAGTGTCACCTAAGATTCTAAGGTCATGATTTGGTATGAGAATGAGTTATGATAGGAATCAAGGGATGTATGCAAAGAATCCCAAGAGGATTTGAGAATTTAGTAGAGGGATTTACCCCTTACAGTCTTCACGACTGTCAAGTTAATGAATTCAAAGAAAAAAAAATGGAATCCAACACTTACTACGTAAGGGAAATATCTCCCTCGGATTTAACCTAATCCCAAAACAGGATTTAACATCCAAAAACGTTCCCACGAATGAATCCAACTACAATATATTCGGTAAATGTATTAGCAGAACCGAAACCCTCTCCATCTCTAATCTTCGGCCCAGAGAATGGGCTACGGGTTTTTCACAAATGTTATTTCTAGCACAGAGCACCAGTGTTTTGGGTGAAAGATGAAACTAAGGATTAAAGGTAGAGCCACGGAAAACCCTGAGTGATGCTGAACACACTTCCGAATGGTAAAAGAAAATTAAAGGAAATGAAACCTATTACTAAGGTTAAAATGAATACACGTTCAGGAACATTGAAGGTAACTAGACAATTTAGTAATACAGAGAGTCGAATAACCATCGTCGAAGAACGCTCACCTTTTAAGAGTTTCAACCGGTGTCCTCCAAACTTTCCTTTCACCATTACGAGATTCAAATTTCATGAATTTTGTTTGTTACAACTATGTCGAATAGTAACAAAGAATATTCACGGGGTTGCATAAACACAGGGACATAAATGAATGAACCAAATGATAGTAAACCTCCAGCGAAGCTAGTATTTGGTGAAGGGTAGAAAACTATGTTGGTTCCATGTGAACCATGTTAAGTGGCAAGATCTCAATGGGCACAGAGGTCGAGTTCCAGCCCAAGGAGTACGCTATAGGGTATTTATTTAATGTCGTAGGTATGGTTGACTTAAACCAAACAACCTTCCCCGCTAACTTATTTATTCCCATATTTATGGTGAAGTATGAGCCTAGACCAGTTAGGGTTTAAAGTGCACATTAACTCTATTCTGATAAGACGTTAACTCTCACTGATAGCCTCGTAAACTTTTAGACTCTGTTAGTTACCTCGTGGTCGTTGATAGTAACAGTTACCGTCATGCTAGACACAACTACCCAAATTAATGAACATGGGTGTAAAAATACTCATAAATGAAAAGAAAATAAACGATAAAGATTGTTAAAGGGTAACCAAATTTAGGCTATGGGATTGCGGGAATAGGATAGTGGTCCTATAATTTATAAACACTTTGAGCCATTAAAATGGAAGGCCAGGGTGTATATATGCCTTATATAGGAGATCACACCTAATCTCTTGTGGAAAATAGAATTAACATTGTCATAATGAATATATATACCTAGTTATATACATAATTCACTTTCATGGAAGAAGCGGTAAGTTTTAACCATGAATGCAAAGGAAGCAATGAAACTTTTCGTCATAGAGTTTATGATTAATTGAAAGTTTTTCCTCCCTTAGAAGAATGATAATTTTGTGTAATCCCAAACAAATTTTTTTTTTCTGTAAAAATCGGGAAACATTACATATGGTATCAGAGAAAAGGTTACAACACTTGGACCTTGAGCAGGGCCAAATAATGTAATTAGCATATATTTTCTTGTTCATGTAAAACTAAC
The DNA here is from genome assembly GCA_009831015.1 of Picea engelmannii. Taxonomy (NCBI): domain Eukaryota; kingdom Viridiplantae; phylum Streptophyta; class Pinopsida; order Pinales; family Pinaceae; genus Picea; species Picea engelmannii. The sequence continues at coordinate 225,052 of ML791506.1, read as the reverse complement.
AAAACAATTACTGTCACAAACAAAAAACACTTTATTATGTTGTAATCATGGTAGCCCAGAATGAAGTAGAAATCAAACTTGAGGAGAATCCTGAACAAAGACCTCCTGAAAATCGGAGACAGAATGGTGACATAAGATCACCTACCGAAGTTCTGGAAACAATGAGAAATATCATTGTTGAGCTAGAAGTTTTCAAAGCAGACAATGAGAAATTGAAAAAGGCACAGCAGGAACAGTAGGAAATAAATGAAGTCCTGCTGCGAAGTACAGTGACAAATAAAATCCCAAAGGAAGACAATCAGGAATAAGAGGTCAGTAAAAGGGCCTCCAATAATTCTAGACCTGAAGTAGAAAAAGGGGACAACTCATCTGAAGGTACACCTTCAACTTAATATAAAACAAAAATGGGAAGAAAAAGGAAACATGTAGATCACCTTGAGAGAGAGTTTAAGAAAATAAAACCATCCACCTTTGACGAGGAATCCAAAACAAGGGAGGAAGTTGAAGCATGGTTATTAGACATCAAGAAGTATTTTCAGATATACAACTATTCCAACAATATGAAGGTCAGAATGGCCATCTATAATCTGAAAGGGAAGGCCAGCATATGGTTGAAAGACCTGAAGTTGGCCAAGGGTCAAAAGGAAAAATAGATGGAATGGTCGGATTTTAAGAAATACTTTAAGAAAGAGTACCTATACGAAAGTTACTATGAAATAAAAACCAAAGAATTTTATGAGCTGTGACTCGGTAAATGGCTATGGAAGATCTGATAAACAAATTCCTGGAATTACTAAGGTTTGTGCCTTATATCCGGGAGGAGAAAGTGAAAATCTAGAGGTTCCGAAGCTATTTACCACAGTCCTATAAGAACATAATCAAATTTGATAATCCCAAGTCCTTGATCGAAGTTTTCATGAAATCCTGAATGTGTTACGACCAATGCAAACAGCGGTCAGAATTTCCTAAGGCTTGGAAAGACAAGAAACAAGACCGAATGAACCAACGAAAGAAGGGATATCAACCAGCTCCTTTTCGAAACGCAGCAAAGAGTTTTCCCAGAAAATATTTTCACTCCAACAATAAGAACACCCACGGAGGTGGTAAACCAGTAAATCTGGGAACAAAGAAGTTTGGATACAACCCCCATGAACCATTAAAATGTTGGGAATGTGGAGAACCTCACTTAAGGAGGAACTGTCCACATTTGACTTCAGTAGCCAGAACTACGATTCACAGCCTACAGTAAGCCTCTATGGAGGGAGATGTGGGTAGAAGCTTACATCAGATAAATGTGGTTGTGGATGGCCGACAAGATGACCACCAGTCCTCTGTGGTGGAAATTGAAGGTAAAATTAATAACACTCATATTTCTATTTTAATTGATCCTAGAGCTACGTTGAGTTATATCACTCATGGAATAGTGGATTCAAATAAACTTAAGAAAACAAGACATACAAAATCTTGGCTAGTACAACTAGCAACAGTAACAAAAAGAAAAGCAGTTGATTTTATTTCTAATTATGAGTTCCATTTAGGTGGTCAAAACATAAAGAAAAATCTGAAAATTCTACCGTTAGGGTCTTATGATGTAATTATCGGAATGGATTGGTTAGAAAGGCATAAAGAAGTGTTAGATTTTTATGAAAAATCACTCAAGTATAAAGATGAAAATGACACTGTTAGGACAGTTCAAGGTATACAAAAAGCAATCTCAGTTAGACAGATTTCAACAATGCAATTTAAGAAATGCATGAGAAATGGTTGTCAAGTTTATGCCATCCAATTAAGAAACCTGTTCAAAAAAGAAAATAAACCCATCTTGGAGGATTTTGTCGTTTTTCATGATTTCAAAGATGTGTTTGTTGATGAGATACCTGAATTACCCCCAAGGAGGGAGATAGAATTTTCTATCAAACTATTACCTGGTTCAACCCCTATATCTAAAGAACCCTATCAAATGAGCCTGCTAGAATTAACAAAATTAAAAATTCAATTATAGGAATTATAGGAAAAAGAATATATTAGACCGAGTGTTTCACCATGGGGAGCACCCATCCTCTTTGTGAAAAGAAAGACAGAACTCTGAGATTATGCATTGACTACAGACAATTAAACAAAATGACTATTAAGAACAAGTACCCCTGACCTAGGATAAATTATCTGTTCGATCAAGTATGTGGGGCAAAGATTTTCTCGAAATTGGATTTATGATCTGGTTATCACTAGGTTAGGATAAAATATGAGGACATAAGTAAAACAACATTTCGAACGAGATATGGACATTACGAATTTGTTGTTATACCATTTGGACTCACTAACGTGCCGGCCACATTTATGTCTTTAATGAACATTATTTTCAGTTAGTACTTGGACAAGTTTGTGTTGGAATTTATTGACGATATTCTAGTATATTCTAAAACAGAAGAAGAACATGAAGATCACTTAACGATAGTTCTTCAAACTTTAAGGAAGCACAAATTGTATGCTAAATTCGATAAGTGTGACTTTTATCAGAAGAAAATACAATACCTAAGACATGTAATATCTGTAGAAGGCATTGCAGTCGATCCTGAGAAAATAAGAGCCATTATGGAATGGTCGATTCCTAAGGACGTAGCAGACATTTGGTCAGTCATGGTGATCACCAAATATTACTATAGATTTATAGAGGGATTTTCCAAAATTGCATACCCTATCACATCGTTACAAAAGAAGGAAACCAAGTTTAACTAGTCACAGAAATGTCAAGACAATTTTAATAAGTTAAAGGAATTTTCAACGACCACACCCATTTTAAAGGTAGTAGATCCGGACAAAGACTTCACCGTCTGTGTAGATGAAGGACACGTTATTTGTTATGAGACTCGAAAAATAAAGGAACATGAATGAAACTACGTCACTCATGACTTAGAGTTGAAATTTGTAATACACGCCTTAAAGATTTTGCGGCACTATATAATGGGTAGAAAAATTCTGTTATTGACGAATAACAATGGTATGAAATTTTTGTTTAGTCAATCGGACCTTAATGCAAGGCAAGCAATATGGCTACCTTCTTGAGCGAATTTGACTTTGAGGTAAGACATATCAAGGGTAAGGAAAACAAGGTGGTTGATGCCTTAAGCAAAAGAGTTCATGGGTTGTTTGAAATAAACATTACCAGGGAAGAAAGTGATCAAACAGAGGATAAAGGCTGCAGGTAATAACGACGAAAATTACACTAGAACACTGGCACAATTACGAGGTAATGCAGAAAATTCAGACAAAACAGATCTGAGTTTGGATAGAGAAGGTCTACTACAATTTAAAAACAGAATATACATACCAGATTCGGCGGATTTAAAGTTAACGATTTTGGACGATGTACACAAGAAACCATATTGTGGTCACCCAGGATACCAGAACATGGTAACAACATTAAGGAAATTATTTTACTGGCCTAATATGAAGGCTAAAACAACATAATACTTAGCTAAGTGTCAATATTGTCAGTAGGTAAAATCCAAACACCAGCATCCGGTCTTCCTGTTGCATCCCTTACCTGTGTCGGAATGGAAATAAGAGACTATATCACTGGACTTTATTACAGTTTTGCCTAGAAATCAAAAACATAATGATTCAATTATGGTGGTAATTGATAAACTTAGTAATTCTGCACACTTTATTCCTGTAAAGTCTACTTTTAAAGCCATTAACATTGCTGAAATATTCATGAAAGAAATTTTTAGACTGCATGGTATTCCTAAAATGGTGATTTCAGATAGAGACGTAAAATTTATATCTTCTTTTTGGAAAGAATTGTTTGCATGGTTAAATACTAACTTAAATTTCATCATGAGTTATCATCCACAATCAGATGGGCATACTAAACAAACAAACCAAATCGTATAAGATATGCTACGCATGTACGTAAGAACAAAACCAATCAGGTGGGAATACTACCTACACTTGGTGGAATTTGCATACAACAATGGGTACCAAACTTTGGCTAAGATGAGCCCTTTCGAAGTACCGTACGACAGAAAGTGTACGATGCCAATTAGCTGGGATAACCCAGTGGACAAACTGATGGTAGGCCCAGAGATGCTCTAGGAAATGGAAAGCATGGTAAGAAAAGTACGAAAGAACTTAAAGGAGTCTTAGGACACACAAAAAAATTACATGGACCTGAAGAGAAGACACCTATAATTTCAAGTGGGATACCACATCTATTTAAAAGTCAAATCCCCAAATATTTCACTAAATCTAGGGAACTCTGGCAAGTTGGCACCCAGGTTTTGTGGCCCTTTCGAGATCTTAGCTCAAATTGGACCTGTAGCATACCAACTTGCACTTCCTTCCAATCTAAAAATCCATAATGTATTTCATGTTTCTTTGTTAAAGAATTATGTTCATGACCCTACTCATATGATCGATTGGAACTTGGTGCAGGTGGAACCAAAAGGCGAGTTCCAAGAGGAACCTTTGTGCATTTTGGACAGGAGAGAAATAACACTTCGGAAACAAACCGTCACCCAGGTAAAAGTGCAATGGAAGCACTTTAGCCCTGAGGAGGCCACTTGAGAGTTGGAAGGAGATTTGCAGAAATCTCATCCAACCCTTTTCCAAGAAAGGAACAAACATTGAGGACAATGTTTTATTGAAGGGGGAAAGGATGTAACATCCCAAAAAATAAATTATTTTTAAATATGAAATTTCTTCGAAAAGTATTTTCGTTTTTGGTAAATTCAAAATTGGAAAATTTTTGCCATTTATGGAAATTCCGAATTTTGAATTTAGTTAATTGTAATTGATGATTATGACTGTTGGCAAGAGATCTAATTTGACCCAACTAACTATTCGACTATGACACTTTTATGAAACAAAATATTTTATATTTATTGTTGATGGACAAATGGAACAGCTAGGTTAGAATCAACTGACCATGACTCCATGAGAGGGGAACATGTTGGAACTACCTGAGGGTTGAATGTGACAAGTGGAAAATCAATATTTTGGCCATTGGAAGCCCCTGAAAATCATGGATTTGGAAAGCTACAAAAATTCCCAAGGGAAAAAATACCTAGGCACAATTGCTTTTGGATATATAACATATTGGAGGAGGCAGGACACCGCCTAGTATGATGGGGGAAGATGAATTATCTCTTTTTGTTATGAACACTAATTGTTGAGTTTGAGGCAAGGAGAAAACTGTTGAAACTGAAGGAATATTGTTGAAGAGGGGTTCTGATTTCTCCCTCATGGATTCATGGTCGGGCTAGGGGGTGAACGGGACAAGTAAATTGGTTGTTTTGTTCTAATTTTGGGAGGAACTTGGTTATTCCCTTTGTTTTTTCAGCACTTATCCATATATGTTCATATACTCTCCTCTAGTTGAAGTTTTGTTGATTAAATAGTTGGTAGTATACATGTTTCCTACTCCTGGACAGATATCCTACTACTCATGTATGAATAAATGGAATCATAAAGTTACTGTATGTTATCTGTTGTAGGAACAAATCTATTCTATTGAGGAATGAATTTATATAGCTACAAGGCGAATGTGTGTTAGCTGTGGTAGGAATAGATCTATTTTTTTTGTCAATGAACGATTTTATAAAGATAATGAAAAATTACCAATGTAAATTTGATATATATATATATATATATATATATATATATATATATATATATATATATATATATATATATATATTACAAAACTCATAGTGTAGAGACTACTTAAGTAAATCATAGTATTTGAATGACAGGAAGGGTAATTAAACATTCCATTATTAAAAAATTCGAAGATTTGTATATCTACAAACTCGAATCCAAACAGTCATAAATAAGAACATTGGAGCAATAGCCAACATCATTTGGATCCCTTTTCTTAATCCTTCAAGAGAAAAATTTTAATTTGAAACCCAAGTACCTTCTTGAGCAGGGCATGGTTCTAATCCATCGTAGCAACCATGTAAGCCTGCAAAAAGATGAGGTGATTTTCTTAGTGACAGATAGAGGCCAAACAAAAATCTAAATTAGATAAACCACATAAGACAATGAAGGTATCATCTGACAAGGTAACACTTATCTTGGAATTATCACAGGTATGCTCCCATTCATAGTCGCAATCCATCGACAGAACAAAAGGGAAGGAGTGAACTTGAAAGGCCTGATGGGTACCCTCACAACAAACAGGGTCCCATCATTAGATATAATATCCAACATAGAAATGAAAAGTATATCAAAATTAATTCTGCAACTGTACAGTAGATCCGACACCATTTCAAAGTAGAAACATTTAACATCGAAAAATGTATAATTATTATACAGAGTGATTAGTCAAGTCATAGAGAATACACCAAAGTATGATTCTCATAAAAAAAAAGTCAATACAGAAATGGTATGAGAGAAGCTAAATCAATACATAAATGTTTATAAAGGAAATTAAATTAACACAGAATACTTAGGTTTCCTCTTCTCCATAAATTAATACTGCAGCAAGCAAATACAGAGTTTGCAAATGACCAGATTTGCATAGTATAGAACATTTAGACCCGAGGTGTGTTGCCAACTCGAGAAATACAGACTAAATTACAAAATGGTTGATCATTTTTTTCTTATATTTATGGACTAGGACGAGGACGATGTTCAGTTAAAATGACTCATAGAGTTAAGTAAACTGAATTAAATTAATAAAAAAAAACAGTACTCAAACACCACAAGAAGAATACCCAATCAGAACTGATGGTAAGATCGAACAATAAGCATTTTCCCTAATTCCCACAGTTGACATGAACCATAGTCAAGAAGGTCACAGGCAAGGTGCCAGACACTTCTTCTCAACAACGAAAAACACACAAAATTTCACGGTGAGTGTCACCTGAGATTCTAAGGTCACGATCTAGTATGCGAATGAGTTATGATAGGCATCAAGGGATGTATGCAGAGAATACCAAGAGGATTTGAGAATTTAATAGATGGATAGACCCCTTATAATCTTCATGGTTGTCAAGTTAATGAATTCGAAGAAAAAAAAATGGAATCCAACACTTACACTGGGTAAGGGCAATATCTCCCTCAGATTTAACCTAATCCCAAAACAGGATTTAACATCCAAAAAAGTTCCCACGAATGAATCAAAATACAATATATTCGGTAAATGTATTAGCAGAACCGAAACCCTCTCCATCTCTAACCTTCAGCCCAGAGAACAGGCTACGGGTTTTTCACAAATATTATTTCTAGCACAAAGCACCATGGTTTTGGGTGAAAGATGAAACTAAGGATTAAAGGCAGAGCCATGGAAAACCCTGAGTGATGTCAAACACAATCCCAACTGGTAAAAGAAAATTAAAGGGAAGGAAACCTACTACTGAATTTCAAATGAATATACGTTCAAGAACTCTGAAGGTAACCAGACACTTTAGTAATACAGAGAGTCGAATAACCATTGTCGAAGAACGCTCACCTTGCAAGGGTATCATCCAGTGTTCTCCAAACTTTTCTTTCGCCATTATGAGATTCCAATTTCACGAATGTTGACCATTACAACTGTGCCAAATAGTAACAGATAAGAATCACGGGGTTGCATAAATGCAGGGACATAAATGAATGAACCAAAAAATAGTAAACCTCCAGCGAAGCTAGTATTTGGTGAAGGGTAGAAATCTGTGTCGGTGCTACGTGAACCATGCTAAGTGGAAAGAGATTAGTGAGCATGGAGGTCGAGTGCCAACCCAAGTAGTATGATATAGGGTATTTCTTTAATGTTGTAGGTATGGTCATTAAGACATACAACTTTCCCTTCCATCTTATTTATTCCCATAGTTATGGTGAAGTATGAACCTAGACCGGATAGGGTTTAATGCTCACATCAACTATGTTCTGATAATATGTTAACTCTCACCGATAGCCCCATAAACTTTCAGACTCTATTAGCTACCTCGTGTTCATTGACAGTGACAGTTACCATCATGCTAGACACAACCACCCAAATTAATGAACATGGGTGTAAAACTACTCATAAATGAAAAGAAAATAAACGATAAAGATTGTTAAAGGGTAACCAAATTTAGGCTATGGGGTTGCACGAATAGGATATTGGTCTTATAATTTATAAACACTTTGAGCCATTAAAATGGAATACCAAGGTGTACATATGCCTTAGATAGGATATCACACCTACACTCTTGTGGAAAATAGAATTAACATTGTCATAATGAATATATATACCTAGTTATATACGTAATTCACTTTCATGGAAGAAGCGATAAGTTTTAGCCATGAATGCCAAGGAAGCGGTGGAACTTTTCATCATAGAGATTATGATTAATTGAAGGTATTTCCTCCCTTAGACAAATGATAATTTCATGTAATACCAAACAATTTTTTTTGTGTGTGTAAAAATCGGGAAACATTACAAGATATCCACCAGATACTCGCCTAGCGTTAGAGATATTTCTGTGGATTTATTCGTATTTGGGGATATTGTTAGTGCCCATACCTCCTTGAGGAGTGGTACTTTCAAGGTTTCGGACTTTTCTACCCTGCCCATACGGTTATCTGGACTTACGATTGCTCACCTGTGCATCAGTTATACAATGGTTTATTAGTTGCTTGACTTAGGTATCTCATTGATTACTTGCAGGGGTTATTCTCTAGGTACCCTGGGTCAAATAAGGGTTGGATAGAACACAACATTTATGGAGGATTACCTCTTTGGGTGGATCTGACCGACTGGTTGTTAAGCCCACGAGGGCCCTTATAACTGATTATGTTACCTCCGATCTTTAGCAGGGAGTCTCAGGTCCCTCTTGGACGAGACATACCTTCTTTAGGGAGGGAGGCCACTCAACCACTTTAGCACTTTTGCATGCATATTTGTTGTTTGACTTTTGGTGTGGTATTTGATTACTAGTTGTCCTTAAGAAACTATATTGAGTTCTCATTATCATGGATAGTGGAGTTCCTTTGGATGCCTCATTTACTGCTACCCCCACAATGATCTTCATGGGGGGAAATTCGTCTTTTTTTTATAATGGTATGCAAAACTATGGCACTCAGTCCATGCCTTGGTACTCTAGTCATTCTCCTATTGATATGTCTTCTCACTTGCCATCCTCTGTCTCGCCTCCTTACGCGAATAAAATTTTTGGGTCTGGGGGCATGTTGCCTCCTTATTATTCCTCTCCATTTGATGGGAGTCATATCCTTCAAACACCTCTTACAGTAGGAGGTTGGAATCTTCCTTCCTACAAATACACTATGTGAGAGGTAAATTCCCAACTAAGCAATCATTCTACTTATTACACTCCATCCACTTATCCTTCTTCCGCTATTTTGGTTCTTATGAACACTTTTCCCATGGTGGACCTTCATTTGTCCTCTAGTGTTTCATCCAGGTGGTGTTATTTTTATAGTATGGGCAACCCCCCTCATGAATTTTCTTTGTTTGGGGGAAATATATATCCTCACATGAGTAACCCTTGTCAGGTCACTTTCTCTTTGCAAGTGGATTCCTCAGTGTTGATTCCCTTGCAATCCTTTATGAACCAATATGGAGGAGGATACTATCCTACCAGACATGGTATAAACCAGGATCCTTCCTGGCCTACATTTTCTCAAAACCAATCTTTCCTTGGACCTTGGTCTCAAATGTCATAATTCATCACTGTCGCAAGTCCAGTCACTACATGTCATACTGGCATTACATCATGAAACTTTGTTAGTCATGTTGGATATTGTTCAACAACCTCTGGGAGTCATGTTGAAGACCTACAACCAGCCGCTACAAGTCATGTTGGGGGCACATGTCTGGTCACTGCTAGTCACACTACACATACATCACCAACCTTTGCTAGTCATGTTGGGGATTCATCGACAACCTCTGCAAGTCATGTTGGATATTTACTACTAGCCTCTGTAAGTCATGCTGTGAACATGTCACCAGCCACTCCAATTCATGCTGGGGGTATTCATATGATTGAGAAACCTAGATGTCTCAAACGTAAGCCTAGATTCCTTTGTAGGACTTATGAAGGAAGTCACCTTACTCATTTGTGTCATGTTACTATTGGGATACTAGAAGCATGGGGCTCACCTAAGGGCCCTTTGGGTTCTGAGGGATATATGGTTTCACAACACTCTATTCTTTCTTTGGTTGATACAACTATCATGCTGATGCAATCTTCGGCTGACATCCCTTTTCCTTTAGGGATTGATGCATTCTTTGACCTTGTTGTGTCACATACTGTTCAAACAATGGTCATGTCAATGCAATATTCGACCGAAACCTCTCCTATGTTCAGGGGTGATGCGTCTCTTGACCTTGTTGTATCACATCTTGTTCAACCAATGGTCGTGTTGAAGCAATCTTTGACCGACAACACTATTGTTTTCAGGGGTGATGCACCTCTTGAACTTGTTGTCTCACATCCTATTCAACCAATGGTTGAGGAAGTGGTCATGTTGATGCAATCTTTGATCAACCCCACTCTTCTCTTGGAGAGTGACAAGTCTAAGGAAGAAGATGCGCCAACGCAATTTTTGGTCAATCCCGCTCTTTTGGTTATGTTTCTATACCTTCTATGCCATGTCCTTAGCATTTATAGTAATTCACCTTCTGAACAAGAGAGAGTATTACTCTTCCCAATTTCTCTCCCTCCAAGTCTTGAAGAGGTTCCCTTTGATTGTGATGGTCTTATGGGGTATCCAATGCCTCTGCCTATGTCTTTTCCAGGAAGAGACATTATTTGATATATCGTGGAGAATATAACCTCCATTATCACTTTGTCCTCCTTGACTTGGAGATATTTCTTTCTTCCCAAGATTGTGTCGGTTCTTTGTAAGATACTGAAATTCCACAGATGGTCCACACGGGAGCCTTGGCCTCCCCCGTGACTTGCCGCCTAGAATCTCCCAACGAGTCTGATTTAAGCTCTTTTTCGACTTGTCTAAAAACCAAAAATATTGTCGAGTGATTTGTCCCTTTCACACTCGTTAAATTGAATTTGAAAGATCATGAGTCTTAGTTAATCTCTTTTCCGACTCGTTACCAAAAATAGAAAATATCATCGAGTTAACTTGTCATTTTCAGACTCGTAAATTGGAATTGAAAATACGTCTACTTGGCACACGTTTATCCCTTTTTCACACCAAGAAGACTAAAAGACATAAAAAGGGACTTTTTTTTGCATTAAGTTGTGATTGCATCTCATGCCCCTGCTTGCAGTATTGAGCCTATAGTCGGTTCTCGCTTTGCATTATAAACTGTTTTCCTCAGCAGTTTTGCATCGTCAACCAAGTAGAGCCTTGTTTATATCCTTCATAATTTGACACCTTATACCTAGGAGGGAACATCCCTCGAGTGTCTATATCCCACATGCACTTCCCTACATTGAGAATAGGTATGTTCCACTCCTGGAACTAGTTTTTCTTACTTGCAACACTCGTTTCCTCCTCTGTATCATAGCATTCGTTTGTTATGAAAAAACAAAAAAAGACGGGTGGGAAGTGAGTATTATCTTATATCGGCATCATTCGTGTCCCCTTTGAATAGAGAACAAATTGATTGGAGTCCATTCATCATAATTTTGGGTTTATCATGGCCTTAGGAAGTTGAGCTCGTTAGAGAGCCTTCTCTACCAACTAGTTACTCTTCCAGTCCCTACAGAGAACGTCGTTGTTGCCTCCTACATCTCATGGTTTTGTCTTTGGGTCTATGCTGCCAGAGTTCACCATATGTCTCATGCTCTTGTTCGAAGGAAGTTTTTCAACCTGTGTCATCCACTCCTAAGAACTCTTGACTTTGCATGTCGACCATACCCTCAGTTTGAATCAGAATCACATGATACTTTAGTCCTATCATGCACACTGGTCCTAATTTAATCATTGGTAGGTAACCTTGAACCCAACAATCGACATTTCATCATTAGTCATTGACTAGGTGGTTTCCCTTATGTTTGATGAAAAGATATCTATTCACACATTGGGATTCATGCAGTGTCTTGGATTCCATTAACCTTATTGGCGGTATCCTCGCCTTTGTAGAAAATTTTCATCATTCGTTTCTATTAAGAGGGTATTTTTCATGTACCGCTTGCACTTGGAACATGTGAAAGATGCATAGGGTCATTGATTTGTGAGCTTGTTCTTCATTCGATTCCCACCAAATCATGAAGCTCATGCTTTGTACCTCGTGTTGATTGATGAGAGATACCTTAATTCTCTCCTTTCAATGGGTCTCTTTCCATCAACATCATCCCATTATCTGGAAATGAGATCTAGAGTCTTATGAGTACCTTGAGGTTTGCAGTCATTAGTGGTAGGATCTCTCACCATCGACAATTTGGAATACATCAATGTCTTTTGATCGATGGACTCTTCAGGTGTTTGACATCAACTACTATATTCACACTTGCAAGAATGTACTCAATGCCTTGATACCTACTTTCATTATCAGTAGGTTGTACTCAATGCCTTGATACCTACTTTCATTATCGGTATACATCAATGACTGGTAATCAAACGATGTCTCATTATGCTCGATCTCAACTCCTTTATTCACATGATGTATACTTGCACCTTTGACGGATTGTATAGAAGACTTGAATACATCATTATGTGGTCGCATATTTCTTGAGATGTTGCTTCCTTTTCATCCTCTGTCACTGTAACATCCCGCTCTTGCGCGCACTGAGTTTCCACACATTGAAGACCTTGCTCCTCCCTATGTCACTGTAACATCCCGCTCTTGGAGGAACAAGGTATTCATTGTGTGGTTTCCCCATAGTTCCAGGTTTTATTTCTTGTTATGAATATGTTGATTTAAATATTACTGTTTTTTTATCGTGCATTATTGTGGATAAAATCTTGGCATAAATAAAATGTAACAATATGAGAATTAAGTGCATTATTAAAACATGATCGATGCATATCATAAGTTTAGGTAGAAAAAATTTGAAATAAATTTAATAGTTATTCTGATCCTAGATCTATGAACATAATCATACTACTAGTAATAAAACAATGGAATTCGTAGGTAAAAACCTAGTTAATAAACCAAATTTTTATTCAGATAAGAAACTTGTATGGAAGAGAACAAAGTTTCAACAAATACAATGAATATAACAAAAAGGAATCATTACAGGGTTCATCGAAATACAATGTATACAACTAGAAAGGAATCGATACAGATTAGGAATCGATACAAATTAACCCAGGTTCAATAGATATAAGTAGAAAAGGAATTATTACAGATTCAAATAAGGTTCCGCAAGATACAATATGCATATATTCAAAAGGGAAATTGTTACAAAGATAGACATAGTACCCTGTGTATATTAAAAAGGAAGGGAACAATTTCAAATTAAACCAAGTTTAGAAAGATATGAGTATTGACTATATATTCAACGAGGAATCATTACTAAATAGAGTTTAAAGTAATGATTGTGTAGGATCCCTTAATTTTTTAAATATAGATTAACAAAATACTAAGTAATGAATTTGTAAATAACAACTGTATATAATTGAGAATGAGTTGTAAAATAGAGTACATATGGTTACAAAACTGTCAAAATCCATAGACAACAGTCCGAAGATAGAGGGATTTCAAGAATAATTACATACAAAAGTATTCGGTCAACTAGTTCGATAGAATGTAGGAGAAGAAAAATTGCATTCTCTGATATCATTTTTTAAACCTAAATAAGTATTGAAACACAAATACCTTTATGTACAAGGGTATTTTTGAAGCTCCATGGTAAACGCCTTCTCGACACCTACATAATGAACAAGCAAACAAGTTGGTAAGTTGCATGATTTTTTATAATCAAACAAAATTTACATACACAAATAGAGGTAAACTTACCATAGATGGGCAGAGTGTCGATGTATCTCCTTCCATCGTCGTTGAACCACACTTGAATGATCAGGGTCATTGGACAACTCATGGGTACCCCTTGCAAAATCAAAAGGGCCCATCATTAGTTAATATCCAAGAATAAATAATAGATATAAATTACAACATATGTACATAATGTAAACGAAAGAAATTATTAAGCTCTGTGCAAACATTGTTTGCACAAATAATTATAACAAAAGTCCTAAACTAAGTATAAGATGAATAAAATGAGATGAAAGGTCTTAATCATCAACCAAAAATGAGAGTGACAAAAAAAATTAATTTAAATCCCTACACTAATCCTATAATGGTAATCTCAGACCACTAAGTTCATGAGAATATTGGATAGTGATGAAAAATCCCTAAGGTTAAGGAAAAATCCCTTGAAAAAAATCTGGAAGCAATACTACGATGACCAAATATACAACCTACAATCACTACATTATATATATATGATAAGCTCGATAAGATATATAGTTGGCAGAATAAGGTCTAACTCCAACTACAAACTAATATTATGGAGGATAATTCTCAGGAAATATTACCAAGTTAATTAAGCTACCAACACTAGTTACAGGAAACCTGAGTGAGTAAGGGAGGTTATTACCAATTAAAGGATCCAATTCTGATATCATTTGAAATGACCAACTACAAGCCCAAGGAAACTACGAATGCCTAGAGATTTTACCAAATAAATTCCACAGAAAACAAAAATGAGAATTGGGTAATCAGACCTATACCATGTAACTCGTAAAATGGAAAACCTCTCTAAATGAACACATATCCAAGGAAAATAAAGTGAAGAATGTGAAATGAGCTAAGTGCGAGAAAGTTCGGGCGGCTAAAGGATCCGAAAAGAAACCCTAATGCCTGGAGGCATAACAAACGAAAACGTATACAATTTTTAGGACAATTGTCAAGTAAACCTCCTCGAGATGGTAACATCACATGTGGCTCATGTAGGACCACTGCATGATAAATGCTCCATAGGGTGCATTGGTTAACGAGAAAAATTTGGCGAGGTTTTAATTTCGGTCAAGTACCATAGTACGAGTTTAAACCTCATAAAACCCCCTAATAAATCCTTAAGTCTGAACCTTCTTGTTGAAGGACGAGAATAATATGTATGGTTGGATTACAATGAAAACTCATTTCAAATATGTTGAATTAATCTACAATGTAATCCTACATATTATATGAATTTTGTTTATATATATGTGAGCTACCTTTAAAAAAATACTAAAAAGCATATAGTATGAAACGAGTCAAGGAGCATAAGAATAATAATGTGATAGTATCAATAGTAACCCACAACCATAAGGGGAGGGATATAGAAAACATTCAAACCATCATGCGACCTTATACATTGTATGGATCATGACCTCAGGAAGCAACGAATATATATAGAGATCGCAACTTAGTAACAACAATTATATTTATAGGTTATCAAATATTGGTCTTAATGAATTAAGACTTGAGATAACTTATATAAACACTATATATAAGTTCCATTATTAAACTATAATATTATACAACAAGCTATGAGAGATTATAAAGGTCTTTATGTGTAATTATGTAGTTACTATGAGCTTCTTGTTATAACAAAATGTTGAAAGAATAACAAGATTTTTGTATAATAAGGGAAACAAAGAAAGTCATAAGATAGGAATACAATTATATGTGACAATAATGATGACGAAGAAACATTAGAGTATATTATGGTTATTTGTTAATATATATATAAAAAAATTAATGGTATTTTAGGTCTCTGACATAATGGTATCAGAGCGAGGTCACAACACTTGGCCTTTTTCATGGGATTTATCACAGAAAAATCTAACATGTAAATTGTCTTGATTTTATTCTTACCTCTAGAAAGAAAAATAATTTGATTTTGCAGGAAAATGACTGAAGTACCTGAGACTCAGAAAGAAGATCCTCATCAAGAGAATCCTGAACAAGATTATGTAGGTTATGAACATCTATGGGTGGATCTGAATAATGATATACATTCAGAAATTATAAAGACAGTAACAGGTTTGAGAGAAGAATTAAAAATCGTGAGAGCATATAACAAAATAATTCTAAAGACTCGGGAGGAACTAAATACAATTCTTATAGAAAAAATGTGCAATCAAAATACTGATAAAAATAAAGGGAAAAATTCTAGTAACTCCAAGATAGCCCAACCAAAGAAGAAAACAAGAAAATTGGAATACACGAAATCTGAGACAGAGTCAATATACAAGGATGCAGAAGATACTGAAATGTCTATGGAAAGTAGTTCTAATCCCAAACAAAGAACCAAAAATAAACCTAAACAACATGATCAAGTCATGGGAAAATTTAAGAAGATGAAACCACCAACCTTCAATTGAGAACTAGATATTGTTGATGAAGTAGAGGCATGGCTCTCTAGTATGCAAAAATATTTTCAAATCTGCAATTACTCAAGTGAGCTTAAAGAACGGATGGTTATTTACAATTTGAAAGAAAAAACAGATATATGGTGGCAGGATATAAAAAGATTAAAAAGTATTAAGGAAAGGAAAATCACATGTAAAACCTTTAAGATATATTTTAAGAAGCAATACATGTATGAACAATATTATGAGGGTAAAGCCAAGGATTTCTATGAACTAAAACATGGAAATATTATAATAAAATATTTATGTAGTAAGTTTCTGATTTTGTTGTGTTATGTGCCTTACATTGTGGACGAAAAAACAAATATTAAATGATTCTTGAGTTTCATACCTAGTTCTTATATATATCAAATTGAGTTTGATAACCCAAAATCATTGGAAGAAACCATAAGGAAATCTAAACTTCGTTTTGAGATGTATAAAAATAGAAATGAAAATTCAAAGAATTGGAATGGGAAAAATGTTGAGAGGTTTGACCCTAAGAAGAAAGGGGGATATTACTCTAATAAAACTACCGATAAGAGATTTCAATGAGGTAATAAGTTTAGAACGAGTAAACCTTTCAATCGACCTGAAAATAAGAATACCAAACCACCAACCTTCTTCAATAAGTAAACTTCCCAAAAAGGGACAATAAAATTTTGGGAATGCAGTGGTCCTCATTACTATAAATATTGTCCTCTTGGGAGGAAGGACAATAACAATGTAAAAATACTACAGGAAGCAACTATAGTTGGTGAGCTGGCAAGGTCTACACCAAAAATCAACACAGCCTTGGAAAATCAACATGTAGATCATCAAACTTCAACGATAGAAATTGAAGGTATGATACATAACCAACCAATTATTGTATTAATTGATCCAGGTGATAGTTTAAGTTATATTTCACCAAGAGTTGTATAATTCTATAAGTTAAATAAGGAAAAGTTTGAAAATTCCTAGTTAGTACAATTAGCTACATGAACTAAAAGGAGAATTACAAATGTTGTTAAAAAATGTGAACTTGGTATGAATGAATTAAGAACACAAATAGATTTAAACTTATTACCTTTAGGATATTATAATGTGTTAATCGGTATGGATTGGATGGAAAATTTTAAAGTGGTCTTAGATTGTTACAATAAAACATTTACCTTTGTAGATGAGAGAGGTAACGTTATAAACATTAAAGAAGTATCAAGACCTGTTAGTATTAGAGAAATAACAACCTTACAAGTTAAAATATGCATTCTAAAAGGGTTTAAACTACTTTAAGTACACATAAATTATAATGAAAAAGAGAAAAGTAATAATGAATTAGATAACTTTCCAGTATTACAGGAATTTCAGGATGTATTCCAGGATATTCTTGGACTACCTCCTAAGAGAGAAATAGATTTCTCCATAGACCTGATACCTGGAGAAATTTCTTCTTCAAAGGCTCCTTATAAGATGAATATCCTAGAGTTAAATGGAATAAAAATTCAATTGCAAGAATTGATAGATAAAGAATATATCCAACCAAGTGTATCTCCATGGGGAGCACTAATACTTTTTGTTAGAAATAAATATGGTACATTATGTTTATGTATTGATTATAGACAACTTAATAAAATGAATATTAAGAATAGATATCCATTACCTCGTATCGATGATCTATATGATCAAGTACGAGGAGCTACAACATTCTCTAACATTGACTTATGTTCTGGTTATCATCAAGTTAGGATAAAGGATGAAGATATTTATAAAACAACATTTAGAACAAGGTACAGACATTATGAATTTGCATTGATGTTCTTGATGAACAGTGTTTTGAGCAAATGTCTAGATAATTTTCCTATCGTATTTATAGACGATATACTCATCTATTCAAAGGATGGAAAGGAGCATGAAGAAATTTTAAGAATAGTATTACAGATACTAAGAGAACCAAAATTATATGCAAAATTGAGTAAGTGTGAGTTTTATAAAGAGAAAATCCAGTATCTGGGACATGTAATTTACAAGGAAGGAATAGCAGTTGACCCAGAAAAAATAAAGGCTATAATGAATTGGCACGAACCTAAGGATGTTTCAGACTTAATATCTTTTATGGGTATAATTGGCTATTACTGGAAATTTATAGAAGGGTTTTCTAAGATTGCATATCCTTTAACATTGTTACAAAAGAAAGGAACTAAGTTTAGTTGGTCTGAGAAATGTCAAGAATGTTTTAACAAATTAAAACAACTCTTCACTACAACTTCTATATTAAAATTCGTTGACCTAGATAAAGACTTTGTAGTATGTACAGATGCATTCCGCGAAGGGCTTGGAGGAGTGTTAATGCAATAAAACCATGTAATATCTTATGAATCTAGGAAATTAAAGAAACACGAAGAAAATTATGTAACATATGAATGGGAATTGGATGCAATAATACATGCATTAAAGATGAGGTGACATTACCTAGTAGGCTGAAAATTCTTATTGTGAACAAATAACATCTCTCTAAAATATTTGTTTGATAAAAAAAAATTAAATGCTCACCAAGCAAGGTGGTTATCCTTCTTAAACAAGTATGATTTTGAGATAAAAAAACATTAAAGGAAAATAAAATAAAGTGGAAGATGCATTAAGTAGACATGCAAATCTAATTTATATCGTTACTAGAAGTAACTACAAAAAAATATTAGAAGAAAGGGTAAGGTTATCATTTGAACCAGAATATCAAAATATTAAGTTAAACATCGATGATAATTCAACGGTATTAGAAGAATCATATTTTAGATTCTCAAAAAGTGGATTTTTAATGTATAAAAATAGTTTGTATGTACAAGAATCTAATGAGATTAAGTTGTTAATTCTAGATGAACTGCATAAGAAACCATATTATGGACACCCAGGTTACCATAAATTGATTACTATGCTGAGAAAAGAATTGTATTGCCCAAATATGAAAGGATAAACAACTGAATATCTATCTATATGTTTAGAGTATCAACAAGTTAAGGTTGAACACCAACATCCAGTTAGACTACTACAGCCTTTACCCATTTCAGAATGGAAATGGGAAATGATAATTATGGATTTTATTACTAGATTTCCTAGAAGTAGTAAACAAAATGACTCGATTATGGTTGTGGTTGATAAATCGAGTAAAGCAACACACTTCATACCTGTGAAATCAACCTACAAGGCTATTAATATAGTAGAAATTTTCATGAAGGAAATATTCAGGTTACATGGAATCCCTAAAGTTATAATATCTGATAGAGATGTTAAGTTTACCAAAAAATTTAGGAAGGTTTTATTTAAAGGGTACATACCCAAATGAAATTCAGTACTGCTTATCATTCGAAAATGGATGGAAAAACTGAAACAACTAACCATATTCTTGAAGACATGCTTAGAATGTATGTTATGGAAAGACCTGGTAAATGGGGAGAATATTTGTACTTAGTTGAATTTTCTTATACTAATCATTATCAAACTTCAACAAAACTTATTTCTTTTGAAATTTTATATGGAAAACAATGCCATACAACTATTTCATGGAGTAATCCTGTAAATATATTGATGATAGGACTAGATATGCTAAAAGGCATGGAACTAACAGTGAAATGGGTACAAAAAAACCTGAAAGTAGCACAAGACATGCAAAAAAGTTATGTTGATGCAAAAAGAACTCCAAGAGAGTTCAATATTGGAGATCATGTGTATATTAGAGTTAAACCTAAAAAGAGTTATTTACGGTTGGGCAGGTATACTAAGTTAGCACCTAGATATTGTGGCCCATTCGAGATACTTGCTGAAATAGGACTTGTACCTTATCAACTTGAACTTCCAGCTACAATAAAAGTACATGATGTGTTTCACATTTCATTACTAAATAAATATATACATGACCCTACTCAAGTTGTTGAATGGAAAATGATATAGGTGGAACCCGTGGGCGAGTTCCCAGTAGATTCAGGTCATATTCTCGACAAGAGGGAACTTACAATTTGGAAATGAGTCATAGGACAGGTAAAGGTGCAATGGAAGCACCTTAGTCCAGAAGAGGCTACTTGGGAAATGGAAAGTAATATGTGGGAAGCATATCAATGTATATTCCAAAATGGTTTTGATGGAAACTAGTTATCACCAAGGACAATGAAAACTTCTAAGGGGGGTTGTATGTGATACCCCAAAACTTGGATTTTTTAATTATTATTTCTATTATTTTATTTTTTTTATAATTTTAATTATTTTTCTGAAAAGACAATTTGGTTGATTGACAAAAATTGAATTGTAAAACCTTATTATTTTGTGAAAATAAACACATGTGGAAAAATGGGCACACGTTGAAGCAATTATTAAAGAGGGAGTTAGGAATCCAAATGGGTTGTCCAAGTGGAAGCATACTGAGACAAGCTATGGGGTTAACTTCAAAAAGACACATTCCATATTTATAGAAGAATCTACGAAAATGTGTAAAGTTGAATATGAAAGGTGGTCAATGAGCAGGAGGCTCAAGAAAAGTGTCACAAGTCCTAGGAAAAATAAAATTAGTCATGACAATGGAATCGGACACCATTCCGAGGAGGAAAAGTGATAACTTGAGAAGGCTACACACAAACTGACCTGACACAGTGAACTTTCAAATATTACACACAACAACTAGAGCTTAGAATTCTGCAAGAGACCACATAGGCAGACCCTTGGATTCAGAATTCAGCTCAGGGTTGACAGAGGTGAAAAAGACTCTAGTCTAAGGTTGGGAGGAATAGGGTCTTCAACATGTGGTGTCCCCAAAGTTTCAGGTTTTATTTATTGTTACGAATATTTTGATTTAAATATTACTGCGTTTTTATTGTGCGTTACTGTGGCTAAAATCTTGGCATAAATAAATTGTAACAGTATTAGAATTAAGTGAATTATTAAAGCAAGATTGATGCATATCATAAGTTCAGGTAGAAAAATTTTGAAAGAAATTTAATAGTTATTATGATCCTATATCTATGAACATAATCATACTGCTAGTAATAAATCAATGAAACTCGTAGGTAAAAACCTAGTCAATAAACCAGAGTTTTATTCGGATAAGAAACTTGTATGGAAGAGAACAAAGTTTCAACAAATACAATGAATATAAATAAAAGGAATCGTTACAAGGTTCATCAAAATACATTGTATATAACTAGAAAGGAATCGATACAGATTAACCTAGGTTCAATATATATAAGTAGAAAAGAAATTATTATAGATTCGAATAAGGTTCCACAAGATCCACTATGCATATATTCAAAAGGGAAATTGTTACAAAGATATAAAAAGTACATTGTGTATATTAAAAAGGAAGGGAACCATTTCAAATTAAACCAAGTTTAGAAATATTCGAGTATTGACTATATATTCAACAATGAATCGTTACAAAAACTAAGCAGAGTTTAAACTAATGACTATGTAGGATCAAAAGGGAATCCATTAATTTTTTAATCAAAGTTTAACAAAATACGAAGTAAAGAATATTTAAATAGCAATTGTATATAATTGATATGGAGTCATAAAATATAGTACATATGGTTACAAAACTGTCAAATTGCGTAGACAACAGTCCGAAGCCACATGACTTTAAAGAATAATTACATACAAAAGTATTTGGTCGACTAGTTCGATAGAATGTAGGAGTAGAATAATCACATTATGTGATATCAGTTTTTAAACCTAAAGAAGTATTGAAACCCGAATACCTTTCTATACAATGGTATTTCTGAAGATCCACGGTAATCGTCACCTCGACACCTACATAATGAACAAGAAAACAAGTTAGTAAGTTGCACGAATTTTTATAATCAAACAAAAGTTACATACACACATAGATATAAAATCACCATGGATGGGCCGAGTTTTGATGTATCTCCTTATGTCGCCATTGAATCACACCTGAATGATCAGGGTTGTTGGATAACTGATGGGTACCCCTCACAACATCAAAAGGTCCCATAATTAGTTAATATCCAAGAATAAATAACATATGTAAATTACATCATATGTAGATAATGTAAACCAAAGAAACTATTAATCTCGGTGTGAACACCTCCTACACAAATAATTATAATAGAATCCCTACACTAAGTCTAAGATGAATAGAACGACATGAAGTGTCTTAAACTTCGACCAGACACGAGAGTGACAAAACAAATGAATTTAAATCCCTACACTAATCTTGTAATGGTAAAATTGGACCATTGAGTTCATGATATTACTGGTTACCGATAAAATATCCCTGAGGTTAATATAAAACCCCTCAAAACAAATCTGGAAGAAAGACTACCATTCGAATCCGAAAGAATAAGGTTTGACTCCAACTACAAACTAATATTTTGAAGGATAATGCTCAAGAAATATTACCAAGTTAATTAAGCTACCAACACTAGTTACAGGAAACCTGAGTGAGGAAGGGAGGTTATTAGTAGTTAAATGAGTTGAGTCTGAAATCATTTGAAAGGACCAACTGCAAGCCCGGGGAAGCTACGAACGACCAGATCGTTTACCAAATAAATTCCACAAAAAATGAAATTTGAGAATGGGGTAATCAGACGTATACCCCATAACTCATAAAATGGAAAACCTCTCAGGATGAACACAAATCTAAGGAAAAGAAGGTAAATAATGTGAAATGAGGTAAGTGTGGGAAAGGTCGGATGGCTAAATGATCTGAAAAGAACCCCTAATGCATGGAGGCATAACAAACCAAAACACATACAAATTTTAGGAAAGTTGTCAAGTAAAACTCCTCGAGATGGTAACATCACATGTATAACATGCAACACTGTTGCATGATAAATTCTCCACAAGGCGTGTTGGTTAATGAGAAAAACTTGGAGAGGTTTTAATTTAAGTCAAGTACCATAGCACAAGTTTAAACCTCATAAAACCCCCTAATAAATATTTAAGTCTAAACCCTCTTGTCAAAGGACGAGTGTAATACATATTGCTGACTTACAATCACAACTAATTTCAAATAAGTTGAATTAATCTACAATGTAATCCTACATATTATATGAATTATGTTTATATATATGTGAGCTACCTTAAAAACAATACTAAAAAGTGTATAGTATGAAACGATTCAAGGAGCATAAGAATAATAGTATGAAAGTATCAATAGTAACCCATAGCCATAAGGGGAGGGCTATAGAAAAAATTCAAACCATCATATGACCTTATACATGGTATGGATCATGGCCTCAAGAAGAAACACATATATATAGAGATCACAACTTAGTAACAACAATTATATTTATAGGTTATCAAATACCAGCCTTAATGAAATAAGACTTAGGATAACTTATATAAACACTATAGAGAAGTTCCATTATTAAACTATAAGATTATACGACAAGTTATGAGAGATTATGAAAGTCTTTCTATGTAAGTATGTAGTTACTACGATCTTCTCGTTATAACAAAATATTGAAAGGATAATGAGATTTCCATATAATAAGGGAAAAAAAGAAAGTCATAAGATAGGAATAAAATTATATGTGACAATAATGATGGCAAAGAACCATTAGAGTATATATATATATAGGGATTTTAGGTCTATGATAATGATGATGTTGTTCTTATGGAAAGGAATCCATGTGACCTCGATAAACATGTAATAATCCTCAAGGATGTGTTCTCTAGTATGGGTATGACTTTGAACACTAACAAAACAAAGGTTATGATAATCCTATCCAAAAACATCCCCAATGAAACTTTCATTTATGAGAACAATAGATTGGAGGAAGTGCTTTAATATAAATATGTTGGAATCTATATTCATCACAAGCTCAATTGGAACTATAGTGTCGAGGAAAGGATAAATGGAGGGTGGAAAGCTTATTATGGACTTGAAAACGGGTGTAAATTAGTAGACCTTTGTTTTGGGATAAGAAAAAGCTCCTCTTAGATACTATTGAAGTTTGGGGATGCAATATCTATAAATAATCCCGGAGAAATATAGATCAAATACAAAATAATTATATAGCTTATAATATTAAAATTAAAGGAAATACACCATATCCCATCCTCCTCATAGAAGAGAGTCTTTCCCCCATTAAGTGCACAACCACGATTAGTACCTAATGTACAAAAAAAAGATAAACAACATGGATGAAAAGAGGCTCCCCAAAATTTCTTCAACTCCAAGAAGAACCACCAATCCCTCAAGTGAGGGTGGCATCAAGATGCCAAGTCTTAACTAAATCATTCGGTAATATAGGAAGATGTCATTTTCTAGAATATCAATAATATTAAAAATATTATTACATCTAAATTTAAAGAAAATATATGGTGTAATAAAGAATCACAAGATTAAAGAAACCTAACATACAACAAGAAGGTAGTCAACCCTAATCTAGAATATCAAAAGTATCTCTCATACCTAACTAGCACAAAGAAGAAAATCGACATTGTTAAAATATGAACCAACTCCCATGAGCTACGTAGTTGATCTGGATTTATGAGCCAAACGAAATGAATAACAAATTGAATACAATAACATAGAGATACGAAGAAGAACAACATATATCTAGTGAACAATAACTTCTATTGAATAAATAAAATAGGTCGAAATTGTAAAACTACATAACTAAAACAAATTGCTCAAATGGTGGTAGATATCTCTGAGAAGAGATGTGGTTTCTATGCGTATCTGTTTGAGAAAAATGATTACAATGAGGCTCCAGAGGACTTTTTAACATTACTCATGAATTCCAAAACCATAGACATCCAAAAACCTAACCCTAGGAGTTGAAATGCCAAAAGTTATGTGGGCCCCGATGGGTAAGTTGGTACCTCAACTTCTTGGGGTAACTTTTGAATATGACCTCTATTTTAGGCACGTGATAGCCCATTGGAAAGGTATTTTCAAGAACTACACATTATGCCATCAAAATCTGACTTCATCTATAGTTTGACTATGGCAAGACAAGAAACCATTGTTTAGGGCCCCAAAACAACCCTGAAATCACAAAAAGATGTACTGACATGAAAATTTCCAAAATAATCCAATTGGATTAGGTGGGAGGCCACCAATATCCACCTGGAAGATTTGTATGGATTTAGACATCCCCGGAAGTGTAGAACCCACAATTACAAAGAACTACAAAAGAACATGTTGAACTAAAACTGTCAAGAGGAGCCAGTTGGAATAGGTGGGTGGCCACCAATATCAATGTGGATCATCCTTATGAAGCAATGGTTTCCATTGTGTTGAGTGCATCCATCAAGTGAGGAAACATTTTCTAAATTTTTCCTCGGGTGAGCCACTTTCCTTGGTGTAGGAGTTTCCCTTCCTTGACAGCCCGATAAAGATGGATCCTCTGTTGGCGAGTGCCCTTGACATGTGTGTCCACTATATGATCAATGGATGCATGTTCCATGCAATCAAGGTTGAGATCTATTGGTTTCAATTGTTCTATGATCTATGAGGTATCCAATAATGGTGGAAAATATGGTCAAAAGAGGTCCACATTGACACAGATCCCCATACCCGCAGGTTGGGATCTGCACAGGATATTTTCTTTACGGCCACTGAGAGATCGATTGACTCTTTTATTTTCCTTTTGGGAAATCAACACCCACAACAAACCTTGAGGAAACTCCCCTTTTATTTCGGGATACCGGATTTCATGATTTCGTGAATCCTGTGGTCGAGCGCCTTATCTCTTTGACATCCAAAACCTAAAATACTAATACTTTCCTTTCCTGATGTCAATTTTGGCTCTTTGGCTTTCAAAAATTCAGGAGTTGTGATGACGTACAACTCTTCTCTCGACCCCTAGAGTCCCGAACTTCCAACTTCCGATTTACCGAAATGAAAATGTTCCGGTCCTTCCTCCCTCTTCGCAGTTTTGGGATTTCAACCACCGAAAAGCACTTCCACTATGTCCTTAGGGCTCTCGAACCTTCGAACCTCGAAAGGCCGAAATTATGTCTCCTCAATCCTTTCGGACTTTCATGCACTGGGAGATCGATATGCTAAGGATCGAATACTCTGTCGCTTCCATCTTTCGGTCTCCGAAGTCCCAAAATTACGAAATGGAACTTCTCCTCACTACTTTCACGAACCTCGACAAGAAGTCTCTTGTCCTTTCATGTATCACCTTCTCTTTATTTCGAGTTTCCGGGTATCGGGAGTTTGGAACCTCGAACCACCTTATGTCCTTGTAATCCCCAATTTCCTCAATTCTGATTTTCCAAAACACATATACTCTTCCCTGCTCCTTCGGAATTCAGAACAACAAAAACTTCAATGTGGAGTGTAGACCCTTGTCAACGGGAATGCCAAAATCTCAATTTCTGAAATGTCGATAATCCTTTGTCGCGACTTCTGATTTCAGGTTTTCTCCTTACTTCCACACACAAAAACATCCTTTTCATGTTTCAGGGGTTTGATCAGCCAAGGATTTGGCTTACACTTCAGACTTTCGAACCCTGAAATGCAGAAATGATCTAAAGTCCCAATAAGTCAAGATCAACAGCCCCTTATCCACCTTGCAACTCATGTAGATCCTACGGTTCTCGCTATTTTTGGAGTTCTCCTTGGAGAACCTCGACCATCCAAATTCCTTTTTCAAGAACCTCTTCTCTGAGTCACCTCAGCGATCCTCTTCACTTTGACATGACCTCTACAGGATGACCAAAACTCATCTCCTACTCTTCAACACTTGAAGACACTAACTCTCTTGAGCTTTCTTTCACAAACTCAAATCTCCTAAGAGATTTTTTCACGCACTCCTTGCGGCACTTCTTCAAATATTCCTAAATATTTGAATCTCTTGACTCTGTGCAACTCTACAACAACAGTCCTTCAATCTCTCAACCTTAGTCTATGTGTTCTAAGGTCTTGACCAGTCTGCGCACACCTTGCATGGCTTCTGTGCTTGTCTTGCACTTCAGTTGAAATGAGAACAATGGTATCCCTCCTAAGCTTTTAGAGATGAACTCTGAACCTGTCAATGCACTCCTTGCAGATGCTTCACTGCACTCCTTATAGGAACTTTGACTCAAGAAGAGAACAATTGAAACTCATTTCCTTACTCTCTCAGACTTCAAACACTTAACATGAAATCATACATACATAGCATAAAAGCAAATGTTCAACAGAAAGAGTAAAACAACCATAAGCATATCATTTAGTATGTATACACAGAAAGCATTATAACACCATGAGTCTTTATCAAAGCTTCATATATTAGTTTCAGAACTTCTATACATGGATTCTTCTATACAGCTCTCTACTACAACTCTTCTCTATTCACTATGATATTCTTGATAATGCTACAATGATACAAGATGAGGGTGTCTATATTTGTTTTCCCTCCAGCTCCTAAAACTGTCTAATCTAGAATTTAAATCTACCTACTTTCATTAACTATGCATAAATGCCTCTACACCTTACAGATGAGAGCGAATCGCTCAAGATCTGTTTACAATCTGGAAGTACGCCCTTCTTAACTATTACATTAAAGTCTGCGCATCCAAACTTTCAAAATATTGCAAACAATTTTTAACATGTGCCAAAAATGCGATGGCATTTGTCCCACGCTCGCTTGCTACTGGCGATTCTCCTGCATCATACTCCCTCGCTTGAAAATTTTCATGGACTCCTGTTCATGAGCTCTTGCATTGTTTGTCCATGCTTCTGAATTTATGCTTCATTCTCCCAGCTAGCATCTTCAACTGGACGTCCCTTCCACTTGACTGAGTATTCAAAATACTCTTTTCTCCTGATCTTCTTGTTGACTCTCTTGTCAAGTATACTCTCCATTTGTGGTTTTTTAGCAACAGGCATTTGTTTAGCCCACTGAACCTCTGTCTGTCCACTATCTTCTTCAGATTTGTAAGGGTACAAATCTGAGATGTTGAATATCGGTGAAATTCCAATCCCATCGGGTAATTCGATCTCATATGCATTTGCCCCAAATTTCCTTATGATCTTACATGGTCCAATCTTTTTCATTTTGAGTTTGTTATATGTTCCCCTTGGGAACCTTTCCTTTCTTAGGTGTGCAAGAATCAGATGACCAACTTCAAATTGAAGTTCTCTCCTGTGTTGATCTACTTTTTGCTTGTACTCTTGGATCGAGTTTTGCAATTGCTCCTTCACTTGACTGTGAAGTTCCTTCATTGCCTCTACAAAATTCTCTGCACTATCACTTCTAGTTTCATCCTGTTCTGAATCCTTCAGTTCAGAAACTACCCTGGGTTGCATTCCATAAACAATCTGAAATGGACTCTGCCATGTGCTTCTATTGATAGAATCATTATAATCAAATTCCTCCTGTGGAAGAATGTGATCCCACTGACTGTGGTGTTCAGTCACTAGGCTCCTTAGTAAATCTCCCAAGCTTCTGTTTGCCCATCTGTTTGAGGATGATATGTTGAGATAAATGAAAATTTTGTTCCCATCTTATTTCATAAAGTCCTCCAGAAATGTCCTACAAACTTAGTGTCTTGATCTAAAACTATGCTCCTTGGTAAGCCATGAAGTCTGACGACTTCTTTGAAAAACAAGTTCGTGATATGAGTCGTGTCACTAGTTTTTTGACATGGTATAAAGTGTGCCATTTTAGAAAATTTGTCTACCACCACAAAGATTGAATCAAACCCTCTTTTCATTCTCGACAACCCCAACACAAAATCCATGCTTACTGCATCCCATGGCCTCTCTGGTATGGGTAATGGATGATATAACCCTATGTTCTATTTTTTTCCCTTTGAGTGCTAACAAATTTTGCATCTGTCCACAAATATTTTGACATCAGTCCTCATCCCCGGCCAAAAATATGAGTTATTTAATTTCGAGAATGTTTTATCATGACCGAAATGTTTGGCCAATCCTCCATTGTGCTTTTCCTTCAACAGATTCTCCCTCATGGAGCATTTTGGAATACATAACTGACTGCCTCTAAATAGTAATCCATCTTGGATCATATATTTAGTCCATTGGCTTCTGTCCCTGAGAATTGGATTCTCAGATGCCTCATATGCCTCTTTGAAATCTGGATCATTTATGTACATGTCCTTGAGATTATCAAAACCTAAAGTTTTGACTCTAAATTCCTGCACCAACAAACATTTCCTGCTCAAAGCATCAACAACATTGTTAGCAGTTCCAGAAATATGTTTAATTACAAAAGTAAAATTTTGCATGTTTTTGGTTCAACTTATCCTGTTGAGTTACAAATTGTAAGGCATGATTATCACTGTACAAAACAAACTCTTTAGGAACCAAATAGTGCCTCCACTTCTTCAGTGCTTGTATGACCGCATAAAACTCTTTGTCATATGTGGAGTACTTAACCTTTTCCTCATTCAATTTCTCACTGAAGTATGTGATTGGCCTGTCATCTTGGCTCAAGACCACTCCAATTGCAAATCCACTAGTGTCACATTTGACTTGAAATGTCTTGTTGAAATCTGACAACACCAAGATTGGTTGTTCAGTAATCTTCCTTTTCAAAAAATTGAAACTTTTCTTTGCTTCTTCTGTCTAGTGAAAAGATTTATTCCTTTTCTTCACCACGTCCATCATCGGTGTGCTAATTCCATTGAAATTTCTGATAAATTTTCTGTAGAACCTAGCCAATCCATGAAAGCTTCGAACTTCAAATATACTCTTTGCCAATGGCCAATTCTTAACCACCTCCACTTTATCTAGATCCATATTTAACTTATTTGCAGAGATAACAAACCCTAAATAAATGAGCTTCGTCTTCAGGAATGATGATTTCTTCACATTTATCAACAACTTTTCTTGCTGTAATCTTTTCATCACTGTAGCCAAATGCTTCAAGTGATTTGTTTCTATTCTACTAAAAATCAGTATATTATCAAGATATACAATGACAAACTTTCCTATAAACTCCTTCAAGACTTTGTTCATCAACCTCATGAAAGTACTAGGCACATTTGTTAAGCCAAATGGCATAACAAGCCATTCATACAGCCCTTCATTTGTCTTGAATGTTGTCTTCCTTTCATCACCTTCTCTCATTCGGATTTGATGATATCCACTTTTCAAATCAATCTTTGAAAAAAAATTGGCTCCACTCAAACAATCCATCAAATCATCCATCCTTGGCAATGGAAATCTATACTTGATGGTAATATTGTTAATTGCTCTTGAGTTTGTACACATCCTCCAGCCTCCATCTTTCTTTGGACTAAGCACTGTTGGAATAGCGCATGGACTCAAGCTTTCTCTAACCAATCCTTTGTCCATTAAATTTTGGACCTGTCTCTTGACCTCTTCATTCTCCTACAACGTCAATCTGTACGCTGCTTTGTTTGGTACACTAGCTCTAGGTATAAGATTGATGTGATGACTTATACTTCGGATAGGTGGCAACGAACGAGGTAGTTCGTCCACTATTATATCAACAAATTCTTCTAGTAGCTGCTGGATTTCCTCTAGTAAATCATCCACTCTTGTGCTAGTTAAAACAATTCTAGGCTTCCTAACCACAATGAATTGTGTGTCTTCTTTCTTCTTAACCTCCTTAAGAAGTTCCTTCCCACTCATGAGAAGTACAGTGTTGCTTACCTCTGTTGTCACTTCTTTATCCTTAATTGGTAACAACATGTGAGTTCTTCCATTCTTCTCCAGGGTGTACGTGTTCTTTCTCCCATCATGAATCACATTCCTATCATATTTCCATGGTCTACCCAACAATAGATGACAAACATCCATGGGAATGATAAATGTGAAGAAATCATCTCCTGTCCTTCCACGTCTCACCTTCTCTTTATTTCGAGTTTTTGGGTATCGGGAGTTTGGAACCTTGAACCACCTTATGTCCTCGTAATCCTCGATTTCCCAAATTCCGATTTTCCGAAACACTTATACTCTTCCCCGCTCCTTCAGAATTCACAACTTCAAAAAATTCAATGTGGAGTGTAGACCCTTGTCAACGGGAATGCTGAAATCCTGATTTCCGAAATACCGATAATCCATTGTCGCGACTTCTGATTTCGGGTTTTCTCCTTACTTCCACACACGAAAACCTCCTTTTCTCATTTCGGGGGTTTGATCAGCCAAGGATTTGGCTTACACTTTGGAATTTCGAAC
Source organism: Picea engelmannii (assembly GCA_009831015.1). Taxonomy (NCBI): domain Eukaryota; kingdom Viridiplantae; phylum Streptophyta; class Pinopsida; order Pinales; family Pinaceae; genus Picea; species Picea engelmannii. The sequence continues at coordinate 193,668 of ML791506.1, read as the reverse complement.
CCCGAAATGCCGAAATGATCTGACGTCCCAATAAGTCAAGATTAGTGGCCCCTTATCCACCTTGCAGCTCTTGTATATCCTATGGTTCTCACTATTTCAGGAGTTCTCCTTGGAGAACCTCGACCGTTCAAATTCCTTTTCAAGAACCTCTTCTCTGAGTCAGCTCAGTGATCCTCTTCACTTTGACTTGGCCTCTGCACGATGACCAAAAATCCTCTCCTTCTCTTCAACAGTTGAAGATGCTAACTCTCATGAGATTTCTTTCGCAAACTCAAATCTCCTAAGAGATTTCTACACGCACTCCTTGTGGCACTTCTTCAAATATTCCTAAATATTTGAATCTCTTGACTCTGTGCAACTCTGCAATAGCAGTCCTTCAATCTCTCAACCTTAGTTTATGTGTTCTAAGGTCTCGACTAGCCTGTGCACACCATGCATGGCTTTTGTGCTTGTCTTGTACTTCAGTTGAAATGAGAACAACAGTATCCCTCATGAGCTTTTAGAGATGAACTCTAAACCCATCAATGCACTCCTTGCAGACGCTTCACTGCACTCCTTGTAGGAACTCTAACTCAAGAAGAGAACAATTGAAACTCATTTCCTTACTCTCTCAGACTTCAAACACTTAACATGAAATCATACATACATAGCATAAAATCAAATGTACAACAGAAAGAGTAAAACAACCATAAGCATATCATTCAATATGTATACATAGAAAGAATTTTAACACCATGAGTTTGAATCAAAGCTTCATATATTAGTTTCAGAACTTCTATACATGGATTCTTCTATACAACTCTTTGCTACAACTCTTCTCTATGCTCTATGATATTCTCGATAATGTTACAATGATACAAGATGAGGGTGTCTATATCTGTTTTCCCTCTAGCTTCTAAAACTGTCTAATCTAGAATTTAAATCTACCTTCTTTCATTGACTATGCATAAATGCCTCTACACCTTACAGTTGAGAGAGAATCGCTCAAGATCTGTTTACAATATAGAAGTATGCCCTTCTTAACTATTACATTAAAGTCTGTGCATCCAAACTTTTAAAATATTGCAAACAATTTTTAACATGTGCCAAAAATGCGATGGTGTTTGTCCCACGCTCACTTGCTACTGGCGATGCTCCTGCATCACACATTCAACACTTGGTGCAAGCCAAGGAAGGGTGGAGTGTTGAGCTCAAAAGAATTGCTACCCATAGCCTTGGTGATAGTGTAAGGCCCATAGATAAGTGGGAGGAGATTCCAGTGGGGATCTGTAAGGTGTTGTTTCTCCAAATATAATGTAACCTTGTCTCCCACCTAAAATTGGTGTGGTACTCGGTGTTGATCATGGCATTGTGTGTACTTAGCATTGGATTTTTGAAAAAACTCATGAACCTATTGGAGGATGTGTTGAATCCTCTTAATGAATCTGGTGGCTTTTCTAGCCTCAAACTGAACATCAGAATATTCTTACTATGTGGTTTCCATAGGTAGTGCAACATCAATGGGATGCAAGTGTTGGAATCCCATTCCCACCTGAAATGGGATATGGCCATTGTAGCTATGGATATCCTTGTTGTAGATGTGTTGAACATAAGGAAGAATACCATGCCATGTACGTGGATTCTTAGACTTTTACATGCATATTATGTGCACAATCATCTGATTGACAACCTCTATCTCGCCATCGGTTTGGGGGTGGAAATAAGTGGATTTAGTGATCTTGGTGTCCAACAGTGACCAGAGACTCAACTAAAATGTGCTAATGAACCGACTGTCCCAATTTGAGGTGATGGTCTGTGGAATCCCAAAATGGACCCACACCCATTCAAATAAGAGCTTGGAAGTATCTTCCACTATGATTCTCTTCTTGCAGCGTGTGAGAACGGACATATTCGAAAATCAATCAACCACGAAAAATATGAAATCATTTCCTTACTTGGTGGATGGAAGGCCAAACATGTAATCCATTGTGATGTATTCCCAAGGCCTCTCAAGAGTATGAACATGTGTGTATAATCCTTGTTTCTTGATGGATGGTTTGGAAATGGCATAGGAAGTGCAAGATACAATATACTTGTTGACATCCTATCGAATCTTTGGCCAATAAAAATGTTTCTGTAGAAAGGCCACAATTTTCTCTATGCCAAAATGTCCTTCCATATGACTGTCGTGAGCCTCCCAAATCATCTTTGCATGCTCGCTTGTAGGAAAACATATATGGCCCATATGGTATAGAAGTCCTTCCTAAATGTGAAAATCAATGACATTCACGCCTGTATGCAAGAGGTGATAGGTGGTAGCGAAGTCTGGATCTTGTTGATAAAGTTGGGGCCACTCATATGCCTCATTCCCATAGGAATGGAGCATGGTGGTGAGTTTCTCCACATGAGGTCAACTAAGGCAGTAAATGACACATTTCTTTCTCCTTATCTAATACTTGATGTTGATATGGAACTGTTGCAGGTAGGTGGAAAACTTCTGATGGCGGTCATTCTCCAATTTCCCCTATGTTTGTATGAACTACAGAGGCTTGTGATCAGTGTGGATGATTGTCTCCTTTCCCAGAAAGTAATGTTTATATTGAAAAAAGGCTTGTAGAATGGAATACATTTCCTTATCATAGGTGGGGTATTTCCGGACAATATCTGAGAGTGTCTCACTATGGTATGCTACTGGATGTGTGTTGAGTGAGAATTGTGCCTACAACATAGTTGGATGCATTAGTCTCAATCTCAAATGATTGTTGCAGAGTAGGAAAGGAGAGTACTAGAGCTATGCACATGCGATGCTTCATATCATCAAATGCTCGTTGTTGTTCCTTCCCCCATGTGAAATTTTCCTTTCCACCGCCCTTGGTCACTTGGTTGAGTTCCCATGCAATATGGGAGAATACCAACATGAACCGTCGGTATAAGTTGGAAAGTTCCAAGAAGCTCTCCAACTCAGTTAGTGTGGTTAGGACTGGCTAGTCATGAATGACATGGATATTAGTTGTATCCACATGTACCCCATTCTCATTAGCAATGTACCCCAAGTATTGGACCCTATTCATGCCAAAGGAGAATTTTTCCAAGTTGGCATATAGCTTGTGTTGTCACAGATTTCTCAAAGCCTGTTGAATATCCTGCATGTGCTCCTCCCAAGTTCTAGTGAAGATGAGGATGTCATCCAAATATACCACCACAAAAAAGTTGGTTAAGTGTATCAATGCATAATCCATCAACCTAATGAAATTGGTTGGTGCATTTGTTAAGCCAAAGGGCATGATGAACTATTCAAAGAGACCTTATTTATATTTGAAAGTTGTCTTCCATAAATCAGTTGGTCCAATGGGAACCTGATGGTAGCCAGACTTTAGGTCAATCTTGCTGAATAAATTGATCCCCTTGAGTTGGTCAAGAAGGTCATCAATTTTGGGAATTGGGTACTGGTTCCTGACAATGATTTTGGTTAATTCTATTTGATTAATGCAGAGCCTCTAGGTCTTGTATTTATTCTACACTAGTACAATCAGGATTACACAAGGGGATAAATTAGGTTTGATGTGCCCCTTTTGGAGAAAATCCTAGAACTGATGCTTGATTTCACCATTTTCCATCAGCGAGCAATGATAGACTGGTCCATTAGGAAGAGGTGCACCGAGGGTTGGATAAATTGGAGGCTTGACTTGGAATTGCATTCATACCTAAGTGGGTGAGGAGAATATGTCTTTGTACTCTTACACAATCCAATACACTTTCTTATGTTGCAAAGAGAGGCTCTTTGTAGAGGCCACAAATGTGGTGATGACCTTCTTCTTACTGTGAGAACAAATCATAAAGAAGACAAAATTCCTTCTCTATGAAATGACCTTACTGCATTTATTAGGAAAGATTAAAGAAATAGTGGTAGGTGACGCTACCTCTGGTATCTTGTACAATTGTCTACCCAAAGTAATAATAAGACTATGGGGTCTAGACTCATACACATGATGTCACTTCCACAAATATTGTTTTTCTAAAAGAACATAAAAAAATTCAAGGGGAAAAATATCACATAATACCTTGTCTTTGAAGGGCTTGATGTTGTAGGGAAGACAACACTTTTTTCTGACGCGGGGATCTCTTCCTTGGAGAAGAGAGCCTATGGTGTAGGGTTGTGGGTGTGGTTTCCTCGGCAGGTCTAGCCTCTTAATGAGATATGTTGATATCAGGTTCTTCTGACTGCCGCTATCAACAATGAAATGAATCATAGCCCCCTTTACCCACATCTGTGAGTGAAAGAGACGTTCCCCTTCTTCTGGTTCTTCTAGTTTGCTTAGATGGACTTTGGTGGTAGCAACCCTGACACTGTGTTCGACATTGATAATCCACTTCCCTACTTCTGTATTTGATTCGAAGTCAGAATATACCTCTGACTCAAAATATTTCATCTCATCCACCAATGATTTCTTGGAACGACATTATTTGATGTTGTGCCAAGGGATTTTATGGTGTTCACAACATTTTCCTATGTCCTTCTTAGACTTCTCATTACCCTTCTTGTGTTGTGGCTTGGACTAGTTATCCTAAGAGTGGTCATCTTTTCTCTGCCCCTTGTTTTTTGGGTTGGGGCCACCTTTTCCCTGCTTCGGCTATGAGGAGTTTTTAGATCCAAACTCTCGCCTCCTCTACTTAAATTTATGCTCGATATTGAGAACATATCTATAAACCATACCCAATGATGAGATGTCTAGAAAATACATTTCTATTTGAATTTATCTATGCAGAAAGTTGTGGTATTTGATCATTAGATTTCCTTCAGAGTATTTGATACCGAATTTGGTGCGCATGGCATGGAAAATATTGGTGAAATCTAGTACTGTCTGGTCCCTTTCTTGACGCAGGGTGGTCCATCTTGTGTACTAGTCTTGGTAGCTTCCAACAGGATAATATTGTTCTTTAATGGCATCCCTTAAGGAATCCTACATGTGGGGAGACAAAAAATATTGCATATTCCTCTATGGATCTTTTCTCAGAGTAAGTATCTGACCAGTCCTTAACATGGTGGATGGCCTTGAGGAGTGAAAAAGTAATATTTTCCCTATCGAAAAAATTGTGGATCGAAAAATAACCTTCATGCATATTCAATCATTTATCTACAACATATGCATCTATCAATCCTTCAAATAATGGAATATCAAAATTTACTTGTACCTTGAAGGGGATTGCATGGATGCTTGATGAAGATGCATCTCATGTGGGCATTCGTTGAAGGATCTGTGCAAATTGATCCATCATTTCATTCCTTTGTCACGCAAGGGATTCCTAGAGAAACATATTAAAATGATCTCCTACTCCATCATATTTATTTTCATCCCCATGGGTTATTGTAAGTCTCAGAGTGACAGATCTAGAAAAGGCTCAACTAGTTCGAGTCCCAACTTCTTGTACCTAGATCTTGTCGGAGACATGCACAAAGAAAAATAAATGAAGAGAAGACTGCTCTGATACCACCGATCTAGATTTATGAGTGGAATGGAATGAATAACAGACTGAATACAATAACACATAGATACATAGAACAACAATAGATATCCAGTGAACAATAACTTCTATTGAATAAATAAAATAGGTTGAAACTGTAAAATTGCAGAACAAAAACAACTTGCTCAAATGGTGGTAGCTATCTCTGAGAAGAGATGTGGTTGCTACATGCATCCGTCTAAGAAGAATGATTAAAATGAGGCTCCAAAGGCCTTTTTTACATTACTCTTGAATTCCAAAACACTAGAAATCCAAAAACCTAACCCTAGGAGATGAAACGCCAAAATTTATGTGGGCCCCAATGGGTAAGTTGGTACCTCAACTTCCCTGGGTCGTAAATTTTGCATACGATCTCCGTTTTAGGCGCGTGATAGCTCGTTGGAAAGGTCTTTTCAAGAAATACACATTATTCTTTCAAATTATGAATTTGTCTACAGTTTGACTGTGGAAAGATAAACAACATTATTTAGGGCCCTAAAATGACCCTAGATGTATAAAAATATGTATTGACGTGAAAAATTCCAAAATAATCTAGTTGGATTAGGTGGGAGGCAACCAATATCCACCTAGAATACGTGTAGGGATTTAGATATCCCCATAAGTGTAGAACCCACAATTACAAAGAAGTATTGAAGAATGTGTTGAACTAAAACTGTCAAGAGGAGCCAGTTGGAATAGGTGGGTGGCCACCAATATCCAGTTGGATCGGTAGTGAAACTGGGCATTAGAAAATTCTAAAAACACCATGGGACGAAAGAATCTATCATATTTGTGGTGCTAAGAGGGTTGAGTATGGAAATTGCTTTCTCATGGAGTTATCTACTTATACCCAAATTGGATCACAAAGGAAATATAAATATCTTAATAATGATATAAAATTTATTTTTACATGGCCACAGATATATAAGTTGTGAGTTATGAGTTTTATGGAGTTGAGTGACATTACAATGTAAACCTAAGTCTAGATTAAATTATTAAAAAAATTACACCTTAGGGACTTGATCCCTCTATTTGAAATTAGGACCTAAGATTTATTTAACCTTGTACCTTGATCTGGTTCGAGTCCCAACATCTTGTACACAGATCTTGTAAAAAATATAAGTGTTTGATAATTAATCTTTTGATAATTACTTATTTCCAAATGAAATAAACTTCTATTTTCACTAAATATTGTAAGTTTGATTTTCTTTGTGACATTTTTACACCCCTTATTATTTCTACTTGTATTATGTTATTCCTAATATTTGACACATGTATTTTGATAATAACCAAACACGTTCCTTAGGAATCAAAGGATAATTTCATTTTCATATCCTTCTACTATAAAATCATGGTCATTTTCATTGTTTTTTTTCCAGTATTAGAGATGTACCACCTTTCTCCTTCATGAGATGCTTCACATCCATTAAAAAAACTCACAACCATATATCATTTCAGATTTCTAACTATCCTCTCTCCAATGAAAAAAAGGGTATATTGGTTGAACCACCCCTCGTCCCACCAGTCGGTTGAAATCTTATATATATATCCTGTTGGATTACTGAGAGGGGCGGGTGAATCAGTAATAACGTAATTATAATCCTTTTTCCTCAAATTTTATATCAATGTAGAATTATTATCCAATAATGAGTAGTAAGAAATAAACAATCACACACATACATAGTACACCAATGTTTTACGTGGAAACCCAAATCGGGAGAAAACCACATAATTTTTTTCTTATATGTCTTGAAGAATTACATTCATTGGAAGGACCAACTTCCTTTGTTTTCCAGCTGCAACTGGAAGGAGGCTCCAACCCCCTAGTTTCTCAGGCTATAACCTGAGGGAATCTCCAACTCCCCAATTCTCTAGCTACAACTAGAAGGAGGCTACAACCCCCAATGTTCTCTGGCTACAATCAGAAGGTGGCTATAACCACCTGTCCTTGCCCTATCCTGCCACCCTGAAGTAGAAGTAGAATGATGGAACCACTGTCACACTATCATTGTGAGATGTATCGTTGTAAACCTGTACCAATAAATTTGAACCATGCATCAACCTGCACCTCAACCTATAATCAACCTATACCATAAACAAGTGCATCAACCATGCACCAACCTGTAATCCACCTGTACCATAAAAAAGTGCATCCAACCATGTACCAAGTATACACCAATCATTTGTAACCTACTCATCAACTATGACTCATAAATATGTACCAACATCATCAACTATACACCTCATGTATGTGTGCCAACTCATCAACTACTTGTCTCAACCATGTACTCAACATGTACCAAAACCAAAAGACCTCATCAATTTCATCATCAAAATATGATTTGTAGCTCTGTAATAGACCTAGTGTATATGATCACATTACTAAAAACCTTCCTTAACTTTAAAAACAAGAGACTAGCATTTTCATCAAACTTTTCTTTAGTCTCACATGCCTAGTTTTGGATTACTCAACAACCCTAACTTGAAGTAATCATAACTTTGAACCTGTAATGTATAAAGATATAAAACCGATACAAAATGTTCTTCAGTGTGTTTAATGCAATTCCTCCAAGTGTCACTACTTGGAACCTCTCAGAAAAGGAGTTATAGCAAAAATGGCATACCTTGCTGAATTCTGGTTTATTCTAGAGAGAGACCTTGTAGAGCATGCCCCCCACAAAATATTTGATGAAATGATATGAAACTGTTACACAACATACTACAGACTCTACCCTAACCAACACATTTGGGCGCACTAAATTTGGATCTGTTATGAATAAGTTATAACGTTTTTACCTGAAACACCTGATTTTCACTAGTTTCAGGACTGGCCACAAACCCTATTTTCCACGGAGTGTAACTCCCAAAATACAACGACCCACAAGCTGAATTTTTTTTCACAGATACTTGGATATGTTTTCTCAATTTCATATAAATTTCATGGTCTGAATCATTAAAAAAAAAAGTTATAGTGAAAATGGTGAGATGACCTATAAATAGCATACCTTAGAAAGCATCATCAAAAGAATTTATCCTTTCTTGCATTTTGGCCTTCTTTTCTTCACCTTCACTCAGAATTCTAGTTTAGATATCCTTGGTTACCTCAGACACATATAGATATTCAATATTCTCAAGTTTGTTCCAAATGAGAGAGCCTTGCCTCTTATTTATACTCTCCAAGTAGCTTCTTTGAAAACATCTTCTAGGTCACTTGGCCCACTTTCCTTATTTTAGGGTTGGGTCCACTTCTAATTTCTCCACTAAATTTATTATTGAAATAATTTATTTTGTATTCACTTTGAATTATAATACACTCATC
>ML791506.1:174584-184818 GCA_009831015.1 Picea engelmannii | reverse complement strand
TCACTTCACTTTATTATTTACCTTTTAAAATCTCTTAAACCACTTTGACTACTTTGACCTTTTGGGGCTTCTAGATGACATATGAGGGTCCTCCAACTTTGTAAGGTCATAACTCTCAAACCGTGAGGAGTTATGTGACGTTCTACATACCACCAAAAATGACATGACATGTATTATCCATATAGGATAGTATTATCTGAATATATATGATAACTCATACCATTATTCATCAAACAAACTTGGGTCCATTACCCAAACCTAGGGTCTCCAACCTCTCATGGCCATAAGTCTCTAACCGTGAGGAATTATGTGACGTTCCACATACCGCCAGAAATGAAATGACAAGCACTATCCATCTAGGATATTTTCCTTGAAAAAATCACTTTACTTAATCTCATTATTCCACAATTAAGCATGGGTTCTCTTACTCCACAAAGCGTCTTCCTGTGAGGGATTTCACCATAAGGGGACCACTTTGGAGTTCATCCATATTTACTTCTTATCAACCATGAAAAAACAATAATGAGTCATATTTACATCAAACAATATTGGGTCCATTACCTAAGCAATTGTGTTACAGGGCTTTCTGTTGGCATGTTTTACAGGCAGCGTATGCTTGTCATTGATGGCAAGTACAACAACGATGATGGCTTGAGTACAACAACGATAATCAGAAGCACAGTGATAATCGAGGAAGAGAAACAACCATGACCATTGGATCAAAAATTCATAATTCCCGATGGCTGTCAGATATTAATGTAGACAAGAAGAGCGCGCTGAAGAGGAGGACAGATTTTAGGCATTAGATCCAAGCACGGGATCCGACCATCGTTGGATCAAGGAGAACCTGCACGTTCTTTAAAGTGCAAGGAGTAGTGGGCTCACAAAATCCCGAAAGAAGGAGGACCATGCATCTTCAGGCAGGACACGTGAGGAAAGATCGTCATTTTGCTGATTGGAGAGTCAAAGGAACAGGGTTCCCTAACCTCTTGAAATAGCGATATGAGAAATCACGAAATAATCTGAGCCGTCGGATCAATGTTTGATCTGGACCGTTGATCCCAGTCCATTTCGGAGTTTCGCGGATTGAGAGTTGGAGATGTCAAAGAATATTAACCACAGGAATCCTGAAATCGCGATATGCGAAATCGTGACTTAATTTGAGCCATCAGAACAAGGTTTGATCTAGACAATTGATCCCAGTCCATTTCGGAGTTTTGGAAATCGAGAGATGGAGAAGTCAGAGACTCTCAACATTAGGAGTCCCGAAGTGCCGAAATGCGAAATCCTAAAACAAGACACGTCAGCAAACCATGTCAGCTAAGAACACGTGGCACAACCAGGCAATGACAAGTGTCAAGCTGATTCAACATTTCAGGCACATGTAAGTCACAAATCAGAGTGACACATGGAAATTATTTGACACGTGTCAATCCACATGTGACATCAGCAGGTTTACATCACTTCAGAGTTTCGAAAATCGCGAGATGGAGATGTCAAGAACCCCTACCACAGGAGTCCCGAAATTGCGAAATGTGAAACACCAAAATCCCGTCAACCGTCCATCTCAAGGGGTTATGTGGAACATTGATCCGACTCCCTTTCGGAGTTTCTGAAATCAGGATATGGAGATGTCAAAAGAATCCTACCATAGGAGTCCCAAAGTCACGAACCCTGAAATTACAATATGTGAAATCATGAAAACATCAGGACCGTCGAATCACTTAGATTGTGGACCGTTGATCTGACTCCATTTAGGAGCTTCGGATATCTAGACATGGAGCGTCAAGAGACTCTGCCATGGGAGTGCCGAAATTCCAAAATTCTGAAATGCGAAACACGTTTTGGCTCAATCTGTGGTCGCAGCCATTGGTCACATCGACGGAAGATGAAGGAAGGAGCTAGTTTAGATAAGCTCCATTTTAGAGTTTCGTGGATCGAGACATGGAGCGTAATGAAATCATTACCATGGGGATCCCGAAATGCCGAAGTGTGAAATGGTGAAGTAAATGCAAGTTTCTATGAATTCAATCCAACGGTGCAAGTGAAGTTGAACAAGATCATAGGGCTACTGTTGCGCCTCGCAGTGTAACTGCTAGAAACCATTGATGGTCTCTGCCAGAGAATTCGAAGAGACCTCTGTGTGATCGCCAGAGGAGATGAAGAGTCTCTAAGATTTGTCCAGTGAAGGAAGATGATTCTTAGGGGGATTTATAGATGGATGAGCGTTGAAGTATGTAACTGAAATAGAAGGCATAAGCTCGACTGTGCTAGAGAAGACGAGGAGTCTCAACTGCCAGAGAGGTTGAGGAATCTTAGCAGAACACCCACTGATGTTGAATGCGTGGTGGGAACCACCAGAGAAGCTGAAGAGTTACGATGATCAGGAAAAATCACTTGAGATGTGAAGGAGATTGGTGGGGGCCTGGGCATGCAGAGGCATGGAAAATATTGCATGCACAAGGAGCACAGAGACTATAAGAATGTGGAACAAAGAAGAGATTAGGGTTGTTGTCGTGGGGAAGGATTCAAGTGTGATCGAGCATAGGAGCAGAAATGCACAATAGAGGAAGGTTGCATTGAAGGGATATGGTGCAGAGAGTATAAAAGGTAGAAGAACAGAAAGTGCAAGGGGCATGCAGAAGACACTAATGCAGACAGAGCAGAGTAGTGTAACAGAACAATGACAAGGCTGGTAAGCCATTGAATAACTTTATATCACTGTAATAAGTTTTAGTAACAAGGAATTTATATACCAGGGTGGTTGGGAGGTGCTAGGGAGGACTGGTGTCCTCAAAGGATCAAGTGGGTGCTTGAACGCAGGGAGTTGGTGCTTCCTTCTAGTTGGTGCTAGAGAAACTAGGCAGTTGGTGCTTCCTTCTAGTTGGTGCTAGAGAAACTAGGGGGTTGGTGCTTCCTTCTAGTGGGTGCTAGAGAGAATAGAGAGTTGGTGCTCTCAGCAAGTTGCAGCTTGCAAAAACAGAGGTTGTAGCCTCACAATGAGTTGGTGCTCATATGTATGATAATGTAAAGAATGTAGATAATACTTATCATATAAAGAAAAAGAGGTTTTTACCCTGTATGGGTTTCCTTGGGAATTATCTGTCTCTGTCTTTCTCATATATGTGATTGATGTTGAATGTGCCTTTGTTTATTTCTCTGCATTACTGTGATCATCATTGAGTGCCTTGTAAATATTTTAAAAGAAGAATAATTGTTTAAGCATGGTAACAACTGATTCACCCCCCCTCTCAGTTGTCCGACAATTGGTATCAGAGCGGGCCCCTTTTATCTAAGGGTAGATCCTAGAGCTTAAACATGTCAAGCCATGAAGGAAATTCAACCAATAAGGCCCCTCTATTCAATGGAACAAACTTTGCCTTCTGGAAAGTTAGAATGAGAACCTACATAATGGCTTTAGGTGCAGATGTCTGGGATGTGGTAGATATTGGTTATTTAAAGCCAGTTGTGCTAGCTAATAAGGATGACAAACTAGAATTTATCTTCAATGATAAGGCTATGAGTGCTATCTTGAGTGGGCTTGCAGAAGCAGAATTCGTAAAAGTTAGGGGTGATTTTAAGAACCCCGCCTAAATTTATATGTATAATAAATGGGGGAATCCCCATGATACATAGGAAAAATTGAAGGTTGTTTTATCAATAATATAAAATGTATATATATATATTTTTTGGCGAATATTTTAGTCAATTATATAATCTTGTAAAATATTGGCGAATATTTCACTGAATTATAAAATCTTGTAAAATATTGGCGAATCTTTCGTTGAATTATAAAATCTTGTAAAATATTGGCGAATCTTTCACTAAATTATAAAACCTTGTAAAGTATTAGGGGATCCTTCCTTAATAAGAATTTAGTTATGTTTTCTTTTTACATACATATCTATGTGATGCACCACCCACTCACCTCCATGAACCTTAATTTCAAAAATGGAATCCCCATACCCACAACCACAACTGTCCCCATACCCACGGCCACAACTATCCCCATACCCACAACCACAAACTCTGGCTGCTTAACAAAAACCAAATTCAACAACCCAACAAATGCAAAGAAATTCCAAAGCCATTCTTTACTGATTAACCCAACATTTTCAACAAAATTCAAACTGAGCACTGTAAGAAATGGTGACACCTTCTGAAGCGGGTGCCTACAAAGCATAGACCTAGAAGAACACCAACTCTTTTACATAAATGCAAGGATCGCAAACACAAACCATAATCGATATTATATGATGGCCAAACCTACCAAACCATGGGTCACATGAAAGAAAAATATCAAATGTTACATAACATCTTGGAATTAATTAGTTGGCCTTTCAAAAGGCCAATTATCCATCAATCAACAAATAAAGTACATTTTGGAAGCCTTTTTAATGAAGTAATTTATATTGGAGAACTTGTAAAACTGGAACATAAGAGAAATTTCTATGACCATCATGTAGTGTTGATCTTGGCAGTCGAATCAAGTGGTCGCGAGTCTTAAAAATATGAAGTATGAAAAAGTTACGAATGATTGATTTAAGGTAAGAACTTAAGCAATTTTGAATATCACTATTGTCATATATCAGAAATATTAGACCTCAAACATATCATGTACAAAGACAACATTTAGGAGAAAACAAGGACATTAGTGAAAAACATCAACAAGTATATTCATTTGAAGACACGAAGCTGGAGTGTCTAATGAATTTATAGATAAATGGTAAATAGTTGAGTAATTTATCTAGAAACAAGCTAGCTAGCTCTTGTAGCAAATCTAAAACACATACTTTATTTGTTTTATAGTACCACTACCAACAAGAAATGCATCAGTATATCTATACAGAAGATTCCATATTATGCATCCTTTATTGTTTGATTAGTGCCTAGAAAGGAATAAAAAAGGGAAAATTTAAAGAAAATGATCTTATATTGCACTCAATTATAAACAAGTGCACATCATGGATTACAAGAGGGGGAAAATGAGCTAGTGATGAAGCACCTTCTCCCTAAATAAAAAAGAACAATAATAAAGAGAGGTTACCTCCATCTCTAAATTTTCCACTGCTGCATTCGTGCAGGATCCTTCATCTAAAGTTAGTGGTACAACATATATATCTTGTTTTCTATCCTTCTCCAAGATGACATGCTTCCCTTGTTTTACTGTTGCAAAGTAACGCCTCCAAAACTCCTGCTCCCCCATTTTCTTGGGTACATGTTTTGTACTCTCATTCTGTAAATTTCCTTCATGCTACTATAAATACAATCTGTTATGGTTATGTCAGGTAGAAAATAGATTGTAAAATGTGAAAATCAAACAACCACTAACTCATAACAAGAGTCTATATTGATATTTTCTCATCCAAAATCTATGTTGCTATCATATACATCAAGCAGAAAATCAATTGTATAGGAATTTCATACAACAATATTAATAATGCATTCTTTACAAAGGGATCACTCATGGGCAAAAGTTGGTACAAATGAAAAAGTACATATTGTGCCAAAGAGGAAGCAAACCGTAGAAAATAGAATATTCATGAAACAAAAGCATATATTAGTACTAGCTATTCCTCCCAGAAATTGCCTTTGTATTTGACAAGCTCACAGATGAACCCTAATCCAGTTCATCAATTTGATGATTAGAGGTAGCAAAAACTATTCAAGAGCTCTTGAAATCTTATGTGCAATTGGAGGTTCCTGGGGAATAAATTACAAGGACAAGTTATTTGTACAAAGTAGCAAAAAGAAATGTTTTAAGACTCAGACTTGGACTTCAACAAGATCACCTATCAACTCAGTCATTGACTTGATCACCTATCAACTCAATCATCGACTCGAACTTGAATTGACTCGAACTGATCTAATTTCAATGACTCGGTTTACAAAAAAATACATAAAATAATTAAATTTTAATGAAAAGAATTTAATTATTATGTTATAAAATAATAGGTGTGCTCATTTAACCATAGACAATATAGCAATATTGTCACCAAACCATAGGCCTAATCCACCCTCGATCACCTTAACCTTGACAGACAATAATTCTGAAAGCAAACCCTAGGCCTAATAGCCAATCAATGTAGCATACCTCTATCCAGAGCTAGCACACAAGGAAAAAGTTCCAAACCATAACCAATAGAAAGTCCAAGCCTAAATCAAGAATACAGGTTGCATTAGATGCAGCTGCAACTACATCTACTCTCCAGACTTGCACACTTACTTACTTTCTATAGTGTGCACTCTTACATTTCTTCAGTTTTGAGTTGTGTGTATCAAATGAGGTCTAGCATCCTATATTTATATTGCTCCTCCTTAGTTGTCTGGGCCGCCTTCTCATTCTGGAGGCTAAAAACTCAATATTAAGTATTTCCTTTAGCTGACTTGTCTTCTACGGTTATGTCCAAAGCTTTAGGGTTTCTTATTGCTTCCTGGAATATTCTATTCTTGCCAAGGTTATACATGGAGGTTAACACCTCCCGCAACTACCATAATATCAACAAAATCTTCCATCCAAGGATTTTGCAAAAGCACATTGCTCTTTCCTGAGTCCTCCTTGAGATTCTATTTCTTGCAATGACTTAGTGAAAGTCTGAAGTCTGTTTCTGTTATAGATTGGAACTACTTTAAATAATCTGGAAATAACACCTTTTCAAATCTAAAACCTGAGACAAACTCCTTTGATAGGTCAACAAGAAGAGGCCATAGTTCTCACATGACTTAAAGTTTTCTCCTCTGTTGGGTGTTTTATAGCTCCACATTTCTCCTTCAACAATGTCATAAGCACAACCCTCTTACCTTTCAATTGAGAAAACCAGAATGGCTTCTTATGAATTCATAATATTCCTCATGTGTATCACTTGAACCAGAATCATCATACATGCAAGGAGAGGAAGAAATTTTTATTCCTGCCAGCATATACTAGATTTGACCCATATTAGCCTCTGCAATGTCTTCAATACAGTCTTCATTTGATAGTGAGTTTTATGATAAGATCTGCTGCTATTGTTCCATTTTTAGAGGCATCAATAAGGACCCCCACACTTTCCTTGGGCCTTGCAACAGTGGTGCTAACTTTGTCTCAGACAAAGTTGGTGGTAGCATCTAAATCCTACTTAAGGACAAGTTTTCTTCTTGGCAAGACTCAAGAACTCCAGAATGTCATTATAAATCTATCCCCATGAAATCCTCCATATCCCACATTGTCTCCCTTCGTGCTTGGTAATCATTGAAAAGAGGGATACATTAAGGTATGCATACTTATATGCCATAATGTCCATCAAAAATGTATTGAACAATCTATCATCATCATCCCCTGTCCTCACAACAACAACTTCATATTCATCAACAACATCTTGAACTATTTCATTTGGGTCAACAAAGTCATTTTCAATCTTACCACCTTTAGAAATTGACAATGGTGAGTGGGAATCTACATCAAGAAAACTTTTTCTGAAGTGAAGAACGATAAGACAACTTGTCATTCTCTCTCTTCACCCAAAATGGCCCAATAATGCATACAAAGAGACCTAATTGACAATATATGACATCCTGAAAACCAACATTCTGTCTATATTCCTCAACTAGTCAAAATTTTATGTATTTAGAAACAACATCCCCCTTTTGTCATCAGGGAATACAATCTGCTCTATAGGGAGCTTCAAAGATTTTTCAAAATTCCCTTTCCCATCATCTAATGTGTGGGCTCTTCTCGTCAAAACATGGAAAGTAAGATACTCAACACTTTTCCTATAGAGTGTAGAATCACGACAGATCTCTGGAAACTTTAGATCCATAGATAACTTGCAATCTTTTTTCTTCTAGGGCTAGGAAGTAGATGTTGATTGAAAAATTTGACGTGGTCTTTCTTGCTTGGGCAGTTTCACTAGAATAATACGTAATGCATCCTATTGACTATAACAACACTATTTGAGGGTTGGTACAGTGGGTTGCAGACCTGTACCTGAGTTGTAGACTTGAGGGAAGTTAGAAGGCAGTTCTAGATCTGGTACAACAAGATAAGGAGGTTGGAATAGTAGAGATAAAGGGGTTGTTGCAGTAGTCTAATAACAGACTTGAAGGAAGATTTTGGACAATTAAGAGGGTTGGAACAACAACTTGTTCTAAGCAATTTGGTGGACCAAGACAACAGGTTTTGGGACAGCCACTGAGAGCTGTCACAAACAGAACAGAAACAGAGAGATGGGCCTATGTAAAGGCCCTAGAGGCTGGTGTCAAATTGAAGAGGCAGTAGAGGGTTTGAGTGGGCAAGGGATTCCCTAACGCTCAGTTCAACAGGAAGGAAACCATGAGGGTTTCAACTTTCATCACCAGTGAACAAGGATTGTTCTGTAAGTGTACCTTTGTATTTTGGCATATTATTTTGTATAAGAAAATGGCCATTTTCCCTAGTATGGGAGCCCATTGTTCTAGGTTTAAGAACAAGTGATTTGGGCATTAAATGCCTGTGTACTTGTGTATGATTCAATTGTTGGTTTATTTTCCATTGTGCTAAGTTGTTAGGAATCTCAATGTGTTTATGTTCGCAGTTCAAGTTGTATAATTTTTTGTATATTGTTGAGAACCTAGACCAGACCTGAGGTGCGTGTACACTGATTCTAGGTTCACATCGAAATCTAACATGTTATAGTTTGACAAATATAATTTTTCATAGGCTAATTAAAAAAAAGGTGTTTCAATATACAAATGTACTTATCACAACATTTCAACACATCTGCTACAAGGGCCAATTAAACAACAAGTTCTTCAATCTACAAATGGACTTCACACAATATTTCACCACATCTACTATAGTAAAGTCGACCAAAATTGACAAAGAGCATTTTGTATAGGCTGATTGCAAAATGTGTTTCAATCTACAAATGGAGTTCACAACATTGTCAACATTCAATACATCTGCTACAATAAAGTCAACCAACATCAACATTCACTACATCTACTACAATAAAGTCAACCAACATTTCACTACATCTGTTATAGTTCGACAAATAATAGTTTTCATAGGCCAATTAAACAAAAGGTGTTTCCATCTACAAATGGACTTATCACAACATTTCACCACATCTTCTACATGGGCCAATTAAACAACAAATGTTTCAATCTACAAATGGACTTCACATAACATTTCACCATGTCTACTACAATAAAGTTAACCAAAATTGACAAAGAGCATTTTGAATAGGCAAATTAAACAATTGCATAGGCCCCAATTAAAAAATGTGTTTCAATCTACAAATGGACTTCACTATGCCTTTCACCACATCTACTACATAATCCAATCAAATAACAAGTTTTTCAATCTACAAATGGACTTCACAAAACATTTCACTACATCTGTTGTAGTAAAATCGACCAAAATTGACACCATCATTTTTCACACAACATTTCACCATGTCTGCTATAGTTCACTACGTCTGCTATAGCAAAGTCACCAAAATTGAGAATAGGTGTTTCAATATACAAATGGCCTTCACACAACATTTCACTACATCTGTTACATAGGCCAATTAAACAACAAGTGTTTCAATCTAGAAATAGACTTCACACTACATTTGACCATGTTTGTTATAGTAAAGTCAACCAAAATTGCATAGTTCAATTAAACAAGAGGTCCTTTAATAATAGGACACTATCTATGTGAAGAAATAGGTCTTATCTTCATCAAATTCCAACTTCATTTCCCATCACATACAAGAAAGAGACAATGTAATAGTTAAATATCAAAAAATCAATCTTAAAATAACTTGCATCAAGAAAATGTGGCTCCAAAGTTACAATGAAAAACATAAAATATAAATTATAGAACCTGATTTTACCTGAAATGCATCCTCAAATTGGCATATAGTAATCTTGTTATGATAAAGAATTTCCAACCTACTCCAAAAATAGAGGAAGAACGTATCACAATAATCAGATCATCTGTGCTATTCCATTCACTATTTCTTGCACCACCAATGGAACACATATACTGAAATAAGTGTTCCCTAGACCCTCATATATACTGGATTAGATCAAATGTTGTGGTATATCAATTTCCCAGTTTTCATCTTAGTGCTCATTTTCTTCACTCTGAACAAGACCCTCTCCAGATGGACTATCATTATGAGCCTCCAAAGAATTATGTTATGTATCAAGTTCATTAGAGAAACTTGTTATATTGTTTTCTCCCCTTCTATCACAATCTGATCGCCAAAGAGCTAGTGCTCTTTCA
>ML791506.1:162015-173110 GCA_009831015.1 Picea engelmannii | reverse complement strand
GTAATCCGGATAATCTGTCATAGGATGCCCTTTAGATAAGATGTGAAATACAGTGCTTAATTGTATTGTCTTGGATAACAAATTTATTTCCATCGTCTTTTCGAATAGAGATGTGATGGTTACTCCACCTGCCTCGAGTTTTTGCTTACTTATTAAATATTCATTATATTCATCAGCATATTTGACATGTCGACATTCCTCAGAATATTTCCATCTGACAATAGATTTCTCCTTTCCATCTATAATTTTGTTTTCATATACCTTTCCTACATGCTTCTCAATTGTATCTAACTTCATCTAAAATGTCATTGGCGTGCCAAGTTTCCAACTACATATATTGCATATAACTTTTGGTTTCTCTTTCTCATTTTTTGGAGGTAATGGATCAATAAATGGAAATTTTGAGACTCAATCTAGTTGGAAGCCTCTCCCTATGTCCCATTGGCCCTTTTGTCTTTTCCGTGAATTGGTTGTGTTCTTTTCCAATGAAATATTTTCAACATTTGTACTGCCAATTTCTGGTGAAAATGCATTTATCTCACTTTGATCACCAAAGGAACATATTTCCTTATCTATTATTTGGATATTAGATGCATTCTCACAAGATTTGAGATCTCTTTCAGTGATAGGTTGCTCAAAAGATCTCGAAGCATGAAGAGGATGTGGATCCTTGAATTGAGGTCTTTGAAAATATGATGATAGATCATTTTGTCTTGATCTTTTCTTCCCACGATCGGTGTTTGACATCTCAATAAATATTCCACAATTGAAATTTCAAATTGATCTAGAATCCAAAAGTGAAACCTACAAGAGAAATAATATAAAATTAGTAAAATTCCTACCAAGTATAGAATATTCAATTTGAACTACAGATAACTAGGACAGGGCAATTAGATCAATAAATGAACTATAATAGTGAATACTAAATACATAAATGGCCAAAATTTTCATACTACACTCTAAAAAGAATTAATGACCTTGGAATGCAAACAAAGATGAAATATTATAGTTCAGGTCTGTAGTCTCTGCTCCACTTCAACTCGGTCATGTTCATGCTATAGGTTGGCCACTAACTTCACCCTTGAAAATGAACAAGTTGCAAAAAAATTTCCAATTCTAGTCCAAGGCTGCAAAGTCCACATTTTTTTAGCTTTATTGACGCATAAAATATATGTCAAATAGTTTAAGCTTTATGTCTCTTAATTGTTTTTTGAGTGTGCCTTATATCTATTAGGAGGGTTAGTAGATTTGTGTCCAATGGAAAGAGAAGAGTTCAAAGCTAAAAACATGAATTTTTTAATAGACTATGATGTTGCATATCACATCATTCGTATGCTAAAGTTTCAACCTTTTACTACAGGATGCAAACCCAATTTGCAACTACATGTATATGAATAACAATATGATAGCAGTAAAGGAGAAATTTCAAATCTAGAAGGTATCAACAACAGTTATGATAGCCCTCTTCGGAAGTGTACAAGCAGGTCTTGTAGTAGACCATGTCC
Source organism: Picea engelmannii (assembly GCA_009831015.1). Classification (NCBI taxonomy): domain Eukaryota; kingdom Viridiplantae; phylum Streptophyta; class Pinopsida; order Pinales; family Pinaceae; genus Picea; species Picea engelmannii. The sequence continues at coordinate 171,605 of ML791506.1, read as the reverse complement.
ATTTCTAATACTTGATAAAATTTTCTTTCATCTCCTCCATAGGAATGAAAGTCCCATAAATTGAATGTTATTCAAAGTCTCACTACCATGAAGTTTCAACATCCAATTCTCCCTATAAAATGCTTCTTTTAATTGATGTCAGTGCAAAAATAGCATAGAGTACTCAATCATGATCTAATCTGGGCCATGTTGCAACTCCAAAAGGCATGTTTCACCATCTCTTCTTTATGGAAAAAAATAGACGATTTGACAATCTAGTGTTGTGCAACAAAACTTGAACTAGACTCTCTTTCAGTGCCATCCAGCCTGTTACCCCTCAAAATGCATGAGCATCTTGAGATATACTTTCCAGCAATACAAGCCTTGTTGTCATGATGATTTTTAGTAGATTGGAACCTGTAGCTTGAGGACATGTATTTGGAGCCTAGCCAGTCTTGAAATGTTACCCAAAGACAACTTTGTGAAGAGTTGCAATGGCATTGGAGGAAGAATGCGGTTTTGTTGTGAAGGCTGGAATTTCTACAGAGTATAAAGTTTCCATCAGACAAGCTTGAACAACAAGATGCAAGTCAAATATCCATGCAATAAGGAGTACTATCCTAATCTACAACAAAGAGGGCCAGAACAGATCTTAACATAGGATTTTTGAGGACTGAAATTGCTAGTATTTAGGCTCTGATTTCTCAAGTAAACCCTGAGATTACACAACTCAAAGAGAAGTTTATTTTGTACAAGAGAAATCTAATTTAGACTAAAACAGCTTTGTCTCTAGAACTATGAAATGAATCCATCAACAAAACTTGAAAAGAAGCCTTGACATAGCTTGTATGGAAGCATATATTCAATGCAATTCACAGATTTCAAAGTTGAAGGATCAGCTACGACAATAAGGCAAGAACCACCGTTCATATCAACCCAATAAGCCAAATATATGATTACTCTTTTCTATGTTTTTACGTCCATATTTGGAAGTGCCTTTCCATCAAGATATTGCTCCATTAATTCTGCCTGGAAGATGTTTATTCTGAAGAGTTGGTTACTAAATAAGCCACATTTGAAGGTGAGTGCTCAAGCAAAACAAGACAAATGACAATTGTAGCAGAGAATGGTGTTTCCTGTATGGAGTATCTGATCTGGAAATGGTCAAATTTGGTAAAGATGCCTTGAAGCAGCAAAACAAAAAAGGGTACATCTGTCATAAAGGATGCATGTAGAAGATTCTCCAGTAGACAAATCAGCCAAATTCCTGTAGTGACAAGGTCTGTTTTAGGCATATTGATCAGATGAGGATGAAATGAGATAATGGCAAAATGATTTTCTTCTCTTTTCATCATCAATAGCAAGTGGATGAGTATGTTGATCATAAATTCATTAGTATGTTGATAACTTAGCAAGATGTATCTATAACTTCATTAGTATGTTGATCTAGTCGAGTATTGTCAGTTATTTAGCCGCATTCGGCCATTTTGTAATCCACAGAGATATCATAATACAAACTTGCAGTCCTTTCTCGCGTTTATTATTTGTATGATCATTTATATGTTGTAAACCTTTCATCCTGTTATCTCCTAAAATAACACTGTCAAGTTTTCGATTTTTAGATGATAGGAACATGTCAAAAAAATTATTTCTAAATTTTTTAGGTGCATTAGAGGGTCTATTTTTTAAATATAAACTTGGAAAAATCATCATTTTTTCTCTTGGCTTTCAAAATCTAAAATCTCAGGTTTCGGTGGTTAAGAGGGTCTATGAAACGACTAGTTAACCACAAAAAGTCGAGATTTTTCAGTGGTTAAGAGGCGAAATAAAAGGGGTCCTTAACCACCGAAAGTGTTTTCATGCCCAAATAAAAAACCTCATGCTTTCGCACGAGCCAGGTGTCAAGCGAGCGTGATTATGATTCCTAACCGCCAAAAGTCATGTCAAATGGTGAGTTTTCATGTCATTATTGCAGAATTGTAGATGAATAGATGTTGAAACGTCCTCCAAGCGTTCAAATGTCATTTGTCATCAATTTTTGGTATGGCGCAGAACATGGATGATTTTAAGGATGGAAATTTATTTTAAAATGTAGAAACCTTGGCGAATATTACTAATCCTTCATAGGTCAACTATAAATGTTTGGCGATATTTTTTCAAAAATATTAGAATTTCTAAGTATTTTATATAGTTTTTATAAACTTTTGCCGATTTTTAAGGTAAAATAATTTTATCCTATAGAATTTGGGCGAATCATTTTATAATTGGTGCAGAATCTCATGAAGGAGTTTATCATAACAGAAATGAGATTGCATACGAATTATCAGGACTGCCAGCCACAAAATTCTATGACATCATTGCTGAGCTTAAACACTGTTTAATTGTCATTGAATTGTGCATTGAGTCCAGGTGTTGTTCATCATTTCAAATAGTCTTGTGATTTCCTTATTCGGGCATGCTCTCAAAGCTCCAGATCTCGTTTAAAGAGGCCAGTTGATGGTCAAAGATCCAGTTCAATAACTAATTCAACATCCAGGTATCAAACCCAGTTAAAAGGTAGCTTCAGTCTATGATTCGATTCTCTGTGATTATTATCTGAAACATTCTCGGCTCAATTCTAGCTCATTGTTTGTTTGAGTCGAATCTTGTTTAGATTATTCATATCTATCTGTTGATTTCTACCTACAGTCACGATGCATTAAATATTTGGTTCCTGTTTAAACTCTGAGTTCTATCCTTTGTCTTTGATTTTACCCTCAGTTATACACCTCGCTATTGATTTAAATCGTATGCTAAATCTCTGATTCGATTCTGTTGCCTAAAAACACTCTCTGTTTGCTGAGTCATATCCTATGTCTGTCGAATTAGATTCTTTGACCATCGACTCATACCCTTTGATTGCATGAGTGATTGAAGTCATGTTCCTATTTGCATGCACATATCTTAAATTGAGGGACACGTCAGCCTTGTCATAATGTCAAAATCTGGACCAGCCCTAAGGGCTAAATTTGATGGGGTTTGGTACCTAGAAGCTCACCCGGAGGTGGAAGAATTCTTCAAACAGGCTGGGGTATTTTCGTATTGTGAAAAATTAACCAATTTTCATCAACAAGTGGCCGAGTCTTTTTCCATTTCTTATGATGGGAGGTCTGCTAAAATAGGAAAGGAGGAGTTTATCATTGATGAAGCTGCCATTGTTGAGTATACAGGTCTACCCAAGTCAGGGGATTGTTGGTTTAAATCAACTGTTCCTTCAAATATTGTGTTTAGGTCATATTTGTTGCCTATTCACAAAGATCTTATCTGGAAAATGGACATTCCAATGTCTTTCTTAGAACCAAAGTGGCAATCACTATTGAAAGCAATCATTGTCTACATTACATGTGAAGGGTGGTACAATAGAGTGATGTTCTATCACTTTAAGCTTTTAAACCATTTTACAGGCAGAGATCCAATTAATCTATCTTTTTACTTCCACAAGACTCTCACCAAAATGGCCAGGCAGGTAAAAGTTAAGCCCACTAAGGTGGTAAGCAGACTGTCCCATCAAGGACTCATTACTCTTCTTATCAAGGAGTCTCTGAAGAATACAGAGGTTGCATGGAATTACTTTCTCTTCTGGAATGAATTCCAGACTGACAAACCACAAGAGGACAAGGACAAGAAGACTGCCACAAGGAAGGCTATTACTCCCAAGAGTAGTCAAAGGAAACAAAGGGCTATTTCACCCTTGAAACAACAAGCAGAATCTTCCTCGACCAAGAAGAAGAGAACAAAGAGAAAATTACAGTTTGAGAAAGGAGAGAAGGCTGAAGGTTTGGCCATGGAGGATAATCCTTTAAACCTCCCATATTCAGATTCTGAACATGAACCAGAGCATAATGAGGCACAAGGAGAGCAACAAATTGATATAGCTGCTGATGAATACCCAAAACTACCTACTCCTACTCCTCTAGAGGAACAAAATCAATCATCAGTAGGAGCTTCTTTGAGAAAACCCAAAGCTTCCAGGACTCAGAAAGTGAGGAAAATTATGCAACAAATCTACGAAATGGAAGTTTTAATAAGGGTTACTAAAAAGAAAAATACAGATCTAACAGAAAGAAATGAAGAACTTCATAACATTAATAAAACTGTCAAGGAAAAACATGACAAGATCAAAGACAGGAACAAGGTATTGATAAGGGAGAACATGAAGTTGTACAGGTAGCTAAGACTTCTGAGATTAAAAATAAAAGAATCCCAACTTCCAGCTCAGGAGCATACAAAGTTGGAAACCCTAGCCCAAGTTGCCACCTCCATAGAAGAAGAAATAAAGGTTGGTATTCATCAAAAAGAAGTCACAAACCCTGTCAGGGAGAAGGGAACTTCATCCAAGAAGCCTTGAAACCATATGCAACCATACAGGTAATCAAAAATTTTGAATTTTTTATTTTTGAAAAACTTCTGCTTTTCGGTGGTTTAGGCGAGCCTGAGCGTGCTCATTAACCTCAGAAACACAGTGCTTTCGGTGGATAAGAAGCTTAAAATTTCATACAGTTAACCACCGAAAGCCTGTATGACCAGATTCATCGAAATTTTTCTTAGATTGGAAATTTTTGAGTTGGAATGGAATGAAACCTCTTTGAATAAGCAGGTAATGAATTATCAAAGTCAAATCTAAAGGCTAGTTTTGAGGGATAAGGTCAAAAAGAGGTTTTTCAACTACATTTGCAATCTTTTTCAAAGGCAAAATATCAGGGGTTTGAAGACACATTATCCAACTCGAATTTCATCTTCAGGAGATCAAACCAAAGAGCCTTGGAAGGCTAGGCTACACATCATCAACTTTTCAACCACATTTTGAGGATTATCAGATAGGGATTGACCTCATTTTGAGGATCTACTCCTAGTTTATTGTAAATACAGTTTGCTTTCTGTTTTTAGAAAATCAGATCCATTGTTTTAGGATCTGATAACTGTGATGTAAAGCTATAAAGCTACAGAATTAAGATAGATTAGGGGTTCAATCCTGGATACTTTTTGGCTATGTACTTTGACTCTTTTATGTTATATGAATCACAGTCCTCTTTTGTTACCAATGTTAGTATTGTTCATATGTTCACCACTTTGTAATTTGATTCAGTTCAGCTTAGCTATTGAGAACTGTCATCTTCTTGTGCAATGTGTAACTCATGAATGTGAATTAAATGATTCTCTGCTATCTTGTATGACCCTACATGTCTGTGTACCTGGTTATCTTGAATAGTATTCTTCACACCTTATTTCATTACTGTAACTGATATTTGGTCTCTAAAAGACTGGTTTATTTAAATGCATAATAAGTTGTCCATTTATAAAGCCTTCTCAGTTATCCCATTGTTCCAAACACTTTGATTATTCATAATTTCTTAAGTTAACAAGAATCCTTAGTCTACAACCCTAAGGAGTTTCTTGGAGTAATAATAGATCCTACACACACATTAGCAGTGTTTCCTAGACTAGCCAAGTCAGGAACATTACACCAATACTATTACTTCTAAAATAAAATAAAGAAAACAAAAATGTGAAATTGAATGCATCAAGTTGGCAAGTCTGATTGAAGAGCCTACAAAAACTTATTCTCTGAATTGACTACCATGTTGGAGAAAACATCAAATTGTTTTACAGAAAGATGCATAAGGTTCTTTGTACTTCATATCAGCTGCATGTGCAGTATGATGTGTCATGGCTTATGTGGTTAAACGTTCTTGTTTCTAAAATATGAGTAACAATGGAGGTAGTGACTATGCCATCCTTTATTGGATTCACGCATATCATTTGTATTGATTGAATGGTAGCTAAGATAAGCATAATTTGTTTCAATTTTTACAAACAGTTTGAATTTATAAATCATGCTATTATCCTTTATACAAAACCATAATAGATGTCATCATTTGAAGAAAATGATCTCACATATTTTTTGAGTAGGTGATAACATTTTTATTTCATTTTTGTTTGTCTAATATCATAATACAAATATGCAGAGGATTTTGGCAAATGAGCACTTCTGTGAAATTGATAGTATCTCTTAAGTTGTGCAGATATGATTATTACATGGAAACACTTACACGGATGATCTCTATTGTGAATCAAGGGCTCAAGGAAATGGCTATGGAGCAGAGGTCAACGAATGGTTTTCCAAGGATCTTCATTGTCCATGCTTTTTAGTTAGAAAGGGAAATGATGGACCTTTAGGCTGTAAAGGAGTCGGATACAGAAAGTCACTGAGCTCAAGAAAGATGTTTGACAAACAGAATTTCTGCAAAGAGCTAAGCTTTGTAAATGAAGGACAACTATTGCTTGTTTCCAAAGAAAGTGTCAGGGATCTTAATAAAAGATTGGGATCAAGTACGTAGTAAAATAAGATCATATTTCTCTAATGTTGCAAAAGACATTGAATGTTATAGCATGTTGGGATGTTAAATCATGGAGCATGTATTCCTGTAGTTTCAAGAAGCAGAAAACATGGAGCTGTAGAGAAAACTATTTTGATATGAGCTTAATAAAGAATTTATTATATCAAATATAGTAACTTTATAGTTTTCACTTTTTAATAGGTATCCGAATGGAAGAGGGCACTAAAATAAAATCCAAATCAGCCCAACTTGAGGTTGACCCAATGAGGTTTCGTCCAAATCTCATAATTTCATGTGCAGAACCATATGAAGAAGATGACTGGCATTCTGTCACTGTAGGAAAAGAGCACTTCATTGTATGTATCCTTGCCATGCTTTTTAGTTGTTTTCCTCTACTGCTTATCTGAAGTGTAGTTTTTTTCACTTGAATCATTTTGTACATCATTGTAGAATTTATAGCCTGCATGCATGATGTGTTGAGAAATTTCCCTCATGATTCTAAATTGCATAAAGATGATATTTCGCAGGGCAATTCATCATTTCTTTATAGTTTAAGGAAAAGTCTTTCTATGTGAGTGTAAATGCAAAAAATGCATAGGAGAATCATTGAGCAATTAAGAGCTCTCAGATTTTTGACAGAGTAGTGAGAGGGTTGTTGCTAGCAACCATTTAAATATTGAAATGGGGTTTTTACATTGGTATACTATATATGATAGAGAAGAGACTCTAAACCTTGAAGTCATTGTTGTGTAAAAGCCAAAAATGATTTTAGATACACATGGTAGCGCACAAATCACTGCTCATAAGATAAAGAGAATCTATCACACAGTTATTCATATTATTCAATGGAAACTCCAAGTACCAGAACAATAAGAAGGATATAAACCCCGAGTTTCTTCACAAATTTGACATAAATATCAATAGTAGAACAGATAAAGGAAGGCTTTAAGCGAAGGAAAATGGGATGTAATTTCCTTGAAATTAATTTATAGCGGGTATGAAGCCTCCTCGGTGTTTTTGGTTCAGACCCTCTGATAACTGAGTCATTGTTCCATGTTTATTCACATTATGACTTCAAATACAAGGACGGTGACATATTTTTACAAGAGAGAAACTTTTACTATAGGAAACTAAGAAGAGCACTCTGTGAGAAACTTGGACAATAAGACCACAGTGACATATTGCAAGAAGGAGAAGTAGTTAAAACATCTGAGATGGAATCAGAATGTGAATCAAAGTCAGACCTTGCAAATAGTAGTGAGAAGGTTGGTTTTTTTTTACAGAGTAGTGAGAGGGTTGTTGCTAGCAACCATTTAAATATTGAAATGGGATTGTTACATTGGTATACGATATATGATAGAGAAGAGACTCTAAACCTTGAAGTCATTGTTGTGTAAAAGCCAAAAATGATTTGAGATACACATGGTAACGTGAGAATCACTGATCATAAGATAAAGAGAATCTATCACACAGTTATTCATATTAGTCAATGGAAACTATAGGTACCAAAACAATAAGAAGGATATAAACCCTGAGTTTCTTCACAACTTTGACATAAATATCAGTAGTAGAACATATAAAGGAAGAATTTAAGCAAATACAAAATCAGTAAGCACCTCTCTGAATCCGTGGCTACACCACTTGTTTGATGGAAACATAGAGAATCAATCAGATATGTGAGTTTGTAAATTGCCACTGTGGTCGAGCCTTAGCACCGAGCCGTGAGTGGGGTCCTCCTCTGCGAGCGGGGCCTCCTCTATTCGAAAACTAACAATTACAAAATATGGTCACTGCCAACTGGTGCCTGGGCCGAACCTGGGAGTAACCCGTTACCAACCAGAAGAAATTCAAAGAGTAAAATACTAAACCCGTAAACCTCAAGGCCCAAAGGGGAAATAAGAGGTAACAGAAGAAGAGTAAAACCGTAATTTGTAAACCTCTGTTCCGTCAAACCCCAAAGGGGAAATTCAAATAAGAATGAAAATGTAAATTGGGGAATGCATTTCAGATCTGAGATCCCATGTAATTTATACCATGTGGGAGGGCCAAAAATCTCCATGTTCTTTGGAAATTGGGAAAAGGGAAGATTGTAGGCTGTAGCTACCCAGTGCTGAGTGCCCACTGCCCATACCACAAAATCAGGGCGAAATTAAACAATAAACCCCGATTTTACCAAATGGCAGGGCGAAGAAGCTATCATAAATTCCCATATTTCTAGAAATTTGGCTAATGGAATCTTGTTCCTCCAAATTTCAGGGGCTAAATATAATTTGTTTTCCTCTATCCCTCCTAAAAACATGGGCTAACCATGTACACGATTTTTTCCCTAAAATAAATTACGGGCTAATGAAATAAGTTTAAAAAAATCACTCTAATACAAAAATTTGCCCAATAAAAAATTAGAGGCCCCTTAATTTCGCCCATGAGCGAAATTTCGCCCCTAAAATCATCTATGGCTAAAATTTATGCACCTAGGAACTGCCAAAGAAATTTGGGACAAACTCATTAGCAGTTATGAGGGTAATGAGAAGGTAAAGGATGCAAAACTTCAAACCTACAGAATACAGTTTGAACAGCTGAAGATGAAGGAAGATGAAATTGTTGGAAAATACTTTTTGAGAGTAGAAGAAATGGTAAATGCAATGAAGGCACTTGGTGAAACAATTGGGGAATCTTCTTTAGTTCAGAAAATCTTGAGATCTCTCCCAGATAGGTTCAACCCAAAGGTCTCTGTTATAGAAGAACTTAATGATCTAAAAACCTTGCAGTTTGACCAACTTCTAGGAACATTGACTGCATATGAAATGAGAATAGTTAAAGATAAACCCACCTCTAGAGAATCATCATTTAAAGCAGACAAGAATGAGGATTCTGAGCCCGATGAAATTGAAGCAAAATTTGTGAAGAGACTGAAGAAGGGATCAGGCAAATACAAAGGTAAACTGCCTTTCAAATGCTTTAACTGTGGTAGGATAGGTAATTTTGCAAATAAATGTCCCCACAAAGGAAAGGATCAGACTTGTGATGATGAGGAGAAATACAAAAATAGAAATTTATTTAAAGAGAATAACTTTAAGAAGAAAATTCTTTGTGCAAACAATGATGATGATCCTTCAGATGATGAAGACAATGATTCATCTATTGAAGATAAACTAAATGACTTCATACTTATGGACAAAGAGGACTATGACAATAATAGCATAGGGAGTGATGTTAATGAAGAAGAAGTTGTGG
>ML791506.1:61433-148234 GCA_009831015.1 Picea engelmannii | reverse complement strand
TGACATATGAGGGTCCTCCAACTTCGTAAGGCCATAACTCTCAAACCGTGAGGAGTTATGTGACATTGAACATACCACCAGAAATGGCATGACATGTAATATCCATATAGAATAGTATTATCTGAAAATATGTCATAACTCATACCGTTACCCATCAAACAAACTTGGGTCCATTACCCAAACTTGGGGTCTCCAACTTCTCATGGCCATAAGTCTCTAACCGTGAGGAATTATGTGACGTTCCACATACCACCAGAAATTAAATGACAAGCACTATCCATATAGGATATTTTCCCTGACAAAATCACTTTCCTTCATCTCATTATTCCACAATTAAGCATGGGTTCTCTTACTCCACAAAGCATCTTCCCATGAGGGCTTTCACCATAAGGGGACCACTTTGGAGTTCATCCATATTTAATTCTTATCAACCATGAAAAAACAATAATGAGTCATATTTACATCAAACAATATTGGGTCCATTACTCAAGCCTTTGTGCGATTTCTTCAAGGGTTGACATCAATGACAACCAACCTTAATCAACATATCCCTAGTTTAATTCTTAATAACATATTAACCCTTCAATACCCTTTAATATATTTAATTACTTGTTACATATTTTTAAACCCCCAATATGAACCCACATTCTATGATATTGATTTACAAATGAATCCCTCGTGATAAATTCTAACTAATAAATGACACAAAAATATAGAGTGAAAATGTAAAAATAGTCTAGGAGCATTAAACTATTAGTGATTAGAGTTCATTTTCATATGTTCCCTCTCATCCGAGGGGGTCAAGTTGATTATTTGGGGATGTGGTATCATGATCCTATACTTCTACAAGCTCATAGTTTTAACTCAAAGGCCTTGGGCGTATATTGGACCATAATCCTTCCAAACCTTTACCCCTATTGTTTACTCCATCATTTGTTAATATATTTTCTACTTTATTTACAAATATATAAACATGGGAATGAAGTAAGGAGTCAAATTATCCACTTACCAATTCGCCCATTTCTTCTATGATTATTTTCAACCACCAATTGTTGGGGGGAGAGATTAAGGAGGAGCAACTTGATTGATTGTATTGAGGATGTTGGCGACTAAAGTGGATTCTCCATCGCAGACCAACTTGGTTATGGGTGAGAAAAATATAATAATGGTCTCTCCTGATGCATTAGAGGTAACAAAATAACGGAAAAACAATAGTTTGTTAACTTGGAGGGATAATTCAAGGTACTTTCACAATGAATTTGAATATAGTGTTAAAAAAATGAAATATAGGAAAGTGAATTGGCTTTTGAAATATGTAATTTTTTTTATAGAATTTTTGTATGACTATGAGAAAATCAAGTTTTTATAACAATGGTACTATGTTATTTTATTGTAAATATATAATGCATATGTTCCTATCAGTGTCAGTGTCGAGTATCAAAATGATGAAATTTCCTTAAGTTTTGTTTACAATTTTTTGAGAATGCATTGTTCTTGTGCACAACTATTTTTTTCAAAATTCATAATACTAAATCTTCCTTCAAAAAAATATGAAAGTCATTATATCCTTGAAGTTATAATATCATGCATTAGTGAAGGGTTTGACGATCTTAATATAATCAAACAATTTTTATTTTAGATCATATATCTCAACATATAGTTTTTCTTGAAATGGATAAGTTGATAAAAAGTTATAGCAGGAAAAAAAGATATATCTATTTTAAAATTATGATGTGTCAAGACAAAAATAAATAAAAATAGTAAAAAATTTATATATATATATATGGAATTGGCATCATTGGATATATATATGTGTGTGTGTAGTTTCATTGGAGATGGATTTTTGTAGACTATTTAAAAATATGTGAAAAATAGAGATATTGAGAGGCATTCATAAAAATGTAATTTTTGATGTTTTTGCAACTCAAACCACCACGTTTGTCATTCCAAACCTAAATCTAAAGAAAATAAGTTAACAAACACATAGTTTAGAATTCATAATATTTCCAAATAAAATTTGAATTTAAGGAGCGTGTGCACACTGAAATGTGTGTGCACAATACTAGAATGTGCACACACTAATGTGAATAAAAATTCACAATTCATATAATTCCTACCCCTTTACCCAATTCCCATGGTATTGTAGAACATAATCCTTATGTTCATTTCCTATAATAGCTCTGTTCATGGCCATTAAGCCCAAAAATATATGATTATGGAATAATATCTCTCTTCATGGCTATTAAGCCCAAAAATCTATGTTTATGGTCTAAGACACTTGTCTTCCTCCCACGATCATGGTAGGGGCCCTAAGACACATTCTTGTTATGCTAATCATAATAAGAGTTCCCATATTCATAGTTGTAGGAATTTTCCTTGGCCATTGAGAACAAGAAATATTTAATTAGGGCTTAAGGCCCTTGTTTTCCTGCTCAAACCATGTTATAGTCCCTAAATCCAATATGTGTCATGGAAAAACTCAGTATGGCATCCATATAACACATTTAGGTGAAATATTTCTTTGAAAGGATGGGTGTGTTTATTTTATTCATAATTCATGGTCATTAATATTGAGAAGCTTCATTTTGGGCCTATGTTTCTTATTTTTCTCCCTTACCCATGGTTTAGGACCTAAGACCCATTTTAATTATGCAAAAAATACTATTGGCACCAAATATCCCTCACAAAAGACAAATGTAACATGCATAGGTATTATGTGGTCGTTCAAGGATTATTACATGAATCTTGATCCTAAGAAGATTCAAATAGAGCCTCATCACCTTATGTTCCTCCCCGAACCACATTCAAGGATATAAGTGCATTATGTGGTGTGAAAAAACTCTTAATGGAAATTAATCCAAAATAGAAGGCCTTTCCACACAAATGTTGTTCTCAAAACCTACAAATGGATATTATAACCCATTAAGATGCCAGATATCCATTACAAAGGATATATGTGTTGTTTTTAGACCTTTTCCATAGCCATTAAGCTTGAGAATATATGTTTGGGACTTTAGGCCCTTGTTTTTCTCCCCTAGAAATGGTAGGGTTTCTAATACCCATTCTTGTTATGAAAAACATAGTAATGGTGCCAATGTTCCTAGTAGGAGGCTAATATTAAGCCATTGGGAATTCAATTGTGGTGGTTTGATGCATCATCAAGGGTACCATTCATCTCCAAGTTGGGATATCAATCAGATTAGCAGGTTTATAGTAGTAGGTATGGGTAGTGGTGTTGTCTACATGGTAAATGGAGGAAACTTGAGCCCTAGGTCATAAATGAAGCTTATAGGCATCAAGGACCAATAATTACACCTCAAACCATCACACATGACCTCCCAATGATGTCCTTGGCCTGTGCATTATGAAATTAGTGACATTATGAGGATTTCAACAATAAATATTAGTCTCATTTCCTTAGACATGGTTTGTGGAGGAATATGAGGTCTTATGATATGAAACAAGATTCTAATTATATAGGGAAAATAACTAGTATTCAAACTATAGAATGGGGCATTTGACAACATCTTTGTCTTCCAAGTAGTGGAATGAGCATTATTACAATATTTGAGCACTATTGATGGGTATCAAGGACATTGACATGGTCATGGGAGGAAAAATAATGATTGTAACCTAAATTAAACTTTTGGGTATACATATCTATGAAAAACACCATGATCAATGACAAAAGACATATCAAGGTTATCCTTGATTCTAATTAGGGATATGGATTCCATTTGGTGATTTTTGAACTAGGTACATGAGTCTTTGGGGTGTTGATATGGTTGAAGGAGGAAAACTAGGATTTATTCCACAAAGGAATATTCTAAGCATCCAAGTTGAGGAAATAAACCTTGATCCACCACACGTGAAATCTTAAGAATATCCTTTCCCTTTGAGTGGGGATATCAATGATATTATGAAGTTTTGAGATATACATATGGGCCTTGAGATCATTGAGATAGTTGGTGGGGAAACCTAGGTATTATGCCATAAATGAATATTATAGGAACCAAGGCCCAACAACAACTCCTTGAAAAAAAAAATGACCCTTGAATGGGATATTGGCCTCCAAATTGGGTTATGTGCACCATTACTATTTTTTAGAACAAGGCATGGGTTGAGGGGTGTTCAACATGATGGCAGGAGGAAAAATAGGATTCAATCCTCAAAGGAAAAGTTTCTACATATAGGGATAAATAAAACACCTCAAACCTACACAAATGGCCTCCCAATTGTATCCTTTGCATTATAGTGGGCATATTGGAACTATTAAGGTTTTTCAAGAACTAGCTATCAGCCTAAAATCTTAGACCAATGTTAGGTTGTGAAACTTGCACATTAGGCCTAAAAATTATCTTATAGGGATAAAGATTCATAAAGTAGGCTTAATACCACCACACATGACCTCTCTACAGGATATTTTCCCTTCAAGTGTCAATATGTAAACCATTAGAAGGTTTTGAACACTAAGGATGAGTTTTGGGGTGGTAGAGATGGTCAAGGGAGGACAATCGAGCCTTTGGACCCAAAGTACGATTTTAGGAATCTAATTTGAAGAAAAATTCCTCAAACTACCACTCTTAACATCTTGAGAGTATTATATCACCATGGACCATTATGAGGTTTTCAAGTCTAGGTATGAGTTTTCTTTCCTTGACCATGGTTGGGAGAGGAAACTTGGTGCTCAAGCCCTAAAGGTAGCTTCTAAGGATTAAGGGACAAGAACAAGGAATTGAGACACCCTATAAGACCTTCTTATGTGATATGTTTCCTTTAAGATGGGATATGGTCTCTATTATAAGGTTTCAAGAAGTATATTCGGGTCATGGTGCCTTGAAATGGTTAGGGGAGGAAATCCAATCCTTAGGACCTAAAGAAATGTTTTAGGGATCTTGGGCCAAGAATTTCACCTCAAACAACCATACATGATCTCTTGTGGGTATCCTTCACCTCCATGTGGAGATATGGGAACCATTAGGAGTTTTGAAGCACTAGGTATGTGTGTCTATGTATTAAACATGGTCAATTGAGGAAGCTTGGTAATTTGTCTCACGAGGTAGTTTCTAATGCTCCAGGCTTAAGAATCACATATCAAACCACCAAACATGAAATATTGAGGGGATATTTAGAATTCAAGTGGGGATATGAGCATCATTAGGATATTTTGAGCATTGGTTATGGAAATTGGGTACTTCGATATGATAAAGGTATGAAACCCACACATTAGGTCGTAAAGGAATATTGTATGCATCTATGACCAAGAAAAACACATTAAACCACCCCAAACGACCTTTCCAAGGTAGCCTTAGTATCCATATGGGAATTTTTATCATTATGAAGTTTTTAACATTAAGTACAAGTCTTGACACCATTGAGATTGATATGGCCAAAGGAAGAAAAATAGGCCTTAGGAACTTCTAGGCATTTACGGCCAAGGCTGACACCTCAAACCCCAACAAATAACCTCTTGGTGCCATCCTTTACTTATAAGTAGGGATATAGGTTCCAAACGAGGATTTTTTATGACTAGGTATGGGTCTTATGGAGTTGGACATGATTAGGGAAGGAAAATTGAACCTTCAGCCCTAAATCAAGCTTCTAGCGGTCCAAGGGAAATAACGATGGATATAACAACCACACATAGCCTCTTGAGGATATATTTTTCCTACAATTAGGGATGTTGGTGCCAATATGTGGTTTTGAGTAGAAGGTATGTGTTTGAGTGTCGTATAAATTATCTAAAGGTCATGCCTTAATTCCAAAATCAATATTTGAGGTATCCAAGGCCATGAACAATATCGAAAAGAACCACTAATGACCTCTTGAGGGTATCCTTAGCTTTTTAGAAAGGATTTTATAGACTTAAGAAGGATTTGAGGATTAGGTGTGGGTATCAAGGCATTAGGTGTGGGTATAGGTGTGGGATTAGATAATTAGGTGTGGGTAGATGCCCCCTAAAGTGTGAAGTCGTAGTAAAAGATGATGGCTGAAATACTTTACAAAAATATGTATGTGAGGGTGTTGGAATAGGATACATGGTCAAAGGATGCCAAAAAACATCAAACATTATATACGTATCATCCCCGAGGTAGGCATAACCATGCTTAGAATACACTAACTCAAAAGAATTTTTGTCAACAAGTACACTTTGAATCCATGAAAGCACTAACTAAGGATATGGCCACCAAATATACAATGTGGATCCATATCTCCATGACTCAATCAAGTCATAGCTCTGAAATAATACACATTGGAGCCATGATATTATAAAACATATCCATGGACCAATACAAAGTGGACCTATGTGACAACATATATATCAGTAATATTTCCAACATGATGGACATACTGGAATATTTTAAGTATTCAAATAATATCCATTGAAACTTGGGTGGGGCACGTAACAAAGGTAGGTGCCTAAGGGGTTCCCAGGGCTTCGTCCTGATCCAAAAATGGAACAATGGTATCCATGTGAATATATGTGTTTATGTCAAACATGGTATAAACCACTTGATTAGAGATCATCGATGTATACCACTAACAAGTGTGAGGAAAATCACTAGTGGTGATAGTGACTCCCAACGTACGTTAGTATATTCCAACGAATGTGGATAAATGAGATGAAATTGAACATTCATGGAATCATTCGATTAGACGTCAGTGGTGTAAACCTATTGTAGATAGTGAGGATACTTGTCATTCATGCATGCAAGTTCCAACGTACTAATTGGTTTCTAAGTCTAATGACCAGATAATGTGTTGAAGTCGACAGGAACAGACTCATCGAAGGAGGGCCATGATATTTACCCCATCATCGACATGAAACCGAAACATGAAAGTGATATAATATGATAAGATAAAATGAGTACAAATTGACACAAGGATGAAAGTTAGTAATATTTCATAGTGGTTGATTTTGGGTGAAACACCCCTTAAACATATTGAGGCATGACAAATGACTTGGAATAATTTACTCAATTGAGAGATAGACCAAAACATAGTGTGATGATAACTGGGAAACTCTTCGGGTGAGAAGAAGGAGTATAATGGCTCATATAATTGGTATGACTCAGAGACAAGCAGATTATCCAACTATAATACAAGACGCAAATAGGTTCCATGTTTAAGGGTGACAAAAAACAAATGCCATAATGCTTTCCAAACAATTGACCCACTTGCCTAAAAAAAATTCCCTACCATTAATGGAGAGAACCTATTTGTTTTCTTAATAGATTGAGGAGGATAACAAATTCTTGGTATAGCTAGTCCTTGATGAGTTCGATATTATATGTTTAATGAATCTGAGGAAGGAGGGGTTCGGTCCCTTATGTCTCCTTCAATTTATAATTTTATGATCCTAGAGAAGAAAAAATCAATGGTATTTTCATGTTTAGAGAGTCTGAAAAGAACTTAAAGAAGACTCTAGGGTTGTTATTTTTCGTAAATTTAGTCCCCTTAACCCGACAAAGTATAAAACAATACAAGAGAGAAATCTTCTATCCAAGGTTGACCAGAGTAATGTTTTTTCGTAATTGGTCAATCTGGTCTAAAAAAGGGTTAAACTCACACCAAATATATTCCCTTTGAATTCCTTTTAACAAGTGTGAAAGCATACAAGATCACTCGACAATATTTTCATGTTTAGAGAGTATGAAAAGAGCTTAAAGGAGATTCCAAAGAGTTCCTTTTTTTTATAGCTTTTACGATCCTAAAAAAGAGATAGAAGTATACTCCGTAGATTATTCTCATGTATTTATGACCATGAGAAAAAACAAAGATTAATCTCATCTAAAGAGAACGAGGGGAAACCAACTAATTTCCAATGGGAGCAACGACTCCTAATAAATTACTAGGATAGGGAGTAGGAATTAGGCATGGAAAGTTAGGACCCCTCATAATAGAGTGTCTCTCTAGAGGGTAAATGTAAAATGGGAGCAGGGTGATGCGAAAGACTAGTGTCAAGCATATTAAAAATGGCCATAAGCAAGTGAGACAGAAAATAGTAGTGAAGCAGTAGAAAGCACAACCATTAAGAAGATAGTAAGATGTTTGCTTCATTTTTTAACAAATTGAAATAGATAATGAAACTTTTCTCGAGGTTGGTTTTATTTTTTAATGAGCTTGAAACCAAAAATGAGCATATGGCTACCAACTATTCGAATTCCTTGACTGTTACTTATATGAAATTGATATCTCTCTTTCCACATGTTAATTATGTAGTATCATGTCCCATGCCTTCAAATACTAATGAGAAGGAACCTCTCATTGTATTCTTGACTTATTAAGAATTAGATATGGTAGTTGACATGTTGAATCCTTCAATGGGGATTTGAATCCTTATCTTTCCCATATTACCCCTATTGATTTTCTTGACATACATTATTTCCATAGAACTGTTCCTCTATTCGATGAAGACCTCTTGAAATCCATGGTCAAGACACATGAGCATATTTCATTTTTTTTGTCAAGCTCATCAAAAAAGGAAACAATTAATAATGAGCATAGTTTTATTTATGTGTCAAGATCGTTAAACAATGAAACATGTAATCACGAGCATAGTTCACTTTCTATGTCAAGATCGTTAAAAAATGAAACATATAACTATGACCATAGTTCTCTTTCTATGTCAAGCTCATTAAAATATGAAATACATAACTATGAACATAATTCACTTTCCATGTCAAGCTTGTTACAAAATGAAATAGATAACCATGAGCATAGTTCTCTTTCTGTGTCAAGATCATTAAAAGATGAAACAAACTTCCCCCTAATTGATGTCCCAGTAAATATAGTACTTGAACCTTAATTTCCTCCGCATGTGTCAGTTGATCATATTTTTTCCTCCCTCTCTGGTGAACATAATCCAATTAGTATCCAGGAGTCTAATCAGGTGCATAAAAAGAATTGGTAGATGAAACAAAGCTTGGAGGCATGTCTCCATCCTTTGGACATCATACTATAGCTAATCCATTAACTTCTCCTAATCATGCTTGGGGAAAAGTACCAACCTCTGGACATCACATTGGGAAGAAACCTATCAATGGGTATCATTTCGAGCATAGTTCATTTACGGTTTCAATCTCATTAAAAAATGAAATCAACCTCGAGCACAATATCATTCTTTGTTTCAAGATTATTTCAAAAATGAATCACACGCTGTGAGCATAGTTTCATTTGTTGTTTCAATATTGTTAAAAAATGAAGCAAACACCTCGAGCATAATTTCATTCTATGTTTCAAGCTCGTTAAAAAATGAAGCAGACACTTCGAGCATAGTTCATTGTTTATTTCAATCTTGTTCAAAAAGGAACTCTTTGGAGTCTCCTTTAATCTCTTTTTAGACTCCCTAAACATGAAAAGTTTTTCGACCAAGCCTTTTTCCTTTCACACTCATTAAAATGATTTGAAAGGGCGTCTATTCGGTGTAAGCTTAACCCTTTTTTGGATTGGATGGACTAATTACAAAAAATGAATACTTTAGTCAACCTTGGCTAGAAGAGTTCTCCCTTTTATTGTTTTATACTTTTTCAGTCTTGGGGAACTAAATTGGCAAAAAATAATACGCTTGGATTCATATTTAAGATCTTTTCAAATTATCTAAATGTGAAAAGACCGTTAATTTTACCTTATTTGGGCTCATAAAATTATACATTGAAGGACCCATATGGGATCGAACCCCTCCTTATTTAGTTTCATTAAACAAGTGATGAGGGACTCATCGAGGATGAGCTATACTGAGCATATGCTATCCTCCTCAAGATCATTAAAAAAGAAAGAGCTACTCGTCGTTCATTGTGGGGAAAAATTGAGGGAAGTGGGTTGGTTTTTTGGAAAGAATTATGGCAACTGTTTTTTGTCACCCTTGAACATGGCACATATTTGCGTCTTGTATTAGAATTGGGTAATCTACTTATCTCTACGTCATACCAGTCCTATGAGTCATTATACTCCTCCTCTCACCCAAAGACTACCCCAGTTATCGTTGGACTATGTTTTGGCCTAACTCTCATCGAGTTAGTGTTGCCAAGTCATTTGTGAAATCCTCAAATATTAAAACATTTTATTTTAATGTCATTTCTTTGAAAACAAATTTCTATTTATGGAAATTTGTATTGGAAATTATTAAGGCATGTAATTACTATTTTTGTGATTGTTGAGCAAGAGTTTGACTTGCCAATTGTCCTCTTTTGATGGAAAAATGTATGAGACATATATTTTAATCAATTAAATGTTGGAAACAGGTGGAACAACCAAGATAAAAGTAGTTGACTATGACTCCATGAGTGGGGAACATGTTTGAGATAACTCAAAGATGATTTTTACAAGTGTCATAAGTTGAGTTATGCCACTTGCATACCCTAAAAATAAGGGATTTGTAAAGATGTGAATCTCCCAAGGAGGGAAATAGACGGAAAAGTCCTTGGCATTGAGAAATGAAATATATACAACATATGTGTGAGGCAAGTTGCTACTTATCATGTTGTGAGAATGAATACCTTTTGTGTGAGCAGAAGTGGTGTTAGGCAAATGATTTATGAACTGTATAGAATGAAAATGGATAAGGAGTGAAGCTCAATTTACCCTTATAGAGTCATGGTCAGGCTAGGGGGTGATCAAGATAAGTAATATTGATTTTATGCATCTATAGTTGGGTGGAACGTGGTTGTTAAATATTTTTCTAGCATAAATGTTAAGGATATGTATCTTTATTTGACTACTCTTTACTCATGTTGGTTTATTGAATTTCTTATAGCTACGGAATTTGATTTATATAGAAGAATATTATTACTCTTGTTGGGTTTATTGATTGCATGTATATACATAAGTAAAAAATTAGGAAATAAACTATATATCAATGCAAATTAACATTGTTAAGATACATAATGACTTGGAACCAGATAACCCTATTTATTTATTTAAGGGTTTTGTTACAGATAGGTATTTTATTTCAGATATATTCTTGTTGTTTAATGAATTCTTTGGTTCACCATAGAAATAATCGATTATAGAAGTTATCCATTGCGGAATTTAAAACGATTCTTCTCCTACCTTTTGATAGGTGTTTCCAATATTATTAAGATTATACAATACACATGAAATTTGTATTCGAGTAAGAGGAATCATTACATGATAATCATATATACTTATATATATGATATCAATATGTAATATATGAAATGTCATGCTCTCGAAAGAAATTGTTCAGAGTATATTTAAATATAGGTGGACAAGCCACAAATATATAGTGAACATGGACATAAAATATTCCAACGAAGTAAAATCATCACACAAATATTTAGATACACGTCAGAGAAATTTTTGATAGATAAAGACTCAATCAAATTTCGGTCAACATAAAACTCATTAAGAAACAAAAGTTAATACAAGTCAATTTTTGAATGCTCTCTTTGATTAAGAAAACCTAGGTAAGGGATCCATAAATGGAACCTGAGTACTTTTTATGAGGAATAAATCTTCTTTTTGAAACCGTGACAACACGAGTTCAACCTGCAAAGAAAAACAAGGAAGAGTATTAGTTAGATATATAAAGTTATATTGTTTCCTTCAGAAAAATCCTTTAAACAAGTAAAATGAGAAAAGAAAAATAAGGAAATCAAGGAAAGTTTTCTCTAGTGATATAATATGGACTTATATGAGTCTGCAAGTCTGAATGTCTTATGAAAGGATGAAAATGGATAAGTATGGAAACTATTAGAATGGACTTATACGAGTTCATAAGTCTGAAGTTCCACGAGTCTAAAAGGATGAAAATGACTAACTATGGAAACTCTTACAATGGACTTATACGAGTCTGCAAGTACGAAAGGATTAAAATGGCTTAGTATGGGTAACTCTTAGAATGGAATTATATAAGTCCTCAAGTTTGAAGGTCCACGAATGAAAAATGATGAAAATGGATAACTATGGGAAACTATTAGGATGAACTTATGAGAGTCTGCATGTCCAAAAGTCCATGAGTCTGAAAAGATAAAAATGGTTAAGTATGGAAATTCTTTGGACAGATTTGTAAAAATGGTTACAAGGACAGTGATAAAAAATAAGGAAAAGGGGCAACGAACATAAATATCAATTTGAAATTAAACTGTCATCTATTTGATCCACCTTTTACCACCAAAGTAATTGATACTTAAATACTATGTGATCTACATGCGATCAATGAATGTACATACCACAAAAATATTTTGTTTCTATTGCTAACAGGCCCATCGCATTAGTAATGGCCATAATACAAAATACTGCACACAGACACGACGATGATAACATTATAATTAGCTATGAAATTCTAATTTTTTGTGCATAGACAGTGAGGGGATAACATTAAATAGTGGCTTAATTTTGTCTTGCAAGATCCTTCTAGTTTTCCCACCCTTCTGGAAAGATAATGCCATCCATATAAGAGTTAGAAAATAGTGTTGTGGAGTAAGGTTCCAAAGCCCTCCTTTGATGTATTAATCCCTTCCTTATCTACTTGCATTACAAAAATCAAATATTAAGCCTTAAAAAGGAGAGGATCTCTTATTAGCTGAAACTTGCCATTGTTTATGAGGATGGCATGGCATAAAAAAATTTATTTAAAAACATCATAGAGTTTTATTTACAAAAACACCATAGGAACCACATATGTAGCGCCAGGATCTTATAGAACCTTTGTTGGAATAGGGGCAGACCCAGGGTTCAACGCTCAAGAGCACACCAACAAATCCCTAACTACCAGCCCTTTCGGCAACACTTGCGAAGAAGATGAAGTCTCACCTGAGGTAGAGGCAGGGGTGGTTGCAAGACTCAGGTGTCTGCAACCTTAGTTGGGACATAGATCTATGACTATATCATTTACAGAGCACTTAGCATCGATCATTCATCAATATTCAACCCTTATTATACATCACAGACAACACAGGGCTTCGCGGTGTACACTCAGATCTACAATATTTCAGCACTTAACCATAGTAACCCAGATCAGATCCAGAAGATCAACACTAATCATCCTCACACACATCAGCTATAACAATCATATATATCTAAGAAGAATAGTGCATAAGTGGATATATCAAAGCACATAGCATAAGAAAAGATAAACACATTGAATAAAATAACAGAACATAACACACATGTTTACATGGTTCACCCCCACCTTGGGGCTACGTCCACAAGATCTTATTCTTTATTATTATCTTCAATCTGTTACAAGCACAAAGCCTCCAAAACCCTTCTTCGCATAGGAAAAAATATATGTGCAGCTCTCTAGATCCTTCCTCCTTGCATTACAACACTTAGCTTTCTATAGCAACCTCATAGTAACTTGCACTTAACCTTGCAAGCCTTACACAATTCGCACATAACACTTATTCAACATCACATAGATGCACTTCCAATTGCACTAAGAAATCACATATACTACTTCTTACATTTCCTATCCTTCTATTTATACATTACAAAAGTGGGCCTAAGTGTCGGTAAACCCACAGGCCGACATCCCTTTCCCATTACATATTCCCAAAAGGACCCAAAATGGGGCCTAGCTTCCACAATTTCTGCTTCGCTTTGCACTTTGTCTTCGACAGGCTATCGAAGTCCCAAAAATGGTCAATTATCACCAAGTGTTCCTCAAAACTTGGTCAAGGGCCAACAGGCCCCCAACACTCACTTGTGACTCATCCCGAGTCACTCTGGTCTGATCAATTCCCCCTCGAATTCCTCGAGCTTGGCTCGAGTTGCTTCGACTTGCTGCAGCGCGACAACCTCCTGCTCAGTGAACTCCTTGATCACTGCATTGTTTACTGGCCCTTCCAGGCATTTTTCTGCGGTGATGATAACCTGTTCAAGCTCGGCTCTCTGGATTTCAACTTCAGTGAATAGTTGGCATGCCTTTTCTTAGATTGGTTGAAGTTGTTGGGAGACTTCCATCACTGTACTTTGTAGCATGTGTACCTATTGTCGGGCAGTGCATTGTTGTGGAAATCTCTTCATTCTTTCGGCTAGGGTCAAGGCCTTCAACTGTGCCTGTAGTGTATCTGCGTGTTACTTTGATTCTTGGAGTTATGCCTCCAATGCCTACAACTCTGTATTTTTTGTGAGGTTATTATAAGTCTGGGTGCTTCTAGCACTCAACTGCTCATATTCCAAGGCAAGGGTTTTTAATTGGCCAACTGCACTGCAGGGAGTTGCCTCCCTGAGATCTCTTATTTCTTGTGGAGTGTCGATCATGGTGTGAAGTTCTAGATATGTGATGCACTACTGAATTTGCTGGATTACTTCTTCAAGTTGTACCACCTGCTATGGGACATGTTCTTCAATCTTCACTTCTATGACCATCACAGAGCGAAGGGATTTGTGAACCCTTTCCTGTACCTCAAGTTTCTCTACTAGCAACTAGTCCTTGCTCTGTTGTAATTATGCTTTTTCCTCATCCCACTTTGCTTGCAGGGAAATATTTTCCCGTTCTGCCTTACTCTGTGGTTCTACAAGTGTGCTCTGTACTTGTGTCAAAGCCTGTGTGATTTGCATTGTGTCTTATCGATCTCGTCGAAGGCGAGCTTTGAATTTATCGATGATCTAGTGTAATTTGGTGGGCTCATCGCCCATTCCTCCTATTTTGATTGTCAAGGGTGCAGTAGAAAATTCTTAGCTAGACTGAAGTGCTTGCTACACTTCTTGAATTTCACCCTTGATTTGACTGAATACCTCCTCTTGCTTCGCTTCTTTCTTTTCTGCGATCTCTATTGAAGCATCATTCAATGCAGAGACTAAGAAGTCGAAGTCATGCGGTGTGAGGGTAGTCTTAAACGTAGTCCAAGTGGCCTTAGTTTTCTTTCAATATGAGGGATTTGGTGGGGTAATCTTCCTTTTCTTAGAAGGATCCTCCTCCTCTCTAGGCGGAGTGACCTCGCCTTTTCTTTTCTCAACTTCTATGCCACCTAGTTCTTCACTATCACCTATCTGTGCAGGTGAGATCGAAGTAGCTTTTGTGGATGTGATATGGACATTTTGAACTTCATCATCTTTATTAGTCTTTCTTGGTCCAGGTGTATCCAACATAGCTTCAGGGCTATCCACTTCGGAAATTTTTGTGGGGTCCACTGCAACAAGGAGGTTTGCCGACCATTCCTTGATAATCTTCTCCATGTCTTCTTCTGTCAACTTGTAGTATGACTAGAGCTGTTGTTTGTGCTCATCAGCGCACACTGTGATATAGGTGAATTGGCGGTCCCATTGAATTTTATAAAAAGTCTAAACCTATGAATTGTGTTTGGGGTGAGGCATGGTGTAGACTGGATTGCATTCTTCAATTGGTTGTAATAGGCATGGAAGACGGCATTAGACTTCCACTGCTTGTTCATGTCGCTGGAGTACCACAATGTACAAAACTTCACGGCCAGTGGTTCGAAGAGTTCGATCTTCAGAAAAGTGGCACCTTCTGGTAGCTCCCAGGTGATGAAAGCGATTAGTATGAGAAACCAACTAAAGTGGAACTCATTCCCTTGGTCTTACGCTTTGCAATCAAGCTCTAGTTGGTTTAACAGGTACTGCACCCAGTTCATCTATAGTCCCTCGGTGCACTTCCCTGTGAGGTCAACTACGAATCCAGTCACTTGTGTTGGTCTGTTCTTGCAAACTAGCTTGCCCGCGATCAGCTGACAGGCAAGGTGCACTGCGCCACTCTGGATAGAGGCTACCTTGTATCCTCGCGTTCCTTTCTCGACATCACCATAATTTTTTTTTATCTTCTGCACTAGTGCTCAGTCTGAGGTCTTTCCAAGGTAAAACTCTTATGGGTCAAGGCCCTGCATACTAAGTCTTGTGATCTGATTGATCAAGCTCGGATCCACAGTGATGTAGAGGTCCAACCATAAGTATCCTCCATGGTAGCAAGACAACAATTACTTGACACATGTGTTGACTTCCCGGTGTCTTCCAAAGTGCAGGATCTTCATTACATTAAGAAGTGTGGACTGCGCGAGGTTCTGGGTCCATGACTATGGGACAATATTAGAATTCTTTCCTTTGGTCCTCATTAAGTACTTATGTGGGGCTAACATGTTGTAAACTTTACGATCTCCAATGTTAAAATCACTAAATTTCAATGTTGTGAGCTTATCCTGGTCAGTACGAGCTGCGCGCACCCCTTTTGGAAGGTATGCGGCGATCAAAGTGTACTCGAACTATCTAGGTACATTTTCATGGTTGATGGCACTTCTTAGAAGTGGTAAGTAAGTAGGTAGAATGCATGGGATAATCTTGGAATTTGTGATGTCATCCATGTGCTTGGTTCGTTTCTCATCGATTGGTCGAGATGGACTGACGCAAGCAGTGGAAGGGGAGGCCTGGAGTCCTCTCGTTGACTATTCTAGGACTCATGTAGATAATCCTCGCTCCAACATGACTCTCTCATTCATTAAGTCAATCAAAACTTCTTCAACTACTTTCTCAACAGTGTTGAGCTCGTCCGACATACAAGCTCGGGTCAACTAGCTCGTGTGTGAAAATGAATTCAGGGAGTACAATGAATGGTATGGGAATAAGGAAATGATCACAAGGTGAAGTAGTATCATATTTTAGGCTCAAATTCTCACTTAGAAAAAAGTATACTCAGTGCGTGGTGCGACAGACTAAGTAGGGAAACTTAGCAATTGTCTGCTTGCAACAGGTATGAGGCTGCATTAACTTATGTTCTGTCTGTTATGGCGTGGTCTAACAGTCTAGTGGTGAGCCATAAATTCTTTTTGACCCATTCGAAG
Source organism: Picea engelmannii (assembly GCA_009831015.1). Lineage (NCBI taxonomy): Eukaryota > Viridiplantae > Streptophyta > Pinopsida > Pinales > Pinaceae > Picea > Picea engelmannii. The sequence continues at coordinate 131,474 of ML791506.1, read as the reverse complement.
CAGTAGTCGACAGTTATATTGGCTTCCAACAACTATATTACTTCGCCTTGGCGAAGTGGCATATGTCATTGTTATGATACCCCGACGAAGCTCCAATTCTGCAAAGTGTCTTATTGCAAGGTACCCTCTGGGATCTTCTATAATTTTTCAACCTTAGCCTTCTTCTTACTTAAATTTCTAGCCTTCTTTCCAGTGAGATTTGTCTCGGTGATTCTCTTCCCATTTTGATTCTTATTTTCCTTGGACATAGTCACTTCGTGTTGGTGAGATTCTCTCCTAGGGTTTAGCTATATCACTTATTTTTTCTCTAGGGTACAAATTTTAGCCTTTTGTGTATATTTGGCCTCGATGTATGGGATTCTAGTGTCAAATGGCTTCGAGCGGTTCTCATGTTCTGTTATCATCTGTGTGATCCTTTTAGTCATGAAATCTTTTAACTCTTGTCTCTGTTGTTGTAGAACCTCTTCTTCTTCCTTATTTCTGGCTTGATCTCTTTCAATCCAAGGTTTTCTAAGTAGCATAGTAAACGGGGCGATGTCCTCAATGAATTTGATAATCTCAAAATATTCTTCTGTCGAAGTTTCATTGACTGTCGTAGGTATTTGAGAGATTTTTCCACATAACATCATCAATTTTCCTCTAAATAGTCCTATTCCTCCCAGTGAAGGGATCATGGTAGGCTTCCCTACAGCTTCCCAAGTTAATTCCGGCATAATGTTCACTTGTGTTTCTTCATCAAGAATACAGTCAATGTAGAAGTCCCCTATTCTTGCATCGACTTGCTCCTTTTATTTGAAGATATATGGTAATCAGACATCTTTATGTTCCTTTAGGGTTTCTTTCATTTGTATTAATACTTTCTCTGATTCTTGTTTGGTTTCTACCTTTTATGGATCTGCCTTATGGTCTTCCTGATTCATATTTATCCTTTCAAGCTTAATGATCATTCTAGGGCAATCTAATACCTCATGGTCCATAGCTTTGCAACAAAGAAAACTAGGTCTTCTACCAGGGCATTCCTTAGCTAGATGGTCTGGTTTTCTGCAACTGGAACATAGGATTAATCCTCACTTTCTTTTAAATGTTCCCTGGCCTCTTCTTTACTACACACTAGAATCGTGATAGCTAACCTGCAAAATATTCTTTCTAGGATCCTGCATCCATTTGTTAGTCCAGACATTCTTTCTATGCATAGGTATAACATATCTATCATTATATTTATTAGATCTATTCATATCAAACTTTATTTCATCTATTAATGCGCTAGTTTTTAAGCTAGGACAGAATCTATCAAACATACCTAGATTCATGCTTTAAAAAAAGAAAAAAATTCACTAATATTACTTCTACAAAGAACAAAGATTTCATATCTAAGAACTTTTAACTATTATTACCTTTATTAGAGCACAGAGATTACAAATCTTACCTCTTTTCTGTAGATCTGATCTTTTTCTTTCAGAAATTTCCACTTTTACTTTTCTTAGAGAACAGAGCATTCAGATATCACTTCTTTTCTTCAAATCTGATATTCCTTTCTCGGATATGACCTTATTCCTGGCACAAATCTTCATAGGTCGAGTAAAAAGTTGCGCACTAGGGAAACAAATCTACGCACAAAGATTTCTTTTGCACAAAATTTCTTCTTTATCAATTCCCAGCAATCACAGTTTTAGGTCCCGGCAACGAAACCATTTTTTGGCATAGGGGCAGACCCAGGGTTCAACGCTCAAGAGCGCACCAACAAAGCCCTAACTACTGGCCCTTTCGGCAACACCTGCAAAGAAAATGAAGTCTCACCTAAGGTAGAGGTAGGAGTGGTTACAATACTCAGGTGTCTGCAACCTTAGTTGGGACACAGATCTATGACTATATCATTTACAGAGCACGTAACATCAATCATTTATCAATATTCAACCCTTATTATACTTCGCAGACAACACAAAGCTTCGCGGTGTACACTCTGTTCTACTGTATTTCAGCACTTAACCATAGTAACCCAGATCAGATCCAGAAGATCAGTACTACGAATCCTCATACACATCAGATCTAGAAATCATATATATCTAAGAAGCATAGAGCATAAGTGGATATATCAAATCACATAGCATAAGCAAAGATAAACACATTGAATCAAATCATAGAGCATAACACACAGGTTTACATGGTTCAACCCCACCCTGGGGCTACATCCACAAGATGTTCTTCTTTATTATCGTCTTCAATCTGTTACAAGCACAAAGCCTCCAAAACCCTTCTTCGCATAGGACAGAATATTTGTGCAACTTGCTAGATCCTTGTTCCTTGCATTACAACACTTATCTTTCTATAGAAACCTCACAGTAACTTGCACTTATCCTTGCAAGCCTTACACAGTTCTCACAAATAACTTATTCAACATCACATAGATGCCCTACCAATTGCACTAATCAATCACATCTACTACTTCTTACATTTCCCATCCTTCTATTTATACATTACAAAAGTGGGCCTAAACATGGGTAAACCCATGGGCCGACATCTCTTTCCCATTACAAATTCCCAAAAAGGACCCAAAAGGGGGCCTAGCTTCCGCAATTTCTACTTTGCTTTGCGCTTTGTCTTTGACAGGCTGTCGAAGTCCCAAAAACGGTCAATTATGACCAATTGTTCCTCAAAACTTGGTCAAGGGCCAACAACCTTTCACAACATCAATGGATACCTAACACTAAACTCGAATAAAACAGAGCCATTCTTTCAACAAGAAGAAAATAAAAAAATAATGGTGATTGGCCATAATCATTTACAAACTAAACTACCATCTCTTGGGAGAAATCTAAACTAATTTCTTCTGCTAATGGAGGATTTTTCCTTACCCATAAATTTTTTCCAAACGCAGAGATGTAACAAGCTCAACTCCAACATTTATTGTGATAGAGAAGAAAGATAAAATCTCTCTATTGTCCATAGGAAAGATTCATGGAAAACAAATTTACAAAATGAAATGGGAAATGTTAAAGAACTGTCTTGTTTGAGTTATGACAGGCCTCGAGCACTTCAACAGCTGTATGCAGTTTTCATTAATGTTGATCCATGTGACGCTCTCAAGATAGAGCAAATGTATTGGTTAGTGGACTAAGGGATAGTCCCATACGTATTTTCATTTATCAATGTTTAGACCCTTTATTTTTGTAACTTGAAGAAAAACAACTTTTCTCTTTGTTTATCCAAATGCTCATTGTATTACAGTATTGAGTAAACGAAAATATAGGGGTAAGTGGCATAAAAATATTAACTTACCCTTTTTAAATATATATTTGGACACTTTTCAACCCATGCATATTTTCAACCTAACAATTTTTTTTTATGGAATTTTTGGCTTGTTACATCATTTGTCGTCCCTCACAATGTTCAAGGGAATTTTCAACCCAAATACACCACTCTACGATATTACCAACTTTCATCCTCGTGTATGTTTGTGCTCATTTGATCTATCATATTACATCACTTTCCTATTTTAGTTTCATGTTGATGATGGGGGACACACCATGTTCCTCCTTCGACGAGTCTATTCATGTTGAATTCAACACATTATATAGGAATTAGAATTAGAAACTAGTTAGTACCTTGGAATGTGCATGCCTCAATGGTAGGTCTCCTCACCTTCGATAATAGGTTTACATCATTGGATTCTAATAAAATGATTCCATGAATGTTCTACTTCAAATCATTTATTCACATTCATTGGAATCTACTAGGGTACCTTGGGAGTCATTGGTGATTTTACTCTCACTTGTTAACAGTATACATCAATGAACGGTAATCAAATGGTTTCTACCATGTTCAAAATCAACACATCTATTCACATGGATATAATTGAACCATTTTAGGATCGGGACAAAGACCCTGGGAAATCCAAAAGCACCAATGGAGATTATTTGAATACTTAGAAGATTCCAGTATGGTCATGAAGCTCATGATATTATTCATATATATGTTGTCACATAGATCCACTTTCTGTTGGTCTTTGGCTATGTGTTTTCATATCATAGCTCCACTATGTATTATTTCATGTCTATGACCTGATTGAGTCATGGATATATGGATCCACATAGTATCATTGGTTGTCATATCCCTAGTTGGTGCTTTCATTGATGCACAATGTCTTGGTCAAACACCATTATTTGAGTCGGTGTATTTCGAGCATGGGTATTCCTACCTTGGGGACGATACTATATATTTTTTTATATTTATTTGCATATTTCTCCCAACTCTCTTATTCCATCACCCTCACATACATATTTTTGTAAAGTGTTTCAACAATCAACTTTTCCTGTGACTTCACACTTTAGGGGGCATCTATTACACACCTAAGTGTCGCACTACCAAATGTCACACTTAAGTGTCGTAAGTGTCACAAGTGTCGTACTACCAAATGTCACACATAAGTTTCATAAGTGTCACAAGTGTCGTACTACCAAATGTCACACTACAAAATGTCACACTTAAGTGTCGCATATGTTACACACCTAATTTTTCGCACTTAAGTGTCACAATTTCGTCACCATGAGAAAGTGTATTTCATAATCCCTAGTCATTTTGAAGAAGAAACCTATCAATTGGAGGTCGAAATATTTCCTTTTTCCTTGATATTTTTCCTCATTTGAGCTTCATCACCCCCCTTCCTGTATACAATGAGGCATAAACCATGATCATCCCCAAGATACATAGGGGGGGTGATTTTCTTACCCTGTGCTTCTTTATGAAGGGGTGATGAAGTAGTTGCACATCATGCCTCATTTTGTGAGGTTGTTTTTGGGATATTTCAGTTGGTTAAGGAATTGGTTCAGGCTACCTTCTATTCAAGGACATGTCAATCTTGTTTGTTCATCTAAATCCTCATTTGATCACATCCCCTCCTCAAAACTATCCTATGGTTGTGATGCATCAATTCCTATATAATGGATGTCATAATTGAGTGAAAGAGGGAGAGAACCTAGAACATCATACTTATAACTTTGTGACATTCAAATGGATGGAAAGGATATCTTGGAGTAGTTTTTGTGACATCAAGATTGAGGTTGTAAGTGCTTCACTATTGATTTTTTCTTGTTAATATATAACTTGGCCTAATCCCTTAATGTTTTTTTATTCACCATATGCATGTCTATTTTTTTCTAATTCATCATACATAGATAGATTTTTCTTAACAATATAGTTTAGAAGAAGAAGGTATTGTTTTTTTCTTTATAGGACTTATCTTGCACCAAGATGTTGGGCATCAAGATCAAGGGTTGGAGAAGCGAGGAAAAACGACGTAAAAGAGGTGAGTCATGTAGCCTTCTCTTCTCATTTTGATTGTTGACATATAGAATGGATATAGGGGGATGTAGTAAACCATTTGTTTCTCTCTGTCTTGGATCAAAGGGGTCTTGATCCAAGGGGGGATTCACTTGTCCGCAGGGAAAAAATTTCCACAACAGTATGTCAATTCTAGTTGGTTTCTATTATTTGAATGTTGAATCATTGGACATTGTTCATTTTATTTTGTGTGCAATTTCTTTTGTTAATTGGGAAACATTTATTAAATTCTCATTTTATCATTCTTAAAACATTGAAATTGGCTTTAATCATGTTTTTATTGTATAGTTGTCAGTGTTATCACTTTAATCACTACTTGTATGGTAATTGGTGATGTTTCTCTAAGTTATATGTTGGATTTCGAAAATATCCCTTAGGTTCAAAGTTGTGGATCTGCCAAATTGCAAAGATTCATCTATCACTTATGTCTCCTAGTTTTGGATTATATTTCATGGACCATCATGATTTGCAAGAGCTTAGGAGGATTCTGAGGCACATGAAGAAATGATACAAGGAAACATAACATCCATTTTCCCTGTCATTTATAAAGTCCATCATTGTGAATAATAGTGCATCTCTCAAATTGAAACTACTATGAGTACTCTAGTTCAAGTTAAACATCAACTTGCCATTTTTTAAGGAAAACTACAATATGATAAGGAACCTAGTAGTGAATTTGCACAAAGATGTTTAGTATGGGGCGTCCAATCAATGTCTTTCTATACACTTGGGCCAAGGGGAACATAAGGAGGAGGATATTATGAACAAAATCATTTAAGATATGGATATTTGAGACCAAGAATTAGTGCCAACTATCATAGTCCTGGAAAAGGCCACAAGCCACCATATTTTTTGTTAGTGTATGTTTTTTAAGGTTAGTGGTATTTTAGGCATCTTTTATAGAATATATACTAGCAGTAAGACTTAAGAATTTATGCCAATAGATATATGAAAACTCTATATTTTGTTATGGACCTATCCAACCACTTTGAAACTTGAGTATACTATGTATTTTCATCATTGATGTTTACCTATGCTACAACCTTTTTACTAATATAAATTATCAAATTTAGTTTAATAATAATAAATAATGATAAAATTATAAGAAATAATTTTTAATTCAAGTTATAATCCATCATCCTCATTATTATGTTTCCATTACCATTAAATGTAATTAACCAAATTCTAGATAATATGTTTTCTAGTTTATCATAAACAATAGTGTTTATGTTACAATTAACAAAGTTATAATGATGATGAAGATGAAGATTATTAACATCCACTAAGAATAAATTGGTCTATTGGACCTTAAGAGGGTAAGTGAATTGATCTAGGTGGATATTGGTGGCCACCCACCTTTTCCAAATGGCTCAAAACAGCTTTCTGGCAATTTTGGCAATTTACTATTTTTAGCAGGTTTTAACTTCCGGGGCCATTTTGAGGGCCCAAATGAAGGTTTTTCGAGATAGAGGTTCTCAATGATAGTCAAATGCATTATTAATCCCCCAAAATGAATCTCCTTGATGATACCTTTCCAACGAGCTATCACACGCCTAAAACGGAGATCGTATGCAAAAGTTACAACCTCGGGTAGTTGATGTACTCACTTACCCAAACGGGGCCCACATGAATTTTGGCGCTTCATCTCCCAAGGTTAGGTTTTTGGATGTCTATGGTTTTTTGAATTCTTGATTATTGTAAAAAGGCCTTCAGAGCCTCATTGTAATCATCTTCTTGCGAATGCGAGTAGCTGTCACATCTCTTCTTAGAGATAAACTGCCACCATTCTAGCGAGTCTTTCACTCTGTATTTTTACAGTCTTTGTACATTTATTTCATTAATATAAATCGTGTATTACTTTATATTTGTGTTTATGGTTGCATCTCCAATACATTTCTGTTATATTATTGAATATCTGCGATATCTCTGTGCATTTCTTTATTATATCTCTGATCTCATTTCGTGCCGAAAATAATCCAGATCATGAATACTTGTGACTCTTTAGAATTTTTTACTATGCTCGAAAAGTATTAAGAGAAGATTTCCAAGATCACCATAGTTTTGTTGAGTTAAGAGGTTAGGAAGGTTGGTAGTGTGACAAATATTTTGAAAATTAGAACTAATCTGGATATCAGTTGGACAATATAAGAGAAAGTGTTTTTCATGTTCAACCTTCTTAGTGTTACAAATGTGACACACTCTTTCATTGCAGGGCGTTTTAGGAATTGACCAATGCCGAGTTTCACTATGGATCTCATGAGAATTTGTTCTTATCTTAGAAATGCTTATTTTTTTTTTACACTTATCAAAAGAGATAGATAATTTTGATTTTCTAGATTAGGGTTGATTACATTGTTATAATACCTTAATTTTCTTTTTTTCTCTAACTCTTTATCACACCACATTTTCTCCTTAAATTTTGATTTGATGATATTTTTAATAGTACCTGTATTCTGCAAAATTGTGTCTTCCACAATTCCTCAATAGTTTATCCAAGACCGAGCATCTTTATTCCATCCTTGATTGAGTCTATGGTGGTTACGACTCAATTTTGAAGAAAATTTAGGAAGCCTCTTTTCTTCCATGTTTCTTAACTTGTTATTATACATTAGTTATCTAGTCATATTTGTCCTCTCAATGGGGGAGAGGCTTGTTTCTAAGAGGAGGATGGGATAGGGTGTATTTCCTTTAATTTTGAGATTATAGGTTACAAGATTCTTTTGTATTTTCTCTATCTTTATCCAAGATTCACGAAAGATACTTCATCCCCAAAATTCACATCAATAAAGAATAACATGTGTAATGATAGTATCAAAGAGGAGTTTCTTCTTTTACCAAATCCAAAGATCGTCTGATTTACAATTTTTTTCAAGCCCATAATAAGCTTTCCATCCCCCAATAATCCTTTTCTCAATGCTATAATTCCAATTGAGCTTGTGGTGAATATCAATTCCAAGATATTTGTATGAAGTCACTTCCTCCAAGTTTTTGTTGTCATATACGAAGGTATCATAAGTGATCTTATTGGATTTAATAATCATGACCTTAGTATTATGAGTATTAAGAGTCATACACATATTGGAGAAAAACTCCTTGAGGATTCTTAGCTGGTTTTCAATATCATGGGGACTCCTTTCCATAAGAACGATATCATCAGCATAAATAAAAATATTGATGACTATACCATCTAGAGTAGGGTTTACACAACCTATGTTTTCCAAGCAATCTTCTAACTTGTCAATGTATATGATAAAAATGGTAGGGGACAAGGGACAACCTTGTTTGACTCCATTATTGCAGTTAATCTCTTTCGAATAGCCCTCAATGTTTTTAGACTTAGAAATAGCATTCTCATACATCCTTATTGCAGTAGCCCTCAACTCAACAACCAATTTTATCTCTTCCAACCTATTGCAAAGTTTTTTCCTAGGAACCATGACAAAAGTTTTTCTAAAGTCAACAAAACAACAAAAAATATTGTTTTTAGTATTGCAAAACTCATCTGCAATGATCCTAAAGGTAACAATATGGTCTATAGTTGAATGATATCTCCTAAAATTGACCTGGCATTTATCTCTTTTACCATGACTTTCTAGCCAAAGGCTAATCTTCTTTTTCAAAATAATTCCATAAAGCTTGGTTAAAATCGGGCTAATCATAATGGTCCTATAATTAGAGGGAATGTTTCTATCCCCATTTTTCAAAATAGGAACAATGCAGCTTTACGTCCAGTGTTTAGGGAAGCCCTGCTTGACTTCTAAATTGAAGAGCTTGTGTATGTGAGGGATAAGGATAATCCCTTCGATTTTAAAAATTTCATCTTGGTATCATTCAATGTCCTTAGCTTTCCCATTTGCAAGTCGCTTAACCTCGAACTCTATGTCATCTAAAGAAAAAACGTCGTCCTCTGTAGGGATAATAGGAATGGTGTCCATGACATTAGGGGACTCGTAAAGACTTTTAAGGTAATAATTCCAATCCCTTAACAAAATCATATTATTTTCTTTAGGACTTCGGTTTAGAATTTGGAACCGGAACTTCTTAGGATCCAGTTTAGATAGTTGTGAAAGTTGCTCTTTCCTTTTATTGATATAGTACCTTTTTTCCTTTTAATTAGGGATTTGTACGTATGGATCTTATCGTATTTTAAGGACTCATTAGAAGCACCCCTAATGGCTTTCCTAAAAATTTTACATTCTTTATCATAAGAAGTGTTAGTCTTTCTTTTATTCTTTTTACAAGACACCTCGAAAGAGAACTTGTTAATAGAAGTGGAAAGGGTAGTTGCAAAATTATGATAGAGTTCTTCAATGTTGTCCTTATAAGTTAGGAGATGTAATTAACTATTTAAATCCTTTTATAAAATGTCAAATTTAATTTTTTCAAAGCGCAATTGCCTTTGATTATCAAAATTCTCTTCAATGGCGCTCTTCTGCATGTCAAAGTTTAGAGTTAGGGTTAAAGTTTTATGATCAGAGTTGGGTTCATGGTCATTTAAAAGGTCAAAATTTGTTATTTGAGTGGAAACGGGGATATCAGATATCACATAATCCACGACACTACTACCTAACCCATGAATACAAGTCATCTGGTTGGAGTTTTTCCACTTCGTTACTCCATTGCAAATTATTATTAGTTCTTGAGAGCTGCAAAGCTTGACCAACTCAGTACCAAACAAATTCACAATTAGGTCTTCATGGCTTCTTGTATAGCTATTAGATAAACCAAGGTCCCCATCTAGCCATAAAGCATTATGGTTGGAATAAATGCTTAAAAGAGTAGCTTATTTAGTTGCATTCCTAGCATTAAAATCCCGAAGGAAGATATTACCTTATTTTTTAAATTATAAATATCTTGTTCTAAATTATTATATCTACACAAAGTTAATTAAAAATTCTTATATGTGCACAAAGTCAATTAATATGTATTATATTTTCTCTAAGTTTTACTAACACAATATATTGAATATATTAATAATGTTGTTATATATAATTTGGAAAAATAATTCAAAGTTCTTAAGTGTTATATAAAAAATATAAATCATTAAATTTTATATGAATTTTCAAATATTATTTTGACATAGAAACTAAAGCTCGTTTTGGAAGAGAGGCTAGCTAATAAGAATTCCTACGTTGAGGTGAAGACCATCTTAGACTTCAATACAAACCCTACAAAGGCCATGGCCTAAGCATTCCTTGAGCTACTGCACTTCCTTGCCTATGAACGTGCTAGAACCGGCTCCACCGGATCTTGAAACCGGGTACTAAAGATCTTGAGTTGGCATTCGTGTGAATCGAAAGTATTTGAATTCACGCCTTAATTAGATGGAAGTAAACAAACATCTCTCTCTATATAAATTGATTGGTTTAATGTATGAAGCGAAAAAAATTGAAATTGAAGCTAATTCTCAATGTGACTGCCAACAATTTTGAATTCTATTCATATAAAATTTATTTTCATCAATGGGAAACAAATTTGAACGTTATTAATATAATTTTTTTTTTATTAAAAACTTTTAAATATAGGATTTTCATTAAAAAGCAATTAAATATAAAACATTGAAATTTATATCGACATAATTTTGATTTATTGGTTGGTTTATATTTATTTGCAATAACTTTATGAAATAGACAAACATATTTAATTTTTATTTATTGGTTGGTTTATATTTATTTGTAATAATAACTTTATGAAATAGACAAATATATTTAATTTTGATTTATTGGTTGGTTTATATTTATTTGCAATAATAGTTTTATAAAATAGACAAACATATTTAATTTTGATTTATTGGTTGGTTTATATTTATTTGCAATAATAACTTTATGAAATAAACAAACATATTTAATTTTGATTTACATATTTAATTTTGATTTATTGGTTGTTTTATATTTACTTCCAATAATAACTTCATGAAATAGACAAACATATTTAATTTTGATTTATTGGTTGGTTTATATTTATTTGCAATAATTTTATTAATTTTATGAAATAGACAAACATATTTATATAAATGATTATTTAAAAAAATAAAAATTACTAAAATACCAATTTAAAAAATAAATATTTAAAATAAATAATTGAGTTGAGAAGAAAATATCTAAATATACATAGGTTAATATTATATTTAAATATACATAAATTAGCATTGTTGGATTGGTTTATGTATATGGAAAAGAAAAAATGAAAAGCCAAGTGGATTTAAACATCATAAAAAAAAACACTTTCTTGTGAAGTATAGTAGAATAAAGAAAAATATAATTGGTTATGCACTTCATCCATGTTGAATTTATCAATATTTTATCATGTTCATTTATAAAGAGGGATTTTAAATTGTGAAAAAGAAAGTCAATAATTGTAGGTATTGGGGGATGTGGGGCATTGAGGGGTTTATAGGTATTGGAGGCTATTAAAAATGGTATCTAGTAAAAATAAGGCTTTCTTTTATTGGAAAGATGTATTGGGAGGGGGGTTCAACAAAATTATTATTTTAGGTATTTACCAATATCTTGTGAAATTAGAGAAATTCTTTAATATCCCACAAATGAAAGTGTTATGTCACATGTTCACCAAGTAAAGACCCCATGAATCCACCCATAAGAGCTCTCTCAAAACTTGAACACAACCACCGCTCTATCCTTAGTATCTAGCAACAAAATCTTGCAATCAACTTGATTGCAAACCTCGAACCAACAATTACCCTTTTAACTCCCAAAGCACTATAGATACGGTTCCATGATCCATAATACCATCATTTGTTTGAGGAATTCTTTGATTTAAACACTTAAAGAGTTAAAATCAATCAATAAAATTAATAACCTAACTAAACCCAAAGTTGTCTAGAAATTCTCAACATCAATAATGTTTTTTTTTACCATAATGATGGATAATTCTCTTACAAATCACATGTAACTTATTTTAATGTGGATTACTTAAGAGAAAAACTCACAACATCAATGAATGAGTGAATTATGCGTACCAAAAGTGAACAAGTCTATTAGAATGAATAATGGATAGAATACCAATGTATGCATAACTTGATTCCTCAACACACGAGAACTAAATTGCACAAATGAAAATTGTGTTCTCTCTTTAGAGAATTCAATGAGTGAGGTTGCACTAAGTAGAATCTGGTCCATTTTCTCGTCGGATCTCTCTTTGAAAAGAAAACCCATCCCCTCAGTTTTAATTTTAAATTTTAAAATAAGATGAACAAAATTGAATGGGATGAGAAGCATATAGATGGATGAGAACGTTAACGTTAAAGTTGGAGGGAAACAACACACATTCACATGAGTTGTCTCTCTGCATAATGCATTCCCATGTGGCTCATATGTCCATATTGATTGGCATTAAAGTATGACATGCATGACCATATATGATGGAGGAGCAATGATATGGTGAACAATATGTGGTGGCATACAACTAAAACGATATTTTGGTAGGGTCTTAATGGCCTAACCGCATGGTAGTTATTGTTCTCCATTTTGGTGAACTCGTATAGCTCACCGTGAAGCGTACCTACGATCAATTTTAATAAATGTTTTTTTCCAAAATCGTAACATACGTCTAGCATCAGTCCCTCAGCCTACCATGGATCAATTTGTTCTTGATTTACTCTTCCTTTCCCTTATTACTCCTTCCCTCGCCACGGACTATAGTTTTCGATCACTAGTCAAACTGCTTTGACCTTTTATTAATTCATCTTAAATTTGCCAACATTTCCTAAGTTTCGTGAAAGCTTTTATTAATTCGGCGTAAATTTACCAACCTTTGGTATAAGTTTTGTGAAAAAATTATATTAATTAGATTTATTTTTAAACACAAATTTATCTTTTTATTAATCAAATTTCAAAAACCTAATTTTTGATTGGCTAAATATTAAGTGATGGGACTTCAATCCCATGGTGTGTTTCAATTTTTTTTCCTGCATTGTCATATATTAAAAATGATTTAGAAAAAACAAATTGATTATTGGTTATTGCGTAGGTTTTGATTACACTGCAATAGAAAATATTATTACAGGACAATCTTTTGAATACACGGCAATCTAAGCTCTTAATGCACTACAGTGGAAGATCCACCTTGCTACCTAGCTACAACTTCCCCACTGCCATGCACAATATGTATGCTCACGTAGTAGTCACAACAGTCGAAGCTGTGACAGACCCACACCTTTTACCTGGCTACCATCTTACATCATGAATACCTCCCCACCGCCTCAATATCCAAGTTAATATACTAGAGCTTCTTCAGTCATTTTGGTGGTTCTGAATAACAGTGGTTGTGAAGTTTTGTAGGTTGGGCTTATGTGTTTTGAGGATTTTTTGGAGATGAATTCTAGAGGCATATATCTCTACTGGTGCCATGCTTGCAACAAATTCTTAACTCTCTGGGCAAGAGATTCCATGATTTTCCCTACTTGAGGCAAGGAGTTTATAGAAGAACTAAGCGGTGTCGTTTTGATATTTCCAACTACGAACGCAAATTCTAAGATACATGAGCATCAGCTCAACCATTAAGCTATTAAATTTTCAGTTACATATTCTCTGATTTACCATGGGCCTAATTTGCATAAAGAAGACATTGCTTGACTTTTAACACATGTCAATGATATCAGACAGAGAAAGAGACATAAAAAAAAATGGAACTACATGATCTTCTTGTCAAAACAAAATGTATTACCTCATGTTTAGTAGCCAATCACTTCCATTTCTGTGGAGACTTGCTACCTGTATTGAGCCTCAGACTTAAGTTTAAGATTCAATTTGGGTGGGAGAAGAATCACAATGGACTCGACTGGACTGCTCAACATGCTCTAAAGCTCACCGAAAAATCCATGCTCGTTGTCAAGAGGTTTAAAATTTCAAATCAGAATAGAAAAAATTGTCCCATCGTTAATAAATAGATTAACTACTTTCGTTAATAAATAGATTAACTACTAGCACAGCCGCTAACTAGCGGCTGAGAACACCGAAAGGTAGCGGGTAGTGGCTGATAACGCATGCCCCTAATATTATATTGAGAATGCGTGCTTCTAATATAAAACGTTTGTGGTAATATGTCTGTGGTAATATGAAATGTTTGACTGTATTAGGTTGATAAATGGAACGTGGCAATTACACATCCTTACAGTAATTTTTTAATGTGATTAGGTAAATGTTAAAAAGTAAACATGTTAATGGATGCCTTGATAAATGCAAGACAGTTATGAACAATAAATCTGATCCATTGATTTTGGAGGAAGACTAAGAGTATGCCAGCATCTTCAATGCATAGCCATCAGATTAGGGTTTAAGGTTAAATAAAGTTAAAAGATCATTAATTGTGCCCATTGTCAATAAGTGTACTCAGCTTAACAATAACCGCAAACAAAAATTATTGATTTCAATGTGATAATATTTAGTGGAGAACTCTAATAAAATAAACCAAGTTGCCACTAGGTTGATAATCTTTCTCCTCTCATTCAACTTATTTTTTAATAATCACACCATCAACATTAGATTTCTTTATTAGCACAATAATTGGATTGTGCTTTCCCTCTAACTTATTGGAATTGCACACATGCATTTCGTTTGTGGACTTCCAGTTTAATTTTCACCCATTTAGGTTCAGACATCATGGCGGCGAGTGAAAACCCGCCCAGTAAGGACGAAATCCATGAAGGTGGTGATCATGCCTTCGAGAGGATATTCAACGGGACACAACAACTGTGCAAAATGACTAGAAATTACAAATTAAAGACATTATACTATTGGGCAGATGATGGTGGGTTCACAAGTGGGTTAGTTAGGTTTCCTACAATTATTTCAGATCTCTCCGCTGTTTCCCATTATAGGTTTGATATTCCCCATATTTATTATGGTGGCAACAAAGTCGGAGAAAAATGTGTTTTGGTTGGTGTCGTAGATAGTCACCTGTGAGACAGTTGAGCCTCCTGGGAATGATAGAGGAACCGAATCTATCCCTTTGCCTGCAAACATGGATGACTATTTCATGGGCTCTAGTTTAGAGCAATTGATCTAGCAACTCTCCAAGAACGATAGGTGCGGCCCTCCCCCTGACCCGAGAGCCTCTATGAACGCTATTTCGACCATTAAGATCAACTCTAAAGCTGTTGAAATTGTTGTGTAAACTCTAACGCTGGTAAAGATGTTGGGCCCAACCAACCCTAACCAACGGTGTTGAAGTTGTTGGGTCCGTAAGCATCTTCCTCCACGTGATATCCATGCAGTAGTGAATGTTACAAGTGGCTCATCTTTTAATAAATTATTAACTTCTATTCATTTTGTTCAAAAATTACAATTTGTATTCATAAAGTAAACAATTAAAATGTGATGCGGGTATAAATGTTGATTGCCCTATTAATGCCACCAGCATTAACTGTTTCAAAGAATTGTTCAATTCACATTTAGTTAGAAACCTTTTCCAATTTCAATATAATTTGCATAAAACAATCATAGGATTATTTTAAAATCCTTTTCTAATTTCTGCTTCACCATGTATAAGTTTGTTATAAGAGTTAAACCAATATAGTAGGAACCAAACTATGGTGGCAGGTAATCTATTATGATCACCGTAACACTATAGTTCTACTAGATCTCGACTTACGTTGTCAATCTTTGTTCTTCACGTTAAATGCTTCACCATTTATAAATTTCAAACAGTTTAAATGGGTATCTAACCCCATCATATCCTTGCAATTGAATTGTACAGGTCCATGTGAACTAGTTAATAACCATGCATACAAATTACTATACATTCCATCCCTTCAATTACAAATTTGAATGTATAGTTTTGTTGTCCTCACAAAGAATCCCAATTCACACATTAAGTTTACTTTGTTCAAGTATCTCATATTGATGTTATCAATATGTTTAGTATTCCCCAGATCCTCTTCCCATTCCCATTGAACCATAAACCAAATAGTTTGTCTTTAGAGTGTAATTTACTCATACCTGAAATTAGGCCATTCTCATTATAAGTTGGGTGCATTTCAAAATAATTTATTCTTTGCATACAAGTTGTAATCCATTCATTCAAGAATTCATTTCTATTGTAATTGAGGAAAACTACAGGTTTTATTACCCTATTCTCACTTGTAAATCATTTCCGTTCAGATCTACAACTTTTCCTTGTTAAAACTTCCATTCAACTGGGATGAGTTTTCCTCACATTTAAACCATAGCTTTAAAAATTCAATTCAGTTCCTCTAGGAATAAAATCTACCTGACTTCATATTAATCAATCTTAGTTGCAATTCAAATTGGTATGAACATATTCCATACTTACAATATAGCATTAACTGGGATATTTCTACCTCTATGGCAATCTATAGTCATTGGTTTAGTCATAAACACTTTGATGCTTCAATTGGACGTTTCCCTATACTCAAATCCATTTGACTCTGTGAAAACACCACTTCCTGATTTCCAACCATGAATTTTCCATGTCATTGCTATTATACTTGAACTCTCACTCATCTACCATGCAAGTAATCTACTCTACAACTCAACCATGTCACTTTCCTTTCAATGAACTCGTCCTCATCTTCTTCTTTCAATTCTCCTATAAATACACAAGAGGATGTACGAATATGTACATAATTATTCTTCTCCCATTCAATTCTTAATTGTCCTTGGTTCCCATATAGAATCGACTTCAATCCATGATAGATTAAACTTTAATCTATCACTAATTCAAAAAACAAATTAAACACTATTCCTCTATGTTCATCATTCTCATATATGCCCACATTCTTTAAATTAAATTGAAAATTAAAAGGTTTGTCATAACTAGGACGACTGCACACATGAAACTATGCGTATTTCAATGATTTGACATATTAACTAGGCAGGGACTAGTTACCTTGCAACTATTTCCCTTGTTTCATTTTTATACTCTTTTCACCAACTATTAAGATCGATTTTCACTTTCAATACCCTTCCTTTTCCTACTTTTTTCATGATTCTATTATTTTCATGCGTTGTTATTTTGATTCATTCGTTTCTTTGTTTTTTGCTTTTATTTTCTATTTTTCCATTGTGTTGTTTATTTGGACCATGAACAATAGAGATAGATCACTCTTGCAAATGCTTCCCACTACCTTTACGTATTCTTTGATGGGGTATAACAACTTTGTGAAACTTTGGTTATACACATAGTTTCGAGGGTTTACACCATGAATTTATTCTGATTCTTTAGTTAAGATGTCTAGACACCTTGGAGTTAGTTAAGATCAACTTGGTCTAGTGTGTCTTTAAGTAAAAGTATGTTTCTTTAGTGTATCTCTTTAGTATGTGTTAGTATGCATTAATAGTTATGCAATCCAACAACTACAATATGTTCTAAACGTAAAGTGATTCAACGACACATATTCTCCTTGATACTAATGACTATATTTGATCTAGATGGATTTCAGTGGCCTCCCACCTATTCCAGCTGGTTCTTTTGGCAGTTTTCCAGTTTGGCAGGTTTTTCCTAGTTTCAAGTCTAAGACTTTTGGGACCATTTTGAGGCCCTAAAAAGAATTGTTAAGGCTCACCACAATTAGAGTATAGAAAGAGTTAGTCTAGTCTAATGGAAAAAAGTGTATTCCTTAGATAGAAATTTCCAACGGGATATCGTGTGCCTAAAATGGAGATCGTATGAAAAAGTTACGACCCCAGGAAGTTGATGTACTAACTTACCCCAATGGGGCCCACATGACTTTTGGTGCTTCATCTCCTAGGGTTAGGTTTTTGGATGTCTAGGGTTTTGGAACTCTTGCTTATTGTAAAAAGGCCTTCATAGCCTCATTGTAATCATTTTCTTCTGAATGAGCAAAATCACCACATCTCTTCTCAGAGATAAGCCGCTACCATTCCAACAAGCTTATTTTCCATTGCATTTTAGAGTTTCATCTTATTTTCCTTATTGAATAGAAACCAATTTTACCGTACCTCTATTATTTTGTGTTAAGCATATTTTAATAATGATATGTATTCATTTTTTTATGCTTATAAAATCCAAATTAGTGGTATGAGAGCAGTCCACTCCTTTTCATTCTTAATTAATGTCCCTGACGAGGTCAGGGTACAAAGAATTGGTTCTCAAGCTTGTTTCTCTTGAGGAAACAATATCTATCACGCCCAAGCGACCTCTCATGGTAGGAGAAAAGAAATACGACAAGACAGAAGATCCTTTCAAAAAAATTCTCGAGGAAGCCCTCACGCAACAGAGGAACGAGATGATGGATATTTTTACGGAAATCCTTTAACGACTACCAACAAATGACGCATATTCTTCAAGCGGAGGCGTCGCCCCCTTCAAGGTTCAAATCAACTTTAATATTCCTATATTTCAAGGTCAGATAGATTCACAGGTTGTAGAAAACTTGTTGAATCTACTAGAAGGGTATTTCTCTGTCCATAACTTTTCGAATAGAGAAAAGATTATTTTTGCACTCCTCAAAGTCATTCCCCATGTCAATGATTGGTGGGAAACTTTTTGTGAGAAAAAAGTAAATAGATGAACCCTCATTATCTATAGTCGTGGTCACCTGGGAGTCCTTCAAGGATGTTATTAAGGAACAATACTACCCTTTCGGAAGTTATGACGACCTGTATACAAAATGGACCACACTATGGCAGAAAAGATACCAAGCAGTGCCCGAGTTCACAAATATCTTCCATACCTTGCACAGAAAGCTAGGTATCAAATATTTTGAGGGACATCTAGTGCTCAAGTATCAAGGTGGTATGCATAGATACATCCAAGATGAAATGGAGTTTCTGGACATCTCGTCCTTGGGTGAAACCTACTGATATGTCGTCAAAATCGAGCAGAATATTAAAAAAACGATGCAACAATATGGGCCTAGAAACCCCTCACAACAAAAGAAAGTAAAGGGCGGCCCCAACCCACCAAACAAAGGACATAGAAAATATGGACAACCTCAGGACAACCAGTCCAAGATGCAAGAAAATATTGACACCGGAAAGACAAATAAAGATACCAGGAAGTGACATGACTTCCATAAGATCCCCTGGCATAACATTGTTGATTGTCGCTCAAAGAAGTCGTTGGTGGATGAGTTGAAAGCCTCTGAATTAGATGAGGGTTTTGAATATGATTCAGAAACAGAAAGGGGGAGACATATCATTGACGTGGAACTCGGTGCTACTCTTTCTACCACCAAGCTCCATCCCTGTGAACCAGGCGAGCTAGACAAAGGTGAGTGCCTTTTTAAGCACATATGTGGGTGAAAGGTACCATGTTACACTTCATCGTTGATAGCGATAGCTGGAAGAACCTCATTTCAACAAAGGTATTCAAGTGGCTAGCCTTACCGATGCCATACCCATAGGCCTACACCATTGGATGGCTCCGCCAAGGAAATGATATCCATGTCAACCAACAATGTCTCATGTCGTACAACATCAAGCCCTTAAAAGATGAGGTATTGTGTGATGTTTCTCCACTCAAATTTTTTAATGTTCTTTTGGGCAAACCTTATTTATATAAACATCATGTTGTATATGAGTCTAGGCCTCACAGTATTATTATTAATTTGAAAAATAAATTGTACAGGATATCTGAGGGAGTCCCACCTAGTGTTATTTCCTTGATCTCTTCCAAGCAATGCAGGAAGGTCATCTCTCGGATCAGGAAGTTTGTCTCCTTCTTGATTCACTCTCAGAGTGAGAAAAATAGCGTAGCCACGTCTAAGTCCTATGCGGTCGACCTCTCCACACAGTAGAAGCAAGTGGATAAGGTCATGGAACAATACTCAGATATGTTCTCCTCACCTATCAGGGTACCTCTACACTCTCAGGTCAAACATCCCATCGATATGAGCCAATGGGATAGTCTATCATCTCTCTCTATTAAAGAATGATGATATCAAGCAACAGATCCAAGAACTACTCCACAAGGGTCACATCCATCCCAGCTCATCGTCTTATGGGAGCCCATTTGTGTTGGTGAAAAAGAAAGATGAGACCTGGAAACTCTGCATTGGCTACCAGGCCCTCAATAAAATCACAGTTAGGAACCAGTACATGATTCCCCGAATCGACGACTGCCTTGATTATATCACAAGGGACAAATACATTAGTAATATTTATCTAAAGTATGGCTACCACCGGGTCCCAATAGAAGAGACAAATGTATGGAAGTCTTCCTTCAAGTCAAAAGAAGGTATTTTTGAATAGTTGTTCATGCCCTTCCGTTTTAAAAATGCTCCAACCACTTTCATGAGGATGGTGGACAATATCCTATAACCCTTCACCAATAATTTTTTAGTGGTGTACTTGGATGATATCCTCATATACAACAAGAATTGGGCAGAGCACTTGTAGCATATTCAACAGGTTTTGCACACCCTACGACAAAACAAGCTATATTCCAACTTGGAAAATTGTTCCTTCATCATGGACAGGGTCCATTACCTGGGCTACATCATTGATCAAGATGGTGTACATGCATATCCAACCAAGATCCAGGTTATCCGTGACTGGCCAACCCCAACCACACTCACTGAGATTCAAAGCTTCTTGGGCCTTGTCAATTTCTATCGCAGGTTCATGTTGGGATTCTCCCATATTCCATAGACCCTCATCCAAGTAAATAGGGGTGGCGATAAGGAAAAATTGTGTGGGGCCTATCCCAAAAACAAGCATTTGATTATTTGAAGCAACGCTTGTGCTCAGCCCTAGTAATTTCATTACCGGACCTGGAATGATCATTTGAGATCAATATAGATTCTTCTGACTATGTTGTGGGTGTCGTTCTCACTCAACACGACCACCCTGTGGCCTATCATAGTGAGACACTATTAGATGTTGTTCGTAACGACCCTACTTATGAAAAATAAATGTACTCCATTATTCAAGCCTACCGCTAGTGGAGACATTACATTCTTGGGAAGAAGATAGTCATCCACACTGATCATAAGCCACTATAGGTTATGCAGACACAAGGAAAATTGCATAATGACTGCCATCATAAGTGTTGCACATAGTTACAGTAGTTCCACCTCAATATCAAGTATAAAACATGAAGTACCAATCGAGTCGTTGATTTCCTCAGCCGACCTCTAGTCGCATCACTCACCATGGTGCTAGACTCTTATGGCCACAATACCTTTGGATGGACCCACCTCTATGATATAGACCCTGACTTCTTGACGCAGGTCACACCCTCTGCCTCCACAGAGTCTCTGCGCGACCTCCCGGTCTTAAGGATCGTTCATTCACTTCTCTGAGTCGAAGCGACTCTTTCGATTCCTTGCTGGAATATCAATTCCAATTGATCCATAGGTCCTTTTCGAAATATCCCCTATGCAAATAGAACAAGGTGCGAGATCCACCTTTCCCAAGCAACCACAGCACTATGACCAAGGCCAAATTCCAAAGGCGCTTGTCCCAAATCGCAATATCGCGAGTTTGTGAGTCGAAACTCCTGACTCTTCCTTCTTAATCCTGCGATACCCGAGATCACGAAATGGGTATAGCTCCTCTTTTTTCAGCACCTTTCGCACGTGACCACCAGCTAAGATTAATTCTAGCTCTTCTCGCTACTCGCACCTTCGCAAGTTGAAGGGTTAAATCTTCGTTCTCTTCTCGTGCGAACCTCTGAGACTTAAAATTCAGCGAAGGTTGACCTTCCTTTCGTACTTCTCGCAACTCGCCACCTCGTGAGTTGAAGTGTCCAACATTGGCACTTTCCCTTCACGAACCCTTGAGAAGCGATATTCCACGAATAGTCAAAGGGTTGAGCTCTCATGCTCTTATCCCATGAATCCCCGAGACGCAAGAAGTCAATGGAGTGTTGACTCCCTTCTCCAGGCGACGCGTGTCCACCTGTCAATCATGCGGCCCCACCTTATGGCTCTACCACATGCCCACACTTGTGCCCCGACTCTCGACAATTTGCAACTTCTGATGTCAAGACGAGGTCCTCTCAACCTCCGAACCTCCGAACACGCGAAACGTGCAATGAGGCTCGTTTACAACGATCCTCCCTTGATTCGGATCCAATGGCTATCTCTGATCCTCGTGACTTCGCGACTTCGTTAATTAGAACACCCAACTCTTGGCCCTCACCCTACAAACTTCTGAGTTCACGAGACCCGAATCCTGGATCTCTTTGGCACTTCGCTGACTCTGCGATTGCTGCCACCTGTCCTCCTCAGATGGATGGCTGCGATTCTCTCACAACTTCACCACTCACAAAGTCAAGGAATTCCTTCTCTGAACCCTGATTTATGAATCCCTGATATGGGCGATCTCATGACACGTGTCCTCTCCCAGACAAACGGTTCAGATCTAATCTCGCCTCTTCGGGACTTCTGATGTCGAGTGCCCAGACTTTCATCCTCCAGACTCCCAAACTCCCGAACATCGATATCCCGATTTCCAACCTTTTCGAGACTTTGCTTCTGTTGCTCTATGCGTGAGGGTTTAAACCTCGTGTAGCTCCTAACAGATCCAACTACTGTGGAGTTCTTCGCTCAAGATATAATGGTTCAGATCATTTCTCCTATGTGCTCCTCCTTTACTGCCTCCTGGACATGGAAACCTTCAATGGTCCAGATCTTTTCAGTTGATCAGACGACCGTTATTTCTCCTGCTGAGCCTTGGCGCTTTTCTTCTGGACTTGGAAGAATTTCAAATGCTTAAAGGCCTTGACCTTTGTTCTCCTTCCCTATGAACCCTTCACCTTTAGTCTCATCTATGTTCTCAAAGACTCTACTCCTCCTAAGATTTAGAGACTTTGAACTCTCCCAAAGAGTCCTTTCACTTCTACACTCCTTGCAGCTATGGCTTCGTGCGCTAAAATAACTACTCCTCCTGAGTTTATCCTTCGAATCCTCAAGGGATTCTGCGACTTTTGCACCTCTGCAGAGACTTTGCACACAAAGTGCTACTTCTTCTGAGCTTTCCTTCTCCTCAGGCCTTAAGGAAACAAATCCTTCTTCCTTTCTCCTGTAGATGGAGAATTTGGATGCCCTCTTGGCTATCCTCAGCTTAAGCAACCTCTTGTCGAGTCTAGAGGGTGTTTAGAAACCCTGTGAAGATCCCTCAATGGATTCTTCCTTCAACTACAGAACTCAAAGAGTTCTCTTCCTATGCCTATCTGCACACTGACTCAATGCCATCTTGGCAGAGTTGTACAGAACTCATCAGAGCTTCTGTATTCTCCTGTGCACCCTATGCACCTGCTCAATTCCCTCCTGGAAGAGCTCTGAGAATCCTTAGTGATTCTGATTCTCCTTGAACTCACAGCAGAGTTCTTATGTGCACTCCTTGCACTAGCTCAATGCCCACCTGGCAAAGCTTTACAGAACTCCTCAGAGATTCTGTCTGCAACTATGTCTCGCTACATAGCCTTGCCTCCTGACGTGTTCAGGAACCTCCAAGGTCTTTTTCTGAGTTGATGATTTCAGCTACTATTCCCACTTGGCACGTCTTTGTCTGAATCCACAGAACTCAGAAGTGCTTCTGTGCACTGGTATTCAGAGACTGCAGTACTCTGTCACACCCTCCTGGCATGAAACTACAAAGAACCTCTCAAGCTTGAAAATCAAACAACTCCTACAAATGCCTAGCATACATCTACTGCATAAACATGAACACTCATAGACATTCATTCAACACAGAATACATTCAGGAAAAACTTCTTTTGTTTGTATTAAATGGAAAATGCATGTTTTTACAAGGTGTTCTCGAGCTCAGACTTTAATAGAGTCTGGGCTCTTTCTCTTCTACTCTCTCGACTTACTCTAACTTCCTCCCTATTACAAAATGAGATCCAAAATTGATCTTTTACATGAGGGGGATCTTAGAGCTCTTCCCTCCAAACTCACCTACACTATTCAATGGCATTGAATGGGTTGCCTAGTCCACAAATCGGATCTAGATCTCAGCCTTACAAACATTAAAGGCCTACCAACTCTAATGCCTACACAAAGGCATAACTTCACGGCTCAACAACCTAAAACATTAAATTACATTAAATTTCAAAATTGAAGACGAGGGTTGCACCTCTCTTCATCCTTGAGTGCATGTGCAGACGTGGCTGGCTGGCTGACATGGAGAGATGCTCCTGCATCATACTCCTCAGCTGCAAAATTCATGAGCTCCTTCTCATGAGATTCCCATCTCAGATAATGAGACCCCGCAACGATCTCAACTCTTTTCCCACCTAGCAATTGGAAATTTCCTCTCTGCCCTCTTGGCAGTGCTTGAGATCTTCATCCAATCCCATTTCATTCTTAGCATCGCTGAGATTTATTCCAGTCTCTGGATCACATACCTGAATCCTTTTCTCTGGTCTATTGAGGTTTTTAGCAGGCCTCAACCACCATCTCAGCAGCTTACACTGTCTTTTGACCATTAAATCTGGGCTTTTCTTTCTAGCGTATCTTCAACCTTTAGTAGCCATGTTGTTGTCCCTGTATTCTCTCCTGGAAAACCTGCTGCTATCACTCTGCACCCCTGAGTGTTTCAACTTCATCCACAGTCTTCCTAATTATCTTCTTCTCCTCTTCACTTCACCTGAAATCTACAGATGAAGTCCCACTCTAATACCAAACTTGACGTAGGCTGCGCCCTCTGCCTTCACAGAGTCTCTGCGTGACCTCCCGGTCTTAAGGATCATTCATTCACTTCTCTGAGCCAAAGAAGATCTTTTGATTCCTTGCCAAAATCTCAATTCCAATCGATCCACGGGTCCTTTTTGAAATCTCCCTTGTGCAAACAACACTAGGTGCGAGCTCCACCTTTCCTAAGAAACCACAACGCTATAACTAAGGCCAAATTCCAAATGCGCTTGTCGCAACTCGCAATCTCGCCATTTTTTGATTCGAAACTCCTAACTCTTCCTTCTCAATCCTGCGATACCCGAGATCACGAAATGGGTATAGCTTCTCTTTTGTCAACACCTTCTGCGCGTGACCACTGGCTATGCTTAATGTTATATCCTCTTGCTGCTTGCACCTTTGTAAGTCGAAGGGTTAAATATCTGTGCTCTTCCCGTGCGAACCTCTGAGACTTAAAATTCAGTGAAGGTTGACCTTCCTTCCATACTTCTCGCAACTCGCCACCTCATGAGTTGAAGCGTCCAACCTCGGCACCTTCCCTTCACGAACCCCTGAGAAGCGATATTAACTTTTTTTCTCGCACTCTCGCTACTCGCTGCTTCGCAAGTCAAAGGGTTGAGCTCTCATGCTCTTATACAATGAATCCCTGAGACACGAGAAGTCAACAGAGTGTTGACTCCCTTCTCCAGGCGACGCGTGTCCACCTATCAATCACGTGGCCCCACCTTATGGCTCTGCCACATGCCCACACTCATGCCTCAGCTCTCAACACTTCGCAACTTCTGATGTCAAGACAAGGTCCTCTCAACCTCCAAACCTTTGAATATGCGAAACACGTGATGAGGCTCTGATCCAACGGTCCTCCCTTGACCCAGATCCAATGACTGTCTCTGCTCCTTGTGACTTCGCGACTTCACGACTTGGAGCACCCAACTCTTGCCCCTCACCATGCAAAATTCCGAGTTCGCGAGATCCAAATACTAAATCTCTTCGGCACTTCATCGATTTTGCGATTGCTGCCACCTGTCCTCCTCATATGGATGGTTGCGATTCTCTCGTGACTTTGCTACTCGTAAAGTCAAGGACTTCCTTCTTTCAACCCTGGTGTCTGAATCCCTGATATTGGCGATCTCGTGACACATGTCCGCTCCCAGAAAAATGGTTCAGATCTAATCTCGCCTCTTCGGGACTTCTTATGTTGAGTGCCTGGACTTTCATCCTTCGGACTCCCAAAATCCCGAACATCGATATCTCGATCTCCAACCTTTTCAGGACTTCGCTTCTACTGCTCTATGCGTGAGGGTTTAAACCTCATGTAGCTCCTGATATATCCAACGACTGTCAGGTTCTTCGCTCAAGATCTAATGGTTCAAATCATTTCTCCTGTGCGCTCCTCCTGTATTCCCTCCTGGATGTGGAAACCTTCAACAGTCCAGATCTTTTCAGCTGATCCAACGACCACTATTGCTCCTACTAAGCCTTGGCGCTTTTCTTTCAAACTTGGAAGAATTTCAAATTCTTAAAGGCCTCGACCTTTGTTCTCCTTTCCTACGAGCCCTTCACCTTTAGTCTCGCCTGCGTTCTCAAATACGCTACTCCTCATGAGCTTTAGAGACTCTAAACTCTCCCAAAGAGTCCTTTCACTTCTGCACTCCTTGCAGCTATGGCTTCATGCACTGAAAGCACTACTGCTCCTGAGCTTATCCTTCGAATCCTCAAGAGATTTTGCAACTTTTACACCTCTGCAAAGTCTTTGCACACAATGTGCTACTCCTTCTGAGCTTTCCTGCTCCTCAGGCCTTAAGGAAATAAATCCTTCTTACTTTCTCCTACAGATGGAGAATTTGGATGCCCTCCCGGCTATCCTCAGCTTAAGCAACCTCTTGTTGAGTCTACAGGGTGTTCAACAATCCCATGAAGATCCCTCGGTAGATTCTTCCTTCAACTACAGAACTCAAAGAGTTCTCTTCTTGTGTCTGTCTGCACACTGACTCAATGCCCTCCTGGTAAATTTGTACAGAACTCCTCAAAGATTTTGTCTTCTCCTGTGCACCCTATGCACCTGCTCAATGCCCTCCTGGAAGAGCTCTCAAAATCCTTAGTGGTTTTGGTTCTCCTTGAACTCACAATAGATTTCTTCTGTGCACTCCTTGCACTATCTCAATGCCCACCTGGCAGAGCTTTACAGAACTCCTCAGAGATTCTGTCTGCAACTGTGTCTCGCTACATAGCCTTGCCTCCTGATGTGTTCAGCAACCTCCAAGGTCTTTTTCTGAGTTGATGATTTCAGCTACTGTGCCCAGTTGGCACGTCTTTGTCTAAATCCATAGAATTCAGAAGTGCTTCTGTGCACTGGTATTCAGAGACCACAGTACTCTGTCACGCCCTCCTGGCATGAAACCACAAAGAGCCTCTCAATATCGAAAATCAAGCAACTCCTGCAAATGCCTAGCATACATCTACAACATAAACATGAACACTCATAGGCATTCATTCAACATAGAATACATGTAGGAAAAACTGCTTCTGTTTGTATTAAATGGAAAATGCTTGTTTTTACAAGGTGTTCTCGAGATCAGACTTTAACAGAGTCTCGGCTCTTTCTCTTCTTCTCTCTCAACTTACTCTAACTTCCTCCCTATTACAAAATGAGATCCAAAATTGATCTTTTACATGAGGGGGCTCTTAGAGCTCTTCCCTCCAAACTCACCTACCCTATTGAATGGCATTGAATGGGTTGTCTAGTCCGTAAATCAGATCTAGATCTCAGCCTTACAAACATTAAAGGCCTACCTACTCTAATGCCTGCACAAAAGCACGACTTCACAGCTCAACAACCTAAAACATTCAATTACATTCAATTTCAAAATTGAAAATGATGGCTACGCCTCTCTTTAGCCTTCAGTGCATGCACTGGCGCGGCTGGTTGGCTGGATGGTTGATGTGGAGAGATGCTCATGCGCCACTTCTCCACCAACTACCAAATTTTGGGCACAAACTCAGTTGTCGCTAAGTTCCTTCTTCAGGACAAGTTGTTGTGTCATCTGGGCCATCTTTATGTTCCATCAAGCGAGCAAGCAAAGATGATTTGGGAAGCCCACTACAGTCAGGTGGCAGGACACTTCAACATCAAAAAGATAGTGGCAGTACTATAGAAACATTTCTACTGGCCGAAACTTCGCCAGGATGTGGGCAAGTATATCAGGTCCTGCACTGCCTGTGCTATTTCCAAACAACCCACTAAGAAATAGGGCTTGTACACCCTTCTACCTACTCCTCACAGGTCATGGGAATCCATCTCAATGGACTACATGTAGGTCCCTTTGTCCACCAAGAGGGGAAATGACCATGTTTTTGTGGTTGTTGATCGCTTTTCGAAGATAACAATTACGGTCGTCGGTAAGAAGAGCATCACAATATATGCCATTGCCAATATATTCTTTGAATAGGTATGGGTACATTTTGGACTCCCAAAAAACATTGTCTCATATCGAGACATTCTGTTCCTCAACACATTATGTTCGAGACTTTGGTCACTACTAGACAACAAGCTCACCAAATCCACTTCTTTCCACCCCCAGACAGATGTCCAAACTAAGGTCGTCAACTGGATGATCCTGCATATCCTATGCATGTACAATTCCTAGCACCCCTGCACATGGGATGAGAGCCTTACCTATGTTCATCATAGCTACAACCGAGCCCTACGTAGCTCAACCGGCCACATCCCCTTTCATATGGTGTTGGGATTCCAACCATTGGGTCCCATGGATGTTTCACTATCCCTTGCGGCCACCTCGATCGAGCCATCCCCTGCTCCAACTAAATTTGAAAAATCCACCCAGTTCATTGAGCAGATCCAACACATCCGCCAACATGTTTAGGGTATTTTACAGAAATCCAATGCCAAGTACAAGCATCACCATGATCAACATCAAGTGCCACATACATTTCAGGTGGGAGACAAAGTTTGGTTGCACTTGCAAAAAGAATGCCTTACAGACCCCCATCGAAAGCTTCGCCCACTCCGATATGGACCTTACACCATCACCAAGGTTGTGGGTGAAAATTATTTTGAGCTCAACATTCTCCCTTTCCTTGGTCTACACCCAATGTTCAATGTGGCTCTCTTTCAGCCATATTTCCCACCATTATTAGACACCTCAAAGATAACAGAACAGTTGAAACCAACATAGCTCAACCTTGACTGCATGCAATGAGAATCCAGTGATCATATTGTGGAAAATAGTTCAAGGGCACTCGATAAGAAAGGATCCATCTTTATTGAGTTTTCAAAGTAGGGTAGCTTCTGCATCAAGGCAAGTGGCTCACCAGGGGTCAAATTCAATAGGAATTTCCTCATCTAATGGGGGAACTCAACACAATGGATACCATTTATTCCTAATGGGGGAGGATTGATCTATATGAATTTCGGTGGCCTCCCACCTATTCCAACTGGTTCATTTTGGCATTTTTCCAGTTTGGCAGTTTTTTTCTAGTTTTCAGGTCCCCGAATTTCGGGGCCGTATTGAGGCCCTAAACAGTGTTTTTAGGGATCGCCATAGTTAGACTATAAACAAAGTTAGATTCTGATGAAAAAATGTGTATTCCTCAGATAGACCTTTCCAACAGAATATCGTGTGCCTAAAAAAAAGATCATATGCAGAAGTTATGACCTTGAGAAGTTGATGTAGTAACTTACCCCAACGGGGCCCACATGACTTTTGGCACTTCATCTCCTAGGGTTAGGTTTTTGGATGTCTAGGGTTTTGACATTCATGTTTACTGTAAAATGGCCTTCAGAGCCTCATTGTATTCATCTTCTTGTGAATGAGTGCAATTGTCACATCTATTCTCAGAGATAAGCCACCACCATTCTAACATGCTTATTTTCTGCTTCATTTTACAGTTTCATCTTATTTTCCTTATTGAATAGAAACCAATTTCATTGTACCTCAGTTATTTTTTGTTAAGCATATTTTAATAATAATCTAAATTCATTTTGTTCTGCTCATAAAATCCAGATCAATATTGATATGTGGATTAACACATGATTGGTCCATGATACCTATCTAAATATCATGGAGGTTCATTTGTTGAAGATCCATTGTGATAAAATCTCCTATAATATATTTTTCTTTTTCATTAATATATTTTCTCAAGTGGCCGCGTTGGCTAGGGGCATGGACAATTTATTTCTTCCAAGGGTTTTAACCATGTCAAAACATTGGTTCAATGACCTTTGATCTAGTTGTGTAAGTGATTGCTTAAGGTGCCCATCCTATGTGGAAATACCATGTTTTTTCAAACATGATATTAGAACCCATTTGAAGACTCACTCACATTGTTGATCAAGATCCTAAACATGTGTCACTGCATGAAACAAAATATTTTTGGGTTTCGTTATTTATGTGCATTTATAGGTTGAGTGGACTATTCCATTGCATTCAAAACACTGCATTTAGTTATAAACATTTTTCACTTTACACAAAAATATTTATATGTTCCCAAGATATGGCCTTTCTGTCAAATATGAAGGTATAAAGTTTGTTTAGTCCCTGTTTTGTTTAACATGGTTTCAAAAACAGAGTGGAAAGTGTTTTATTTTCCGCATATCCTCTTTGCTTCATGTTTCATGTGAGCCCAACTAATGAGAAATAAAGATAAAAAAATTGTTTTGTAGCCAAGTTAATTGAGATCTAACACAATTATGTAATGTTTTGGATTTTATTTCGAAAATTTTGCTTGTTGTTTTGTGTGGCTATGTCGAAATTTTTAATAGGAAAAAAACAAGAGTTTTAAGGGTAAGCACACACTTTGAGGAAAATGGTATGAAAAAAATTGGTCTCCCTCTTTGTTCAAAACATTTTCTACATGTTTAATATTATCTCATTTGTTTGAAAGTTAGATTATTAAATAAGAGGTCTTGAGTTTAAGTCTTTCTCCTTTTTAAGTTATTTTTGAAAAAATTCATGCAAGCTTTGGTTATCTCATAAGTTTATTTTAAATTCCATTGAATCACAATAAAGTAATTTTAATATCCTTTTCCAAGTTATTTTTTCATGCAACTTTAATTTATAAAGTAACCTCATTTTAAAAGTGATTCTCACTTATTCTATAAAAGCAGATAATTGCATAAGTAACTTATTTGTAAAAGTGAGTTTATAGGAAAATTTAGAGAATGAAGGGATTTTTTTTCTTTCTAAAAAACTTTATTATGTGTCCATCACCACGTTCTCCTACTTCTACCTACCACAAGGAACATTTGTTACATTTTCTACCTTTTAAAAAAAAGGCATAAATTTCACATCCGAAGTTTGTTTTCAATGCCGTTTTTTTAACTACCTATTTTTTCAAGAGCTTTCCATCTAGATAGTCAATTAAATTGTTGAATACATATTACATATGGCTACTCCAATTGATCTTTACCAAAAAATTCTCATGGAAATACTATATGGAGGATGTATTGCGAAGTAAAGCATTGTATTGGATTACCTTTGGAAAAGAAAAATCCCCCATTCATGCTAAAAGTAAAGTTAAATATGATAATAAAAATGATGAAGCATGTGGATTAATAAAAAATTCCATCTCTTATATCTTATGCTTTCACCTTCAAGGAATTGATGACTCGGATTAAGCTTAAGATAAGTTGGAAGAGGAATTTGGTAAACATAATGTGGTTTGAGCCCACCAACTTGAAAATCAATTAATGTCTTTAAACCCAATGATTTTCCTTGCATTGGAGACTATATATCTAAGTTTAAAACACTTAGACATTGATTTAAAGACTAAAATAGAAATGAAGAATGATCAATGTATATATCTTATTATTTCTAAGCTTGCTAGTGCATATCATATTTTTTAATCTATCTTTTACTCAACTGGAGAAGCTCTAGGGTATTCATACACAAAACCCTCTCTTCAGTCTTTTTGTGATTCTATGATTAGAGAGCAAGATAATCTATTGCATCTTGCAGTGATGAACACTACAAGTACATCTAACAAATCCTTAGTGGCCCAATAGAAATATAAATCCAAGCATCCAAAGAAGGAACATCCTCACAACAACAACTAGAATAAGGGTCCCAAACCATCTCAACCAACTTCTACTTCCAATGGTGTGAAAGGACCAAAATAAAAAGGTAAGAAGACTGACATGAATTTTGATTTTTATGGGAGAGATGGTTATCTAGAGTTTAAATGTTTTAAAAATATGGAGGCCTTCTAAGTAGTAATGAAGAAGAAAAAAATAAATATTGATTCTTCTTCTTCCAACTCTTCTCATAGACATTTGTGCTTCTGGTTTTTCCTACAATGCAACGTCTACTTCTTATTTTGATGAGTTGCTTATTGATTCTGGAGCATCTTATCATATGGCTAAGAATAAAACCACTTTTTTACTATTAGTGAATGTAACACAAAAAAAACATTTTTTGGTGATCCTAGATCACTTAGCATTGTAGGAATTGGAATAGTTTAAAATTAGATGATGGTCATTTTAATGGTGTATTATGTGTTCCAAGTCTATCGTTCAACCTTTTATCAGTATATCAAATAATGCATTCAAGAGAAGGTAAAATAGTAGAGTTTTGACCTCACTAAGTTGTAATAAAAAATTTAAAATATCTTAGGCATATCCTTGAAACTAGAATTGTTGATGATTTTACTAGGTTGTACAAATTTGGCAACTTTTGGTCATAATATTTTCCATCAGTTGTTATTTGTTATAATAATGAATTGTTTGTTCATGTGAACTATTTCACATTATAACAATTATGTAATCAAAATATGGTGATTATTTTTTTTCTTGTTTCTTGAAAATATGGTGTTTGTGCTAGTAGTGTTCTCGAAAAACATCATTGGGATAGTTTTCACAAATGTGCCACTTGGTATGCCTCAACCCCCTTGCAGCTTGTTCATAGTGATTTGTGTGGTTCTCTTCCTTATCCCTTTTTATCTCGGCGCAATTAATTATTTACTTTCATTGATAAATTCCCCAAATTCACTTTTGTTTATTTTTTAAAACTTATGAGTGAATTGTTTAACTTGTTTTTAGCCTACAAGGCCCTTCTAGAAAAACAATATGGACATCAATTTCAAAGGTTAGCAATAGAAAATGAATGTGAATATGTTAAAAAAAATTTCACAACTTACTACAATGGATAGGCATTCAAGTGCAACATATTGTTCCATATACATCATACAAAAATGGTGTTGTTGAGAGAAATAATCACATATTAAAGGAAATGGCAAATTGTATGATCCAATCTAAGGGTTTAAGTCTTGATTATTGGGTGGAAGCCATAAATTGTTCCAATTACATAGTAAATCTCACTTCCACCTATACTTTAAAAAATGTAGCACCGCAAGAATCATGGACTAAAATTAATCCAAATATAAGTCACTTCCATGTATTTTGTAGTAAAGCATGGGCTCACATTCCCGATGAGAAAATGAAAGAATTACAACCGAAAAGTGAGATGTAATTTTTTGTTGGATATTCTAAGGATTTAAAAGGTTGTAGAGTTATTCAACCTCATTCCAATGAAATTATTATTAGTAAATATTTTTAATTTTATGAAAATATCTCTTCCCATGAGCCTAATTCAACATTTATTCCATATTCATCATGTAAGCCATCTTCTCTTCCAAAATTTTGTTATAGTGATCCTATTATAATTTCTTCTTCAAATGATGATAGTGAGGATGAAAATATATATCTAACTCCTCACAATCCTCCAATTGAGTTCAATAAACATGAACCTACACCAACACCACACCTTCCCAAATGGGTATGTTCAACACGAGAAGCCATTGGTAATATTTATGGTGATCCTACATATCAATGTTGTACACATTCATAGTTCTAATGAGCCTCCTCTATTTTGTCTCGAGTTTTAGATACTCATGATCCATAAACATTTGCACAAGCTTCTGGCTATCCAAATTGGGATACAACAATTAGTGAAGAATATTGTTCGTTAATGGTTAATCACACTTGGGATCTAATACCTCTTTTGAAAGGAAAACAACTTGTCAAAATAAATGGCTCTATAGAACTAAATATGCATCATATTGAAACATTGAAATATATAAGGCTAAGTTAGTTACTGAAGGATTTTCTAAAGTTGAATGAATTGATTATAATGAAACCTTTTCCTCTGTAGCCAAAATGAATTCAATCAACCTCGTTCTAGCCCTTTCTAGTTCACATAAATGGGAGGTCCATCAGATGGATGTTAAATATTTCTTATTACATAAGTATCTGCAACAATAAATCTAGATGGAATGACCTTCTAGCTATGTTTAGAATAACTCCATCCTTGTATGTTTCTTTATGAAATCACTCTATGGTCTTCAACAAGTTTCTCAAGCTTGTTATGATAAAATGGATAGATTTCTTCTTGACACTTTATTTCCTAGATATCATTCTAACCCCAATGTCTATATCAATAAAGTAGGAATCCATATAATAATACTTGTTCTTTATGTTGACGACCTTATCCTCACTTGTAATGACCTTGAAATTTTAAGCCATGTGAAATATATCCTTAAGAAGAAATTTGACATGAAGAACTTAGGTTATTTTCATTATTACCTCATACTCCGGGTACTACAAACCAAGGAAGCAAAATCCATTTCCCAATCTACATATTCATGTGACCTTATTTATTACTTTCACATAGAATATTGTAAATCATGCCCATCTTCCTTCTAGTGTGGATTCAAACCTGTTGTCACATGTACTACACCTGAAGTAGATGCCACTTTGTGTCTCTAGTTAGTTGGTATCCTCTTGTATTTGACTCATACCAATCCTAATATTTCCTTTATTGTTGATCTTGTTGCATAGTATATGCAAACACTCCATTAAATCCATTAAAAAGAAACAAAATGGAAACTTCAATATATATATATATAAGGTTCAATTTAGTTTGGGATACATTACAACTTAGGTGGAGCTCCTTTGTTGGTTGGTTTCACTAATTCTAATCTGGTTGGTGACCATGAAAGAAACAACAAGATCTTGTTATTTATTTAGTAGAAGAAGCATACAAAGTAGTGGTTAATGCAATTTGAGAGGCCTTATCAGTTTGACAGATCCTTTCAAAATTTGGATTCCAGCAACAACCTCCAACCACCCTCTAGTGTGACAATTAGAGTTTCATCAAGCTCTCCAAATATATGTTTCATCATTAGCATAGAAAGCACATTCGTCTATAAATGAATTTCATCAAAAAACCCATTCACAATTGTGTTCTTGAAGTGCTCTTTTTCCCTACATATGATCAAGTTACAGAAATTTTCACAAAGTCTCTTACAAAAGTGAAGTTCCAAAACATTGATATATGTTATGAGTTCAAGAAGTTTTCATTAAAGGGAGATATTCTCAAATTCCTCCTTCATTCTCCTATTGTTTCACCTTTCTAAATTCTTCAATCATTTTCCAAGTTATTCTTAAGGGGGGATGTTAGAATATTTAGACACTTAGGAGTTATTTAATATCAAGTTGGTATAACATGTCTTTAGCTAAAAGTGTGTTTCTTTAGTGTATTTATTTAGTATTCATTATTATGCATTTTTAGTTATGTGATCCAATGGTCACGATATGTTCTAGACATAAAGTGATCTGATGGAAAATATTCTTTTCAATACTAACGGATTTATTGTTCCATGGTTTCACACCCAATTGGTCCATGATGTCTATTTAAAGAGCATGGAGGGTAATTTTCTAAAGATCGATTGTGAAAAACTCACTTTCAAAATATTTTTATTTTGGATTAATATATTGTTTCAAGTGGTTGAATTGGTTGGGGTCGTGGATTATGTCTTTATTTGAGGTTTTTAACCACATAAAAACACTAGTGTATTGATATTTGATCTAATTGTATGAGCAATTTATTAAGGTGTTCATCCTGTGTGGAAATACTCTCTTTCGCAAAACATTTTTTTTTTGCATCCACATATCCTCAAGAGGATTATGGAATAGTTGTAATGCAATGAATCGAACATAGCCTTAAAATGCATGCATTATTTTATATTGAGGATGTAGGTTTATCTAGTAAGATATATTATTATTCTTCCATGGAGTTAAATTTGATTCTAGTGCAGGATAATGGGATTGATGTGAACTTCATTAAAATATGTTCTTCACTTAAATGAGATCTCTTAATCTCTATTATTATTTGTGGGAAAGTTAGCAACAAGTAAGCTCATCAGGATTCTTTTTAAATAATGGGGTTATTGGTATACAAAACTGATTCAGATTTTATGAGCAGAACGAAATGAATACATATTATTAACAGGTGCTTAACACAAAATAACAAAGATACAGTAAAATTGGTTTTCTATTCAATAACGAAATAAGATGAAACTGTAAAATGCAGTGGAAACAAGCTAGCTAGAATGGTGGCGGCTTATCTCTGAGAAGAGATGTGACGACAACGCGCATTCGTAAGAAGCAGGTTACAATGAGGCTCTGAAGGCATTTTTACAATAATAAATAATGCCAAAAACCCTATACATCCAAAAACCTAACCCTAGGAGATGAAGCGCCAAAATTCATGTGGGCCCCGTTTGGGTAAGTTAGTACATCAACTTCTCGGGGTCGTAACTTTTGCATACGATCTCCGTTTTAGGCGTGTGATAGCCCATTGGAAAGGTATCATCAAGGAGATTCATTTTGGGGGCTCAATTATTCCTTTTTCTATCACTAAGGAGCTCAATACCAAAAAACCTTCATTTAGGCCCTCAAAATGGCCCCAAAAGTTAAAACTGCTAAAAATAGTAAATTGCCAAAATTGTCAGAAAACTGTTTTGAGCCAGCTGGAAAAGGTGGGTGGCCACTGATATCCATATGGATCAATCCTCCCTCCTTAGGAGGCAATGGTCTCCATTGTGTTGAGGTCCCCCATTATATGAGGAAATTTCTGATGAATTTGACCCGAGGTGAGCCACTTTCCTTGGTGCAGGAGTTTCCCTGCTTTGACAACTCGATAAAGCTGGATCCTTTGTTGTCGAGTGCCCTTGATATATCTATCAAAAATTTGATCATTGGATGCCTATTGTATGCAGTAGGGGTTGAGATCTGTTGGTGTCAGTTGTTCTGCTACTTCTGAGGTGTCCAATAATGGTGGGAAATAAGGGCGAAGGAGATCCACGTTGAACACTGGGTGTAAGCCAAGGAAAGGAGAAATGTTGAGATCAAAAGAATTACCCCCCATGAACTCGGTGATAGTGTACGGTCCATAACGGAGTGGGTGAAGCTTTCGATGGGGTCCTGTAAGGCGTTCTTTCTGCAAGTGAAACCAAACTTTGTCACCAACCTGAAACTTATGCAACACCCAATGTTGATCATGGTGTTGTCTGTACTTGTCATTGGACTTCTATAGGATATCCTGAACATATTGGCAGATGTGCTAGATCCGCTCAATGAACCGGGTGGATTTTCAGCTTCAGTTGGAGCAGGAGATGAGTCCATCGAGGTGACCGCAAGGGGAAGTGCAACATCTATGGGACCCAATGGTTGGAATCCCAACCCCAATTGAAAGGGGTCATGGCCAATTGAGCTATGCAAGGCTCGGTTGTAGCTATGTTGGACATAGGGAAGGCTCTCATCCCATGTGCGAGGGTTCTTTGAATTATACATGCGAAGGATATGCACAATCATTCGATTTACAACCTCGGTTTGGCCATCTTTCTGGGGGTGGAAGGTCGTGGATTTGGTGAGCTTGGTGTCCAACAGTGACCAGAGGCTCAACGAAAATGCTCTGAGAAATCAACTATCCCTATCTGAGACAATGGTTTGTGGGATTCCAAAATGTACCCAGACTCGTTCAAAGAAGAGCTTGGTAATGGACTTTGCTGTGATGCTCTTCTTCCAGGCAACCAGAATCACCATCTTAGAAAAGTGATCAACAACCACAAAAACAAAGTCATTTCCCCGCTTGGTGGATGGGAGGCCCGACATGTAGTCCATTGAGATGGATTCCCATGGCCTGTCAGGAATAGGAAGAGGGGTGTACATGCCCTGTTTCTTAGTGGTCAGTTTGGCAATAATGCAGGTAGTGCAGGACCTGATATACTTGTCGACCTCCTGTTGATGTTTCATCCAGTAGAAATGTTTATGTAGCATCACCATTGTCTTATCAACGCTGAAGTGTCCTGCCACCCAACTGTAGTGGGCTTCCTAGATCAGCTTCGCTCACTCACTTGATGGAACACAAATATGGCCCAGATGATAGAACAACCCATCTTGAAGATGGAAATTATCGACAACTGCATTTTCACCCAACATTTGGTAGGTGGTGGAAAAGTCAGG
Organism: Picea engelmannii; assembly: GCA_009831015.1. Classification (NCBI taxonomy): domain Eukaryota; kingdom Viridiplantae; phylum Streptophyta; class Pinopsida; order Pinales; family Pinaceae; genus Picea; species Picea engelmannii. The sequence goes on along the minus strand of ML791506.1, from coordinate 93,231 downwards.
GTCTGTCTCATAGAGTTGGGGCCATCTAGATGTATCATGGTCGCAAGAGTCTAGCACCATGGTGAGTGTCACGACTGGTGATCTGATGAGGAAATCAACGATGCGATTGGTGCTTCTTGTTTTATACTTGATGTTGAGGTGGAATTGTTTCAAGTATGTGGACCACTTTTGATGGCAGTCATTCTGCAATTTTCCCTATGTATGCATGAATTGCAATGGCTTATGATCAGTGTGGATGAATGTCTCCTTCCCAAGAATGTAATATCTCCACTGGAGACATGCTTTCACAATGGAGTACATTCCTTTTTTGTAATTAGGGTACTTACGGACAGTATCTGATAGTGTCTCGCTATGATAGGCAATGGGGTGGCCATGCTAAGTGAGAACGGTGCCCACAACATAGTCTGAAGCATTTGTCTCAATTTCAAATGGATGTTGCAGGTCTGGTAGTGAAAGTATTGGGGTTGAGCATAAGCGTTGCTTCAAATCATCGAACACTTATTGTTGGGACCAGCCCCATGAAATTTTTTCCTTACCACCACCCCTATTTATTTGGCTGAGGGACCATGCAATATGGGAGAAACCCAACACGAACCTGCGGTAGAAATTAGCAAGTCCCAAGAAGCTCCAAAGCTCAGTGAGTGTTGTTGGGGCTGGCCAATCACGAATGACTTGGATCTTGGCTAGATCCACATGTACGCCATGCCGATCAATGATGTAGCCCAGGTAATGGACCCTGTCCATGCCAAAGGAGCACTTTTCTAGGTTGGTGTATAGCTTGTGCTGCCGCAGGGTGTGCAGAACTTGTTGAATATGCTGCAAGTGTTTGGCCCAAGTCTTGTTGTAAATTAGAATGTCATCTAGATACACCACTACAAAAGTATTGGTGAATGGTCACAGGATATCATCCATCATCCTCATGAAAGTGGCTGGAGAATTTTTCAAACCAAAGGGCATGACCAACCATTCAAAAAGTCCTTCCTTTGACTTGAAGGTGGTCTTCCATACATCTGTCTATTCTATCGGGACCTGGTGGTAGCCAGACTTTAGATCAATCTTACTGAAGTATTTGGCCCCCATGAGTTGATCAAGGAGGTCATCGATTCGGGGAATCAGGTACCGGTTTCTCATAGTGATTTTATTTAGAGCCTGGTAATCAATACAGAGTAGCCAGGTTCCATATTTCTTTTGTACTAGCACGATTGGTCTCCCGCAATGTGATGAGATAGGGTGGATGTGTGCTTTGTGGAGCAGTTCTTGGATATGTCGGTTGATCTCCTCAATCTCTAACAAAGAGCGACGATAGACTGGCCCATTGGGCAGCGGTGCGTCGGGGGTCATATCGATGGGGTGCTTGACCTGGAAGTGCAGAGGTACCCCTGTAGGTGAGGAGAAGATATCTGAGTATTCTTCCATGACCATATCTACTTGCTTCTGTTGTGTGAAGAGGTCAGTCGCAGAGACCCTGGATGTGGCTGCAATCTTTCACTTATTCTGAGAGCCAATCATGAAGAAGACAAACTTCCCCGTCTGAGAGATGACTTTCCTGCATTTCTTAGCAGAGATCAAGGAAATAGCACTAGGTGGGACTGCCTCGGGTATCCTATACAATTTCCTGTTCAAAGTAATAATAACACTACAAGGCCTAGACTCATATACAACATGACGTTTCCATAAATAAGGTTGGCCCAAAAGAACATCAAAAACTTTGAAAGGAGAAACATCACACAATACCTCATATTTGAAGGGCTTGATGTCGTACGACAGTTGGCACTGTTGGCTGACGCGGAGATTGCTTCCTTGGCGGAGCCATTCAATGGTGTAGGGTTATGGGTGTGATGTTGTTGGCAGGGCTAGCCTCTTGACGACCTCTGCTGAGATGAGGTTCTTCTGGCTACCGCTATCAATGATGAAGTGTAGTGGGGTGCCTTTTACCCACATCTATGAATGGAAGAGGCGCTCTCCTTCTTTTGGCTTGTCTGGTTCACCAGGATGGAGCTTGGTGGTAGGAACGGTGGCACTGGGTTCCATGTCAATGATCCATCTTCCCCTTTCTGTTTTTGTCTCGGAGTCATAATCCACATCTGATTCAGAGGCTTTCACTTCAACCACCAGTGACTGCTTTGAGCGGCAGTCAGCAGTGTTATGCCAAGGGCTCTTATGGAAGTTGCACCACTTCCTGGTATCTTTTTTTGTCTTTATGGTGTCCTTATTTTCTTGCGGCTTGTATTGGTTGTTCTAATACTGTCCATATTTTCTCTATCCTTTGTTCAGTGGGTTGGGGACACCCTTTCCTAGCTTTTGTTGTGAGGGGTTCCCAGGCCCAAATTTCCGCGTCTTTTGTTTGAGCTTCTTCTCGATTTTGACGACATATTGGTAGGTCACGCCCAAGGATGAGATGTCCAAAAATTCCATTTTGGTCTGGATGTATCTATGCAGAGCATCGCTATAATTTTATGTCGCTTTAATTCTTTGATACCTAACTTGGTGCACAAGGTATAGAAGATATTTGTGAAATCTACCACTACTTGGTCTCTTTCTTGCTGCAGTGTGGTCCATTTGGTATACAGGTCGTCATAACTTCCGACAGGGTAGTATTGTTCCCTAATAGCATCCCTGAAGGATTACCAGGTGGTCGTGACTGAAAATAATGAGGTTTCCTTTGTTTCCTTTTGTTCACAGAAAGTTTCCCACTAATCTTTGACATGGGGAACGACTTCGAGGAGCGCAAAAGTAATCTTTTCTCTATTTGAAAATTAATGAACAGAAAAATACCCTTCTAGTAGATTCAACCACTTGTCTACAACATCTGTGTCTAGCTGACCTTCAAATATAGGAATATCAAAGTTTATTTGTACCTTGAAGGGGGCGGCTCCTCCAAGGTACCTAGATCTGTCACCTGTTGGTACTCACTGAAGGATTTGCGTGAAACTATCCATCATCTCATTCCTCTATTGCGTGAGGGCTTCCTAAATCAACAGTTTGAAAGGATATCCTATCCCATCATATTTATTTTCTCCTGCCACAAGAGGTCGCTTGGGCATGCGAGAGCTTCTGTCCTCAAGAGAAACAAGCTCAAGACCCAACTCTTTGTACTCTGACCTCGTTAGGGACATGCATTAAGATGACAAGGAGAAGACCACTCTAATACCACTGATCTGGATTTTATGAGTAGAATGAAATGAATACAGATTATTAACAGGTGCTTAACACAAATAACAGAGATACAGTAAAATTGGTTTTCTATTCAATAACGAAATAATTTGAAACTGTAAAATGCAGCGGAAACAAGTTTGTTGGAATGGTGGTGGCTTATCTCTGAGAAGAGATGTGACGACAATGCGCATTCTCAAGAAGCAGTTTAAAATGAGGCTCTCAAGGCCTTTTTACAATAATCAATCATTCCCAAAACCCTAGACATCTAAAAACCTAACCCTAGGAGATGAAGCTCCAAAAGTCATGTGGGCCCCGTTTGGATAAGTTAGTACATCAACTTCCCAGGGTCGTAACTTTTGCATACGATCTCCATTTTAGGAACATGATAGCCCGTTGGAAAGGTATAATCGAGGAGATTAATTTTGGGGGCTCAATTATTCCTTATCTTTTCATTTAGGAGCTCGATACCTAAAAACCTTCATTTAGGCCCTCAAAATGGCCCCAGAAGTTAAAACTGCTAAAAATAGTAAATTGCCAAAATTGTTAGAAAACTGTTTTGAGCCAGTTGGAAAAGGTGGGTGGCCATTGATATCCATTTGGATCAAAAAAATAGGAGGATAATGAAATCAAGGGAGAGTATTTATGTTCTCAAACCACCTATGGTTGTTTTAAAAAATATTCCAAATGGAACTCACCGGCTTTGAACCTGCAAAATGCATACATGAATATTGGATCTAATGGCCTAGTAGTGGCTATTGAGAATGATTTATCTAAAATTCATAGTCACCATTACAATCTTGACAAATTTTATCATGGTCTTGTGACCTTTAGAAATCCATCTAATTTTTTTGAACACCGCCCTTGGAAAATTAACGACAGAAGCATCCCATGTGAAGGTTTATCCATACTGCAGGTTAACACATGACAATGTTTCTTTTAGCCGTTGATTTTTTCAATAAATTTTAGCATTTTATTTCTCAAATGAGCCTTTTAGGCCCTTTAACTATTCCATTCAATACTTTTGGATATATAGTGAATATGTTTTAGGGAAAATTTTCCCATTGTTTGACAATCTACTTAAGGACAAACCAAGAGAAGGGTGAAATCCCCCCATTCCACCTATAATTACTCTTAATTACAAATTGTGGTCATGTCAATTATGTCTCTAAACAACCTACTTAAGGACAATCCAAGAGAAGGGTGAAATCCCCCATTACACCTGTAGTTACTCTTAATTACAAAGGGTGGTCATGTCAATGATGCCTCTAAATGTTTTGGGAACTTAAGCAATTAGAGCATCCTTTGATAAGTGTAATTCTCTCAATATCGAGTATCCATAAAATAATTTTTAAAATTTCAACCATAATTTTTACCACGTCGTAGAACAACAAATAACGGTTTCTTTAGATAGAGACACAAAAACTTGTTCAATGATTTTTCACAACTTGGATGAAAAAATTAGGAAACTAAGGTTGACCTTCATAGGATTTACCATATCGAAGAGGTATGACCTATGTAAAATCAAATGTGCTCGGTTCATTATTAAAGGGTTTTTTTCCCATAATATTGCATATGCTTGGGTGTTTTAACCTATGAGATGCATGTATGGATTTTTTGGTAAGTTGATAACATCCTAAGGAAGGAAGTATTTTCCCAAACTATTCAAGTTGGAAACCTTGTACATGTTTTTATAAAAATGGTTTATGTAATATGAAGAGATTTTAAGCATTTAGAAAAGTTGAGGAAAATAAAGAAACTTATTTTCTCAATATAATCATTAAGATATTGGGAAGGGAAGTTTAATCATGTTATTAGGAAGATATATAAAACTTAAAAACTACTTCTTCTTAAGAATGGAAAGAATGGAATTTGTTAGTCCCATTAAGATATTGGGCTTCTTCTTAAGAATGGAATTTGCTAGTCCCATTAAGATATTGGGAAGGGAAGCCAAGTCATTTCATTAGGAAGATATATAAAATTATAAAAGTGTTTCTTCTTGAGAATGGAATCTATTGGTGATTTCATAAGGCTACATACACACAACAGTATGAATCTCATCTCTACGAACATGTGGGTATAATGATGGACAATTTTAGGTAGATAATGGATATAAATGTTTTGAGGAGGAAATAATTCAACTAGACATTGTCCTTCATTAAGAAAATGTGGATTTGAATTTATGTGACTCATGCATGCTATCTCATATGTTTTCTCAAAAGGTAGGTTTCTTAATGGCTATGTTTCATGGTGGTATTGTCCATGTTAAACATTTGTAGAAGTGTAATTATATTTTACTTAAATCTATGTAACCTGAAAAAAAATCTATTATATGTAATGATTAGTTTTAGATTTTATATAATCAAGCCAAAAAATAATGTTTTTATTTTCCTTACAATTTAGTAGATTTAAAATTCAATGTAGGAAAAATGATTTATGCTTCGTAACTTGAGAAATTGAGGTTATCCCCAATTAAGAAATAGGTTATGATTTTTGCTAATATTAAATTCCTTGTATCATTGTACCACGGGTTTGGTACTACTATGTTTCCATAATTGTTCCATGGGTTTGGTACTACTATGTTTTCATACTATACAATTAGGGTTGGTGATATTTTAATCTATTAAGAAACTTTGCATATTTTGAGATGCGGGTTAAATAAATACAAATATGTTATTGTTCAAGGTATTTTAATTTGGATTTATTTAAAACAAGTTTAATAGAAATTATTGGGATAGAAAATATTGAGGAAATAGCTAAGGAAATATAGTTGGTCGACTTAGTGAATAGAAGTGCAGGGTAGAGTGGCTAGCTATTAAAGAAGAAAAAGTTATGCTCCAAATTTAGGGTCCTTACCAATTGTGTAATCCAATTTGGCTATGATGTTTGTTTAGCTTGGGTATTGTTGGAATGAATCTAATCTCAAAAATTGATGACTCAAGGATTGTCTAACTAACAAAAGTATTTTCTTGGTTGAGTACAGACTATATTCAATAAAAGATATTTTCTTATGTATTCCATGACAATGTTGATGTATGTGTAATGTTGGTAGAAAATACTCATGTATATGTGCTATTGGTAGTAGATATTCTTAATTTACATTGTTATATATTTGTTTTAGTTAGGTGCAATCCAATTTGGCTATGATTTTTGATTTATTGATGACTCAAGGATTGTCTCACTAGCAAAAGTATTTTCTTGGTTGATTACATACAATATTCAATAAAACATACTTGCCTATATATTCAATGACATTGCTCATATATGTAGGTTATTGGTAATAAGTAATTTTAATTTATATTGTTATATATTCATTTTAGTTAAATAGCAAATATAAATATCTACAAAATATGTTTAAAAATCTATTTTCATAATTATTTAAACATCCACAAATTATACTTAAAATCTATTTTGAAACATTGAAATTTTTGCAATTCTATGAGACACATCTCCAAAATATTATAAAATCTATTTTAACAAAGTTATGAAAAATTAAGGTAAAAAAGTTTATACCTCGACACTATATGAACAACTAACAACTAGTATACCAGATTCCTATAAGATGGATAGGAACAAAGAAACTCAAATAGGTTCGTTTTGACTACAAGACAAGCAAATAACCGAGAAATAGCAAGATGTATGCATATGAGAGCAAAGCCTTGTCAAAATGCTACTACTTGCAAGTGGAAAAAAGATGTATAATCGACGTTATTTATGATGATTCTTAACAAGGCTAGTCTTCAATACAAGACATGTGGACCAACCATAGCAATAGCATCGATCACATGCATATGAAAACAAAGCTTTGTCTCAATGGAAAAGTATTTTTCAAATTCTTAAAATTAGATTATTTTTTTTAGTTTCACTTTGATTTGCCAAATGAAATTATTGTTTCATTTTCATTTGCAAAATTTTATTTGGTTAGGATTGTATAAATTGAAAAAAATTAATTAAATGTGTTTTTCAAATTCTTAAAATTAAATATTTTTTAAGGTTTTGTTTTGTTAAAATTTTATTTGGTTTGATGAGATTTAAAAAAAAAAATCAATTAAAATAAAATTTTCAAAACACATTTACACTACCATGTAATTTATTTTTTTTATAATTTTTTTATTTTATTTTATATATTTTCAAATAATGTATTTGGAAATCAATCACCCAAAATAAATCCAATTAACATTTTACAACATTTTTTTTATGGAAATTTTAGGTATTAACTATACTTCTTATCATCTAAAATTTGGTTAAAACTAGATGGAACCTCTACGAACCTATGGAATTTTGCCACTATCATAACTAACAAATTGTTTGAATGTTTAAAGAGAAATGACAATAACATGAGGAAAAAAATAAGGTTTATTCTATGTTTCTATTGGTTTTTAGGTTATTCTTATTACTATTTTTTATCATTTTTTTTTCTTGTGAGGTAAGTATTAAGAATTTCACATGATTTATTATAAATTAATTAGTGGAAATTTAATGGTTTTTTCAAAAGAGAGTTTGTGTTGAAATTGTTTTTGGTGAAATTTGAAGTATTACTCTTAATTTAAAGTTAAAAGTATATTTTCATCTAACTCTTCCATAATGAAAATTTGTAAAAGAAATTGAATTTTAATTAACCAAACTAAACAAAAATATATAAGAATATAAGTTATTTATAATGTACAATGTTTCGGGTGTCCAACGTTTTGGGTGGACACTTCACCCATCGACATACAAAGTTGATAAGTTGTAAAAGAGTGATGGGGTAAGTAAATATAGGAGAGATAGAAAACATCCCAAATGTTGGTTTTGTTTCATAGATGACATTTTTTTTATATGGCCTCCTGGTCATACCATCTTGGTCTCTTTCTTCCATCATCTTAATAGCCTTTCCTCCCACATCCAATTCACTATGGAAACCCAAAAAGGCACCTCCCTCCCCTTCTTGTATGTTCTCATCTTGCATCTTTCTGATGGACTCCTCTTCCACCAAGTCTACAGGAAGAAAAATTACACTGACATGTATATTAACTCCACTGCCCATCATCACTGAGCCAAAAAAATTGTTGTTCTTAAAACCTTGATTACCTAGGCTATATATATCTTCGACCCTCAATTCCTCAAGGAGGAAAATACCTACTTAAACAAAGTCATTTTATCCAATATTTAATCTATGTTACAAACTAACCAAGCCTTCCACTCATCCTACAAACCAAAACCTAAAACCTCCTCTTCCTCCTCCCTACCTCGTGCTCTCCTCTCTCTTACTTACATCCAAGGAACCACTCATCACATCGTGAGACTCTTGTCTAAGAATAATATCAAGACTTTGTTCAAACCCTAAAAAACCCTTAAACAACTTTCTAGAGCTGGTAAAGATAAATCTGACCCAATGTTAGGTCGAGGAGTGTACCATATTCTATGCTCTTGTGGGAAATATTACATAGTCCAAACTAGAAGAACCTTCAAAGAAAGGCTCAAAGAGAATATAGTTGATACTACCCATAAATGAATCTCAAAATCAGTGATCGCTGAAAACTCCTTCAAATCAAAACATCTCATTTTCTTTGACCAAACAAAAACACTAGCACTAGCCCCTTATTACTCATCTCCACTCATTCATGAAGCCCTGGAAATCTAAAAACATCCCAAAAACTTCAACAATGAAGATGGATACAAACTTAGCCACTCTTGGAAACCTACCGTTCAACACCTTGACCATTAGACCTCCGACTGGGCATTGGTTCTTTCTGCTCCGATCTTAACCTTCCATCTCATTGTTTCGTCTCCATTTTCCTTTCTTCTTATTTCAACCTCTCTCAAATCCCTTTATCTCTCGTACCTACATTTAACATGTTCTCTTTTCTAACATGATCTCCTCTTTTCTAACATGGTCTCCCCCCTTTGTCATTTTCCATCCCTTCATACATGTCCCTTATCGTGACACTCTTTCTTCTTTCATTTTTCTCTCTTTAATTATTATCGAGCTCCTTTATTTTTTTTCCCGGTATCATCTTTCTCTCACCTCTATATTATTGATTACATCACCCTCGCCCCCTTTCTCCTCTAATCTTCCCTATACTTTATTTTGAAATTTGTTCCTTTATTTTTTCTAATTTTATCACTTATCAATAGTTGTATATATTATTTCTTTCTCTCCATCCAATCTCAACATCTCTCTATCCTTTATATAATCTTCTCTCTATTCTATTTTTTTTCCATTTTTCTACTTTATTATTTTCACATTCTAAGCTCTTCCTTCTTCTATCTTCTCCCATATTATAAATGTCCATATATACCCCTTTACTTTTCATTTATATCCTAATACTTTCTCTATTTTATTATTTTATCTCTCTAATCTAATATTACGTTATATCCATTGTCCACTCATTCTTTTTAAATAGTTTAATTTTACCTTCTCCCTCTCCAAAGTATTCTTTCATTTTATTACTTAATTAATTTAACTCAATATCTTATTCTAATTTTTTATTCAAATGAAATATCTTAATAATATTCTAATTTAATTCAATTAATTATTTTATTATTACTTTCAATATTTTATCATTAATATAATTTAACTTAATAATTTTTCTTTTATCAATTAATTATTTTTATCCTAACAACTCATACAAAATGCTATTTTTCTATATAAATAATTTATTATATATTTTTTAATTTTTTTTTTCTATAATGTGTCTTACTTAATTCAAACAATTATTTTATATCTCTCTTATATTTACCTACTTCAACACTCTTTTACAACTTATCATTTATGATGGGTAGAGTGCCCACTAAAAATATTGAATATTTCAAAAACTCCACAAAATTTTAATTCACATTTTTTTTACATCAATAAATTAAATATATATTTCAAAACAAAACTATTTTAAATAAAATATTATTTCAAAAAATCAATATTAAATGGTAACAAATAACCAAATAAATAATTTCTTAAAAAGTAATAACAATCATATTTTGTAATTTCAAATGTAACTTTTTGATGGCTTATAGATTAAAAATGAAAAAAACAATTTTTAAACAAGCTAGAGCAATTTCAAAAAGTTAAAAATGATAATGTAAAGTTTTGGATATAATGTCAAAATCAAATATTTTTATAGATATTCATATAAGAGAGGATTTGTTTGGTGTATCCATATGATGTGTGAAAACTTTGTCTAATTCAAAACATATCACAATCATGCTTAACCATGGGAGTTACACTCATTGTAGATCTCATTAGAAAAGAAGAAACCTCAAAATCTTTGTTAAAGAGTACTAATTCTATCAAAATACATCGTATTTGTTTTATAGAACTTTATGAACACTCAAATATAGTAGGATTGTATCTATTTCTTATTATCAAAGATAATATCTTTATGATTTGGAGCTTTTAAGGATCCATATAATCACAAACTAAGAGTTATTCATAACCATCATCAAATATATTATTTTTATTGTGGAATTAATTGTTCACTTTATCTCTCAAATCATAAAAATACTAATAATACATTAAATGTTAAAACATAATCCCTACTACATAAATTCAATTCAATGATATCAAAAATTATATTATCTTCTCCCTATTTTTTTAAGGATCCCACCTACACCTAAACCTAAACATAAAAGATGTTCCTCTAAGTATTAAGATTGCAAAAGATACATTTCATTAATCTTAGGCTTTGGATAAAAATTTTAAAAAATAACCGTCATATAATTGAATTCCGGAAAATATATCACTGAAGTCTGTGGCAATTATGTGGTAAATATGGGATTGAAGTCTATGGCAAATCTACAGTGAATATATGATTGAATGTTGCGGTATATCTACAATAAATATATGATTGAAGTCTATAGAAAATTTGTTGTAGATTTCTGATTGAATTCATTTTTGAGGGAACCCTAAATGTATATGATTGAATTCCTATCTACGGGAACCCTAACTCCTGTATGTGTCAAATCTGCGGTAATTATATATAAGTGGTTGTATTGGATTATCAATGCTGATATATAGATCCAGTATATTGTGTGGCTTCTACAATAAAAGGATAGATTGAAGAATTTATACTTGGGCCCTGTACTGCTCTGGAGTCTCAATACAATATACTTATGTGGGGAAATACTTATGCGGTGAATATTTCAATGGTGAACTCCTCTAGTGAATTGTCTACAGTGAATACTTCTGCGGTGATCTATGGGAACCCTAATACTCCTATCTACGGTAACCATATATTGGAGCCCTAACTCCTGTTTGTTGTAAATCAGCAATAAGTACTGCTATTGACAGCTGAGGGTGTTATGCGTTTGGTGCACAAGGGAGCTGCCAGCTGAGGAGTTTTTTATTCCTCTCATTGGAGGTCGAACACTAATTTTATGTGGGTTTAAACAACAAGCCTCAACATTAAACTGAGATTTTGGATTGAATATTATCTGGGTTTAAACAACAAGCCATAACATTAAACTGAGATTTCTGAGATTTGGATTGAATATTGTTGTTGAGGAATTATCCATACCTAATCAGTAATCAGGTGTATAACTCATTCTTGTTTAATTTATTTTCACTTTATTTAAAATTTGAATATTTTACAGCATGTACTAAAACCTTTGAAGGGGAGGCCAGCATAACAATTTTAGATTAGATAAATGTACACTAGAGAGAAGTCAAGCTTCCAACAAAATTAGAGGTAATACTTGAAAATAAATTTAGATTTTTTGAAGATAATATTTAGAAACAATTAGACAACACTATAGTAGGCCTCGAGATTAAGTTGTATAAAATGGAGATTAGATTATAAGAAATATAAAATCAAAACCAAGAAAAGAAACAATCAATACAAGAAGAGGTCAATAATCTAGAAAATCTTAATCTTGGGATCAATATTAGAGACCTAGAAGAAAAGGAAATAAAAACTTTGCCTTAAATCATTTGGAAGGCAAATTAGATATGAAACTCATTAAGGAAGAAAAGAATTTAAGCTTATAGAGTTACACCATAAGTGCAACAAAAGATACTTAAACCTCATAATTTTTTGTTTAAAAGAGAAAGACATGTCTCATATAGAAAAAGAGGATCGGAAAAATAATTGATCATAAAAATAAGTTAATTTTTGTTAAAGTAAGATCTAATGACAACAAATATGATATACCTTGTAAAACTCCTAGCTTAAAAATACTCCAAAATTCATTCCATAAGATCAAGTTGAATTAAAGAAGGAAGTTCAAAAGGTAAAAGGAATGAAAAAGAGGAAAAAAATAGGAATACAAAATCTATTATTAGGGATAGAGACAAAAAATATAATAATAAATAGGATTTTGAAACAATTTAGATATCTTAGGCTTGGAATTGTTGTGGTTTTCTAGGAGAAAAGGGAAAGTCAATATATTGTATGTATTGGGGAGGATGTGAGGTCAGGGGTTTCATAAATATTTTGGGTATAAAAGGGGATATCTAGTAAAAATAGTGGTTTTTTATATTGGGAATAGAGGGTGTTCAAATAAATTATTTTGGTAGGTATTTATTAATATCTAGTGAAATTAGAGGTATTCTTTAATATCCCATAAACATAGTGTTCATGGCTCATGATTAGAGAGAATGAAGAATCTAAGATCCCTAACATATAACAATAGATCCTATCACAAAGGGATTGCACGCATACCTTGTTACATAAAAAAATAACATTTTTAATTAGATTAGGCTTCACAAGAAAAATCATTTGGATCACTACATATGGATGCATATTTCACATATTAGTGATAAGAAGATTTATGTACTAGCCTACTAATTCTCATTTTTATAAGAAAAACAATTTAGATAAAAAGTGTCCTTACAATGGATTAGAAATTTATATTTATAATATGACAAAGGAAGGAAATATATTCTTTTTGGGATACTTTAATCATAAACAAAAAATAATCGATCTATTATTATAAACAATGATTAAAACCAAAATCCTCTATGGCTAGATAAAGACGTTGTTTTATCTAGAAAATACAAAAGAAACTCTAAATACTTTAATCCGTTTGGTACCGAGCTCATAATGCTATGCAGTTCTGAAGATCTAATAATTTGCAATGGTCTTATGAAGTGGCTGAAATCCAACAAAAAGACTTGTATTCATGGGCTTAGCAGAAATATCAAGATTCTGTGATATTTGATATCCCCTTATACAACCAAACAAAAAATCTTGACATTCTAAATGACCCTAAGCCCAACTATGATCATAGAACTTTAACCCTAACTCTAAACTTTGTCATTCATAAAATCCCCATTGAAAATAATTATGATAAGCATAAAAACTTATTCTTCTCCAAAGATAAATCTCATATGTTTTTCATAGATTTAAATAATGAATTAAATTTCCTATCAAATAAGAACAATATTGAATACCTCTATCATTAACTTCATGACATTACTCTCTACTTTCATTACTGAGTTCTCTATTGAGGTGATGTGTAAAAATAAAAATAGAATAGACAATCCTTGGTATGATAAAGAATGTAAGATTGCTAGAAAAACCATTAGGGATGTGTCTAATAATTCCTCAAAATATGAGAAGATAAATAGGTACAAAGCCCTAATTAAAAGGGAGAAAAGGTAAGAAATTAAATATTTTGTAGCTATATAAGTTAGATCCTAATAATTTTGGAGGAAAATGATAATTCATAAAACTAAATAAAACAATATGATTCATTTGAGGGACTCAAATTCCTACCTTAAAAGTCTTTAAGAATCCCTACAACATTAGAACCCTTTCTATAGAGGAAGAATTTTATAGAAGACATAGAGTTTAGGTTTAAGTAGCTCGCAAAAATGAAAGCTAAGGACATCAAAGGATACACTTGTAGAAATTTTTAAAATTTTAGGGTCTATCGTCTTCCCTCACATCCACAAGCTTGACAATTTAGTATTCAAGTAGGGCTTCCCTAAACCATAGACTCAAAGACTCATGGTACCTATTTTTAAAAGAGGGAATAAAAATAATCTTTCTAATTATAGGACCATTATGATTAGCCCCCTTTTAGCCAAGTTATATGGAATTATCTTGGAAAAAAAGATTAATGTATGGCTATAAATCCATGAAAAAATGGCTATAGGCTAGGACGAATTTAGAATCTATCATTAAACTATAGAACACCTTGTTATAGTTTGTACCATTGTAGGGGAGTGTCAAACTAATAAAAATATTCTCCCATGTTGTTTCATTGACTTTTGAAAATCTTTTGACATGGTGTTTGGGACTAACCTTTGGAATATCCTCGAGAAGCTAAAAGTTCAATTTGAGCTAAGAGTTGTTGCAAGAAGGTTGTATGAAGATGTTATTTCCAAGTTTATAAATAGTGAGTGTTGGTCACAAGAAATTAATTGTAATATAGGAGTTAAGCAAGGTTGTCCCATGTCCCCTACCCATTTTGGCGTATATATATTGACAAGTTAGGTGGTTGTTTGGAAGAACAAAGTTGCTTTATCTTAAATATAGTTGATATAGTCATCATCTTCCTTCTTTGAGATGATGGTATTGTTATTATGGTGAGGAGTCTCTATGATCTCAACAAACAACTAAAACTTCTTAAGGATTAGTGCTTTAGTACATGTATGACTATTAACAGTGACAACACAATGGTTATGATAATTAAATCCAAAAATATTACTTATGTTAATTTCATGTATGAAAACAACAACTTGGAGGATGTGACTTCATATAAATATATTGTCATGAGTCTTCATCACAAGCTCAACTAGAACTACAAGATTGATAAAAGGATAAATGGAGGGTGGAAATATTATTATGGGCTTGAAAACAATTGTAGAGTAGTGGACCTTTGGTTATGGGATAATAAGAAACTCTTCTTTGAAACTCTTTTCATTCTTCTTATATTATAGGGCTATGAAGTTTGGTTTTATATCATCTCTAAAGAATTGTGGGGAAAGATAGAGCAAATCCAAAAGTGTTTTATAACTTTTATAATATAAGGCAATACACCATATCTTATCCTCCTCACAAAAGAGAGTCTTTACCCCATTGAGTGAATGGATATGGCTAGGTATATAATGTACAATACCAAGGTAAAAAACATGGAAAATATGAGACTTTCTAATATTGCTTCAAACTCTAGACAAAACCACCTATGGCTCAAGTGAAGTTTTCATAAGGGTGTCTTGCCTTGGGGAATAAAGAAAGAGGCCACTCTATAGAATAACAATAATATTAGGACTATTATTGCATCTAAATTTAATGATTAATTGTGGTGTGATAAATAATTAGAGTATAATAGAAAATTAAGGTATTATAAAGAGGTGATCAGTCATAATCTTAAAAATCAAAGGTATCTCTTTATATTGACTAGTGCAAAGAAGAAAATCAACATTACCAAATTAAGCACAAAATCTCACCAGTTCCATAGTGAAAGAGGACATTGCACAATTTCTAAAACATCATGGTTGAAAGAATGTGTCATCTTTGTGACATTAAGAGGGTTGAAGATGAAAATCACTTTCTCTTATATTCTCATGTGTACATCCACATTACATGATAATTTCAAAACATATGTTACAATGTTAACCTTCCTAACCTTTTCACTCATCAAAACTATGGTGACTTTAAATTACTTCTCTTGAAGCTTATTTATCATATAAAATAAATTTTAAATAAGATTAAGTAATTTCCTTACCTCTCTTAGGCTCTAATAGAACAAATTTGATCTCATTGGACATTAACCATATCATCATCATCATCATTCTCAAATATTTGATACTTAAAGTATCATCACAATGATGTAAATGTTTCTAAAGACAACAAGAAGAAAGGGGAGGAGAGTGATAGATAAATATGCATGGAATTGAGGAAAGGATGTGATCACATGTGTGAGGAATTGATTATCCAGAAAACTAAATGAATAAAATCGCAATTCTCACCACTATAATCTCAATTTTAGGTTTTGTGATGTTGACAAGGTCCAATTTGTGTGGGTTCATATAGAAAATTAATCAAGAACATACACATTAGCACTTGATATTATTTTATGTAAATAAATAAAAACTATGCATATGTATTGCTATAACAGAGATGTTATGAACTACATACTAAGTGGTTGAAAGGCCAACTAATGTTCTCAAATAATAAGAAAATATTGGATACGAACACAACAACCTTGTTAGTACTTGTAATAGGTAGACACATAGCATTCCCAATGTATCAAAATAATTATGGATTGACATGTTAGATACTTTTACAAAGATGGAATATGTGAACATGAAGATAGCAAAATGACCTCAGTTTCTTGTGTTCAATAGATGTTTATTGTTTTCTCTTCAAAATTTTCATTGAGACACACATTTGTATTGAATCTTGATAATAAATTTCTAATGCCATCACAATTCACATCCATAATCTATGACTAATTACTTTGATGTTTTGCAAAGTTAAGAGCAGAAGAAAAGATAATAAAGGAAATGACATTATGGATAGTATGAAATCTAAATACATTAAATATGGAAATTAAAAATAATGTCAATTATCATATTATAATGATTAAGAATGCAGATAACACATGAATTTAATCAAAAATTCAAAAAGAGGTGTCAAGCTTCTCTAGGAATCAAGTGACAGTTAAAAGAGTGGATACATTGATATAGTGATGAGGTTATGTAAGTGTGAGCTATTAAAGTAAAGAAGAATAGAGATGAATATTTTACTCTTTAGATGGAAAAAATAAGGAATAGGTATAGAATCACTAAATTTTCTAATGATTTACATCCATCCTCATATAATACAAAGAATGAAATGTTCTTTAAACAACAAAGAGTCACTTGAGAGATTCATATAATACAAAGAATGAAATGTTCTTTAAACAACAAAGAGCCACTTGAGAGATTGATGGATTGCTGAAAATATACTTTTGAAATTTTGTAATATTTGTTGTCCTTTATAAATGAAATTCAATGACTTCATAAATCAAACACAATTATTGAACAAGATAAGATAAAAATAACTTCTCCTCTCTTTTCTTTTTTTTCTTTATTTTATTTTAATTTACATTTTTTAAATATCTAAATTTAATAAAGATCGAATATAAATTTTCTGAACAATCACTTTATAACATATAAAACAAAATAGATAGTGTAAGGAAAAAAGTTTTATATAATCCACTATTTCTCTTTGGAAAATTAGGTAACATATTGCATAGGATTGGTCGTGGAGTATTATTCAAAATTGTTTTTTCTTGGTTAACAGTTTGTTTCTCTGCCTTGAGAAAATAGGTTAACAGTTTAAGATCTGGTCGGAGTGAAAGTCTGTTCTATAGGAATCACTAGCTAGTTATTTTAGGTAGCCTGAATTTTAGTATGATGAGTTAATTAACATTCACTTTTAACAGCTAATGATAATGATAGTTGTCCCACTGCTGACATATTATGATATACTCCCCCACTTTGACTTTGATAAAGAAAAATTTATAGATTACTTAATCGAAAGCTTGTACATTTTGGACATCTGCAATCTTTTTTATAATAAATCGGTAACGACCCGGCTCAATGTCAAAACCCTATCTTGCAAGCTAGGGCTCCTGAGTCCTGCATAATCCCAACGATGTGCATACGCGTATTCATTCAGTACAAGGAAGCTGATGGTGGGGTGGATGACAATGAAGTGTTCGAAAGTATGAGAAGGGAGGGTTACAGGTTGTCCATGGAACCGATGTGGCCACTGTGCACGAAGGTGGCAGCATTGTGGGGGCAACATTAAGTATTGTCATGTGGAAGTAGAATTCAACAGAGAGATATCCCACTCATGTGATAGAATTGACATCAAATACATAACAAGACGCCACGAGTTCGATCATGTTCATCAATTAATAACTATGCTGTAGCAAAGCATTATTAAATACGACTCTGCAAACTATTAAATGTTAAGTGAAATTGTTGACTTGAATTGCCTCACATGCAATGTATTAAATGTTACGTGAAATTGTTGAGTCCGAATTGCCTCACATCCAACGGCATATAGACTTTTTTGGAAGAGTTCGATCATGATCAACAGTTAATAACTACACTGTAACAAAGCATTAAATAGTAGGCTGCAGAAATTGTTGAATCAAAATTGCTTCACATCCATTAACATATACACGACAGCATTTTCCCGTTCTAATCCCGTAGGATCCGCTTTTTGTGGCCTCGACGGTTGCCTATCCACTTGCGCCGCACAGCCTTAAAGAACCAATTGAACTCTAACAATAACACAGCTTTAAAGAACCAATTGAACTCTAACAATAACATTTGGCTATTTTCCTCCATGTCAGCACCAAAATAAATAGTTCTATACAACTGGATCAACATTTATTTTATAGAACTTTACAGTGAAGCCCTCAAAACGATGATTGTGGTTAAAATTAAATGTCAATTTTTTTTAAAATGCGTAGTATAAACCAATCAATTAAATAGGTAAGGACATGGAAATAAGTCGAGAGACTTTTAACCTTGCTAAAACTTTTACTATCAAAATATCATTGTATTTTATGACGGTGTATACTTCAAGTTGGGAAGTGAAACCTTTAACTTCCCTACTGTTATCTTTCGGCCATCATTAACTAGCTCATATGCAGCGGATTAATACAGAAATCAATCGAAACTTTTGACATGAGGATTTACTTGGTTCACCCAAGATTTGGGTTAAGTCCACCAAGAGAAGGCATTGGTTGTCTTATTATTTAGATCATGATTGTTTTATTATTCACATCATCGAGATTACAACAGCTCACTTATACATCTCTCTCTTCTCTATGGGCATACACGAATTTATATTAATCTACACATGAAACTGATTTATTTAATGAAGACATATCGAAATCTAACTTAGTCTCATTAGTTACAACAAATACTGAATTATAGGATCTAAAATACTAATCTTGGGAATTTGTTGTTACCGTTTAACAATCTCCACCTTACAACAATTAACCTGAACCTTGCTCCTTCTTTTGTTCATCACCTTTTCTGCAAGCCAAGAGAAGCCAAACACCATCCTAGCTTCTCTAACAGTACTAGTTTTGTGAACATGTCTGCGCAGTTCTCTTTTGTATGCATTTTCTCAAGAGAGACTCCACTTTCATCAATAACCTGTCGTACAAAATGGTACTTGATAGGTATATGTTTTGTTTTAATGTGGTAGGCTAGATTCTTAGCCAAGTGAATAGCACTTTGACTATCACAAAGTAACTTTACTTTGTCCTGCATCCTTCCAAACTCACCAAACAAACCTTTCAACCAAACTGCCTCTTTGCAAGCATGTGAAGCAACTACTTATTATGCTTCTGTAGTGGATAAAAAAACAATGTTCTGTAGCTTTGACATCCAACTAATAGCTCCACCTGCAAGAGTAAAGACATACTCTGAAGCTGACCTTCTCTTGTCCAAATCACCTGCAAAATCAAAATCAACATATCCATAGACTAATTCACAACCACTGTTATAAGTGATACAGTAATCACTTGTGCCTCTAAAATACTGAAGCACCCATTTCAATGATGTCCAATGCTCTTTACCTGGATTTGCCATATACGTGCTCACAACCCCAACTGCATGTGAAATGTCTAGCCTTGTACTAACTATCACATACATTAGACTTCCTACTGCATTAGCATATGGTATTCGAGACATATATTTATTTTCTTCTTTTGTACTAGGATATAAACTTGAAGAAAGCTTAAAATGGTAAGCCAAAGGGACTGAAAAGGGTTTTATATCATTCATACCAAACCTAAAAAATATCTTCTCAACATAATTTTGTTGTGACAACCAAAGCTTACCATTCCTCCTGTCTTTGAATATCTCTATGCTCAAAATCTGCCTTGTTGCTCCTAGATCTTTCATATTGAACGTCCGAGCCATCTTAGCCTTTAACCTGTTTATCTCAGTTATGTTTTTTCTTGCTAAAATCATATCGTCAACATACAATACTAAGATAATGAATATGCCATTATTCAATTTCTTAAAGTAGACACAATGATCATACCCACTGCTTGTATAATTTTGGCTCACCATGAAAGAGTCAAATTTCTTGTACCATTGTCTCGGCGACCGCCTCAGACCATACAATGATTTCTTGAGCCTGCAAACAAATTTCTTGTTTTGATTCTGAATGAAACCTTAAGGTTGTTCCATGTAGATCTCCTCATCCAAATCTCCATGTAAGAAATGAGTCTTAACATCTAGTTTCTCCAACTCCAAATAAAGTAATGCAATTTATGCTAACACACTTCGAATTGAAACAATCTTAACAACCTGTGAAAAATTTTCATGAAATTCAATACCTTCTTTCTGAGAATATCCTTTTGCAACCATCCTTGTTTTGTACCTTTCCACCTTATTATCAACACCCTTCTTCAGCTTGTAGACCCACTTGCAACCTACAGTTTTTTTGTCTCTTAGAAGTTCTACTAGGTCCCATGTAGCGTTCCTCTCTAATGCCTTCATTTCATCCTTCATTGCTTCTTTCCATTTAACACTATTAGAACCCTTCACATCTTCGTGATAGCATGAAGGTTCATCATCATTAGTACTCAAAGAAACTAACGAAACAAAATCATCATACCTTCTTGTCGGATTTCTAACCCGCATAGATCTCCTTAGGGAAGTTTGTGGCTCATCCAGATTTTGTTGATTGTTATCATCAACCGTGTCTTCCTCTGTAGGAAACTCTTCATGAACATCTTCAGAAACTTGTTCATGTTCACTTTCATTTGTATTTGAACTGGTTTCAAACTGAATCTATTGATACTGAGGTACTTCTTCCTGTTTCATTTGAACATCTACATCTGATTTGATGAGACACGATTCATCAAATACTACATCTCTGTTAATGGTGATCTTGTGGGAAGTAGGATCCCACAACCTGTACCCCTTAATACCCTCACCATATCCAACAAAGATAAGCCTTTTTTTTATTTTGGATCTAATTTAGAACGTTGATGTTTCGAAATTAGAGCATAAGCTTCAAAACCAAAAACTTTAAGATTAGAATAACTACATGGGTGACCTTTCCATACCTCTTCAGGAATATTGCACTCTATTGCAGTTGATAGTGATCAATTCACCAAATAACAAGTTGTAGTTACTGCTTCTACCCACAGTTCCTGTTGCAAGTTGGTGTTACTAAGCATACTCCTTGCTCTCTCTAGAAGAGTCATGTTCATGCGTTCAACAACACCATTTTGTTGAGGAGTATAGGTAGTAGTTTTATGTCTATCAATCCCAAACTCCTTGCAATAGTTCTCAAATTCCATTGACGTAAATTCACCACCATTATCAGTTCTTAAACATTTAATAGATCTACCAGTTCTCTTTTCCACTAAAGCTCTATATTGCTTGAAAATATTAAACACATCAGTCTTTCTTTGCAATATATAGATCCACACCTTCCTAGAGAAATCATCTATAAAAGTAACAAAATATGATGATCCTCCATACGAAATAGTAGGAGAGAGTCCCCAAACATCAGAATGGATATAGTCAATGATTCCCTCACTAGTGTGTCTTCTGGTTTTAAATTTCTGCCTATTTTGTTTTCCATAAATACAATGCTTGCATAAATGTAACTTTAAAGACTTTAGACTAGGAAGTAACTTGTGATCAGATAATACCTTCAATCATTGTTAGCTCATATGGCCCAACCGTTGATGCCACAGTTGAACATAATCACTTTCATTCTCAGATACGGTTGTCACATGATCTCACTTAGTTCTTCCTTCTAACATACACAGGTTACCAACCTTCTTTACTTTCATAACTAGTAGTATTCCTTTGTACACCTTCATAACTCCACCTTGAACAATACTCTTATATCCTCTATTGTCTAAGACTCCCAAAGAAATTAGGTTCTTCCTAATCTCAATTACATGTCTCACATCAATTAGTATTTTAACAGTTCCACCAAACATCTTAATTCGAATGCTACCAATTCCCACAACTTGACACGAGATATCATTTCCCATGTAAACTATTCCATCATCTATAGACTGGTAAGTAAAAAACTAGTGTCTTTGAAGACACATGTGATTTGAAGCACCAAAATATAATAACCATTGTTGATCATGACGTGAACCAATACTAATTGATAAAACTTCATCAATCATACTTGAACCTATTGCTGAACCTGTTTTAGTTGCGTTTGCTTCCTTCATTTATTTTGGAGGGTCGTCTTTGGAGGCTTGTTGTCGCTTCCAATAGTCCTTCTTCAGATGTCCCTATTTGCCACAAAACCACCACTTAATCTTTCTCTTTTTTCCCTTCGACTTTGACCGAGAGAAATCCCTCTCACCCTGTCCTCTTTATTTAGGTCTACCTCTGACCATCATCACCTCAAATGTAGAGGGTTTTGAATTGGTTTTCTTCCTTATTTCCTCAGACAATAGTTCTCCAACAATAACATCAATATCAATACTTTCTATTGTCCTGAAACTAATAGAGGTAACAAAGTGATCCCATGACGCGGGAAAAGAACACAATAAAGTAATTACCTTGTCTTCATAATCAAATTTTACTCCCATGCTAGTCAACTGAACTAAGAGGGTATTAAAAGTATTTAAATCATGAGCTATTTTTGTACCTTCCTTCATGCACAAACTGTATAATTTTCTTTTCAGGAAGATCATGTTCATCAAGGATTTTGTCATATACAGGATTTCCAACTTCCTCCACAAACCAGTTATTGTCTTCTCCACAACAATGTTGAACAGAACATCATCGGCCAAACACATGCGTATGGCACTCAGTTCTCTCGCATCAATATCATCACAGTCTTCATATGTTATGGTCGCGGGTTGCTTTGTTTTTCCCAAAAGCGCCTTCACCACGCCTTGTTGCAGGAGGAGATCGTGCATCTTCACCTTCCAGATCTCAAAATTGTTTTTTCCATTGAACTTCTTGATTTCAAACTTAGCACTCTGAAACTCAAAAAAAAAAAAACTCGAAAAAACAAATGTTTATACAACCAAGCCCCTTTTATATGAAAAATAACCTTATGTTTAACGATTAAACCCAAAAATTAATGGTGAAAAGGTTTTTTTTAAATATTTAAAAAATATTTTATACCTTAATAAAATATTTTATACCTTTTACCAAATCCAAAAATTCAACCTTTAAAAACAATATTTTAATATCCCTTATGCATAGTATTTGCATCATACCAATTGCATTCAACCATTCGACCATACCTTTTAAAACTATGCAAATTTTTTATGTATTTTAATATCCCTTATGCATAGTATTAGCATCATACCAATTGCATTCAACCATTCGACCATACCTTTTAAAACTATGCAAATTTTTTATGTTGGAAGATCGGCTTTCTCTTCGAAATCCGTAAGTCCCCAGCACTCCGTCCAATTCCGTAATTTCTTAAGATCAGCGTGCTCTTTGTAGAGAGACCCCGGTGCTGATATTTTAATTCAGAAAAAATGTAAGTCTAGAGAGAGATCAACGCTCCCTTCACTAGGGGCTCCCAACGCTGAGTTGGAAACAACACTCCTCCTATCAAGCGACCCACGGGGATCCTCCATGCTCCTCCTCCATGGTTTGGCACGGTTGCATGCTCCTCCACTGTTTGACACTGTTGCATGCTCCTCCTCTAATGGCCTCACGGATCTCCAAACGCATCTCCTCGTTATCTTCCAGCCATCATTAACGAGCTAATATAGAAATCAATTCAAACATTTGACACGAGGATTTACGTAGTTCACTCAAGATTTGGGCTATGTCAATCAAGTAAAGGTATCGATTATCTTATTATTTAGATCATGGAGATTACATCTCTCCCTCATCACTCTGTCAGCCTCTATAGGAATATACAAATTTATATTAATCTACACATGAAACTGATTTATTTAATGCAGTCATATCCAAATCTAACTTAGTCTCATTAGTTACAACAAATACTGAATTATAGGATCTAAAATCCTAATCATGGAAATTTGTTGTCACCTTTTAACACCTACAACTTCTACTATCAAAATATCATTATAGTTTTTTAGTGGGGTAAATATAATATCTTTGTATTTTAATTTTTGGTACGATATTATTGTATTTTTTTTTCTTAAATAAGTATGAAATTGATTGATAGTGTAAAATGCTAGAAACAAAATATGTTAATTGTTAGATATTATAGAGAAATCATTTTTCCATTAAGATAGAGTGTTAAAAATAAATGAAGAAATGTAATAGCTCACCCATTTAGCAAATTTTCAATAATATAAAATAGAGATCCAACGTTTTTTTGCATTTTGTTTATTTGTTTTGTGTGTTTATTTTTGTTTTGGCATTGGTGTGATAGACAGTGAGCAAGAGGTTGTATGTAGGAAAAGTACAAGTGAGTTGTAAAGGGGTATAGTCATTGGTTAATGTGAGGTAATTTCCATTGTAAATAAATTCATGTTATTTATTTTTCTATTTAGTCCATAACAAATTTCTATCTAAATGAATAAAATAGTTTAAATGGATTGAATTACATAAATTGGAAGTTTAAGATCTATAATTGCATGGAAGAATACAATGCATGAGAATTTGTGAGTGGATATCAAGTTAATCTAGTTGCTCTTGTAGCCATAATTCAAGATTGGGAAAAAAAAGAACAAGGCAAATGTTCCCTTGAGAATCTGTGTGAATGAATATTGAGTATTTATCACTCATCAAGAGATAAAACACCTATACCTCTACATAATAGGATGAGGCTAACTTCGAAAATTGAGTTTGATGGTTCTGAGAAAGAATCAAACTCTCATATTTTCTGGAAAAGGTTATACACTTTTTAGTTCCTATGGAATAGTCCTTTTGAGTTTAAGATGTAAAATTCCATGGAAGAATACAATGCATGAGAATTTGTGAGTGGATATCAATTTAAACTAGTTTCTCTTGTAGCCATAATTCAAGATTGGGAGAAAAACAAAAATAAGGTAAATGTTCCCTTGAGAATGTGTTTGAATGAATATTGAGTATTTATCACTGATAAAGAGATAAAAAACCTCTACCTCTACATAATAGGATGAGACTAACATGGAAAATTGAGTTTGATGGTTCTGAGAAAGAATCAAACTCTCATATTTTCTAGAAAAGGTTATACACTTTTCAGTCCCCATGGAATAGTGATTTAGGTTCCGGTGTGACAAGAACAAGTAATATTGGTTGTTTGTATCTATGGTTTGTTCTCTATTAAGTTGTTTCCAGTTATTGAAACATACTCAAGATATGTTTTCTTTAAAATTATTTATTTCTCTCTATTCTAGTTATGGTTTATTACATTCTAGCAGGAAATGAATTATGGTTTATTACATTCTTTGAAATAGTAGAAATTGTTTGAGAAATTCATAGCTTCTAAATATATATTTAAATGAATGCTTTGTTATATAAAACGAGAAACGCTTCTATTTTATAAAAAAACATTTTTATAATTATTTTAATAAGATAAAACATTGTTTATAATTATTTTAATGAGAAGTACAGGAAAATAGAAGAATTTGAAAGTTACTATAGGTATAAGTAACCTATTATCTTTGTAGAAAGAAAGAAGAGAATACTTAAATTTATTGTATGCTTTAGTTGTTTGAAGAGAAACCCTATGGGAATTCTTGAATAGAAATACAAGAACATAACTTATATACAACAATTATTTTGCAAACTAATGTCTATCTAATTAGTTGTTTGAAAAGAAACCCTGTAGGAATTCTTTAATAGAAATACAAAAAACTAACTTATATACAAAAATTATTTTGCAAACTAATGTCTATCTAAAAAACTAGGTTGTGTATGGGTTTGCAAACTAAGATTTTATATTCATTGAACAAGGAACAAAATGTCCAAGAGAATTTATATATAATTAGTGTAATCTCTTTAATGAAAAAGAAATAATAATAGTTTAAATTCTTTAAACCCTTAGAGACAATGATCTCATAGTCTTGGCATAAGATAATAAAAAAGAAATATTGGTCATAACATACAACATCCTCCTTGACTCACAGGAGGTATATTTAAAATCCTCTTACAAATCGCATAAGATAATAAAAAAGAAATATTGGTTATAACATACAACATCCTCCTTGACTCAGAGGAGGTATATTTAAAATCCTCTTACAAATCAAGAGAGCACCCAAAAGAAGTTGGGGTAACATTTTCTATAATCAGTGTAATCTCTTTAATGAAAAAGAAATAATAATAGTTTAAATTCTTTAAACCCTTAGAGCCAATGATCTCATAGTCTTGGCATAAGATATGAAAAAAAAATATTGGTTATAACATACAACATCCTCCTTGACTCAGAGGAGGTATATTTAAAATCCTCTTACAAATCAAGA
The DNA here is from genome assembly GCA_009831015.1 of Picea engelmannii. Classification (NCBI taxonomy): domain Eukaryota; kingdom Viridiplantae; phylum Streptophyta; class Pinopsida; order Pinales; family Pinaceae; genus Picea; species Picea engelmannii. Next base: position 66,768 of record ML791506.1, on the reverse strand, counting down.
GAACGCCCAAATCAAGAGAGCGCCTAAAAGAAGTTGGGGTAACATTTTCTTTAAGCGGAAGTCAAATGAAAACTATATTTGATACAAAGTTCTTAAGCAAAGTCTATATTCCATATAAAATATATAAACATGATTAAAATAACTAAGGTGAAATGAAATAATTAGATTTTAAGGTTTATAATAAAACCCTATGGTTACTGTAGATGGGTCTCAAGATGAATCAATTACCCTCGTTATCTTCGACGAGATGACTGTTGGAATATATAATTCCTACTTATCTAATATTATGTATTAAGAAGTAGAGTCAATCTCTACGTGAGTTGTGTGATCTTATTATTAGGAGTTTGTGAGGGAGTTGGATTTATGAGATCCTAGATTCATGTTTATGGTTGAGATATTTGCTCAATCTCACATCCTATATTTGGAATAAGTTAGATCTGATAACTATTAGTGAGCTCTATATAATGAGCCACAAATGTATTGTATAATGGAATTAAGTAATCTAATAGAGATATGTTATAATGTCTCTCTCATTTGTTAATTTGGTATCAGAGCGTCAGGGTTGGGCATGACTCCCTCATGGGAGTGCCCAAGCACATGAGGAGAGTAGAGGAATAATCTGATTTCTGAGTGTTGGCGGATCTTGAGAGAGGAGGATCCCTGAGATATTGGCTCAGATAGCGAGGTCACTGGCGTGAAGCATCCCATGAAGCATCATCTGGAGTATCTGCATGTTCTCTATCAGCTGTGAGGAATTGGTGCGCTGTGAGAAGAGATTGGATGTTGCCCGTGAAGAGACAGACATTGTTAGTAGCTACGAATATCATCCAATGGTCGATTAAAGAAATCGACGAGCTGCAGTTGGTTGATCTTGTCGTCGAGAACAAGTTGTTTCAGCTAGGGTCTGTGGTGGAAGTCGATGCAACTAAGGGTTCTCAGTTGGATATTGAGCTCGTTCTTGAATTCTTGGACGTCACTGCCATTGACGCGGTCGAAAGCGACTCAGTCTACAGCTGCAACACTTGAGGAGAAGTTGCTGGTAGAGGCGTCTGTTTGACTTATAGGAGTTTTCGTCTAGAGCGTGGAGTGTTGCGTGCTCATCTCGTCGATTGTTATTTGGAGTGTTGCGTGTTGTGTTCGTCTGTTGATTGTTGTGTGGGGTTGCTGCTTGGAGGAGCTATGCCCACTAATGAAGGGACGTGACTTAGAGGTGGCTGAGTAGAAAGCCGGTGGAAGTGTTACTGGCTTAGGTGGGTATAGTCGTCCCCCCCCCCCACTCACTTTTCTAAAAATTAGCAAAGAATTGGTAATACTTTCATTTGCTATCAGGAAATGTTGATTCTGTAATGAGAATTAGCGAAGAATTGGAACATCCAGGGAGGAGATCTCTCAGGGTTTGGCCTTTATGTCGATGGATTTCGAATCAGCTAGACCAAAATTTATCTCTACGAGGCTTATTTCAGAGATTACAGGGCTTTAATATCGAGATTTCGCGTTAAAATTAGCGATCTTTGGCCGACCAAGGAATGATTCTTCGCAAACCCCAGGGTTTCGATCCGAAGAGGTCTTTTTAATTTGAAATAATAATATTTGGGCTTCAAACAGGCTTCATTAATTCCACTGGAGCACATTTGTTTTAAGAAGGATTGATCTCGTCCGTTGTCTGTCCAAATAGTAGAATAATTATGGCAAGCTCTCTTGTGGAGAGGGCAACGAGTGATATGTTGATTGGCTCGGACTGGGCGATGAACATTGAGATCTGTGATATCGTCAGTAGTGATCAAGGACAAGCAAAGGATGTAGTCAAAGCAGTCAAGAAGTGTCTCGTGAATAAGAATTTTAAAGTTCATCTTCTTTCTCTTACGTTGTTGGAGACTTTGATAAAGAACTGTGGTGATCCTGTTCATCTGCAAGTGGCTAAGCAGGATGTGTTGCATGAGATGGTGAAGCTAGTAAAGAAATAAGGTTGATGTGGTAGCGAAGAGGAAGGTTGAAGCAGAGGAAGCTGAAACATATGCAAAGGAAAATGGTCCATTTTTCATGGAAACCTCAACAAAGACGGCACAGAATGTCAATGAACTATTCTATGAAATTACACGGAGATCACCTAAAGCACGACCGATGAAGCAGTTGCAGTGTAGTGGTTCGATCGACGAGTGCGTAATGGAAGCGAGTGATCTGTCTGCTTGATCTGAAAATAGAAGGCTGACTTGTTATGCTATGCAAACATCCTCTACTTCAATAAAATAAACTTTACAGGACCTTGCTTCATATATTAAAATATGCAAGATAAACTTATGTGTTAAGTTCATGTATATTCTTGTAAATGCTTATGTGTGAGGATATGTTCTTTTAAATGGTTAAATATGTACTTTCAATAAATACACAGCAACATAACTTGTATCAAATAAACCATCAAACTCATAACAATCACAACATGATAAAGGAGTTCACCCCCCTTTCGGCTACATCTCCTTGAGCCTCCATCAATGGACTTGGCTCTCTGGGATTAATTTGTCAAAAGTTCTTTTACAAGATGATTCTCAACTCCAATGGAAAAATTGATTGTACCATTGAGATCAGAACACATAAAAACCCCAAAAATGACTAATAGAACTCTGAAAACGGATCATGGCTCATCCGGGCATGACCTCTTCTACATGTGGCCATAAGCTTCACTGAGCTTCTCTTTGGAAAAAACACCTGTAAAAGTCCTCAAAAGCCTCTGAAACCTGTCCCAATGTGTTCAGAGCATAACAATTAGCCAAAAATGATTATTCAATCATAGAAAACAAACATAGGCTCACCAAAACATGTCCTCAATCAATGAGGGCTTCAAGCTCCCTGGAGCTTGCTGAAACTTCAATGGTGAAAAAATTGAAGAAGAAGTCTTCAAATGGCCTTGATAACAGTGCCAATGGATTCAGGACGTCCAAAAACCCCTATCTGGGCTTTTATGACACCTCAATCGGCCAAAAATTGAGAAAGATAGGCCTCTTGCCATCCTCTTCCTTCAAGCTTGTTGTCTCTGGTTCGCCAGAACACACCTCTATGTGCTTGAACCAAGAACATGCTCCAAATATGTGTTTAAACCCAGCACACACACTTAACCGAATAACTGTGCAAACTGTAGGACGGTTAGGGTGCCTCCATCCCCTAACCACCAAGCTCTCAGGCACATGGGTCCATGTGACCACGCGCATTTCCAAAAAGGGCTCCGTCCAAAGCAAATAGAAATGCAACATGTGGCAGGTCGTTTTACACAAACGTTCAAACCGTAATTTAAAACGTGCCCAAACTCCGTGGTCGGTCACATTACAACTTTGGGCTTAAACAAAATTCCAACCAAACATATGTTATGGTCATATATCAAATACATACGCCCAGGGCCAAAGTCCGTTGTAATACCAAACTAAACCCGCGCGTATGGTGGCATATAGATCGGTGGTCATATGGAAAACACACAAGAACCATGGGTCAAACAATTAAACCCCCCGCGCACCATTTAATAAAGGGTAAGGTCGTATGTAATGCACAATACAACTGTGGGTCGGGGCTAAGCCCCGGCCCATCCCCCCGCCAACTTAACATTAATTCAAAGTTAAATAAATTTAAATCCATTCCATAGTAAGAACTACTATGGTGGTGCGTTGGCACGACGGATTTTTTTAAAGCGCTCGACTGGTGGGGAGGTCCACGGTTCGAATCCGGTGGACTATAAAATTTTGAACAACAAACCATAAGCCAATAAAGGGGTGCCACGTGGTAGCCCATGACTGGGCCACGTGGCACCACACCATTTGTCGAAAATGATGCCACGTGTCACAACACGATTCACCCAGATGTCAGCCAATCCAAAACTACCACGTCACCTCTGCCATGTCATCGTATGGCTGCCACATCAGCATACGGTCATGCCACATCATCATCCGTACGAACTGTACAGACTGCACAGTCAGCATCCATTATTTTTACCTGTTTGACGATTCAAACAGATTGTGATATCTCTCGCTCCCGATGTTCGTTTGAGACGAAACGAATTCCATTGGATTCGTGACAACGGGGGCTACACACCCATTCGTTTTGAAGAAATTCTGAGAACTTTGATTTTTGCGCTAAAATTTGACCCCTGGTCCAGATTTTGATCACACCTTCCCACTGAAAGGCTTTTGGACCCACAAAAGCTTATGATTACCTGTTTGCTTTCAAGTTTTATCAACTGATTCTACTTGAAAATTCTTTTCGACAATCACCTGGATACCTTGACATGCCCTGCACTGCCACTGACTATGTCATTCAACCACTGCTCTCTGGCTGCTACTGACCCACTGCTCTCTCTATGTTTGGAAGACTGCAAACCTTCCCACTGAGAATCAAGTCCCTCTTGTGAACTCTTTGACGTCAACATAATCAGCTCTCCAATGGCTACAAAAAAACTTACTGCGACATCTTGTCACAAGCCAAGAAAACCATCAATCTTGAAAACAAATTATACAAGACTGAAAAATGATGCCAACAAAATCTTTTGCTCTTCAAGAAAACTGTCGCATCTTGTACTTCATCAAAGAACATGGCGTTTTCCTGCATCTCGATGTACTCAAAATTGACTTACAAGCCAACAAACACCATCGACTAAACATAAGTCGAAAAACATGATCGACACAACATAGTCGTCAGACAATCATCAACACCAGTCAAGACTCATTTGAAACATCTCAATCTTCTCAATCTGACAAGTCAACAAACATGATACACAATCATGTTACAATCATGAATCATTCATGATGAACCATCACCAGGTTTACTGCTTACACATACATAAAAACAAATGCATGCGCATGACTCTTCAACTCTCCTTCCAGTACAAACATAAGTACAACCCAAAACATGTGGGTACATAAGAGCTGAACATGAAAAAAAATACATCATTGTAACAAGTGAACATCATATCCATCTTTTACATCATCCGGGCGAATTTATGCAACAACAAAAATGTCTTAAAAATGAATTGCATTCACATGCAACTTGCATCATGCAAGTTGTGATAAACTGCTGCAACTTATCATGCTTCCCATAAATGCACACATAACGCTGAAAAGTGCATTTACAACAGAAAAATGCAAGCCTTACTTTCTCAAGAAATCCAACCATTTCTTACCAAGCCAACTCAACGGTGACTTTTTCTGCTGAACATTGTCCTCTTGTGAATCATCTTGACTCACATCGATGATGGAATCTCCTCTTCCATTCTTGCCAATCTCTTTATCCAACTGCTTCTTGTGCTGTGGATGAGTGGTTGGATGCAATGTCCAACATTGGTCAATGAGATGACCCC